>CM029658.1:30233326-30721992 GCA_017311315.1 Dendrocalamus latiflorus | reverse complement strand
ATGTAGTAGTGCAGATGTTGAAGCTAGAAGTGTTCTAAAGCTTTGAGCAAGTCCGCAGTTGGTACTTTATTAGGTTTATCATGTAGAATTGTACATGCAGTAGTGTAGACGTTGTATACGTTCTTGAGATGGTTTCTATTTGCTTTATGGATTAGTCTGTTCATGTAGGGAAGGTGCTTTATGGATTAGCAAGTCTACTTTGCAGTCTGTAGTAGACATTGATCCCCATTGTATTTTCTTTATGTTTTACTAGTGAATGGTATTGTTGTTGTTAGGAGTTACTTTCTTGACATACGTGGCTGTGATTAGGGAACAAAATGAGTTTGCATGATAGCAAAGGCATTGCACTACTATGATCGAATTTACATAGAATTGACAGGAGAATGGTTTTCAACAGGAAATATGTATTTTGAATGTAATATCCTTTTTAGACTTCTCTCTTGGAAGCAACATAAGTGTTCTTTGTATGCAATACTAAGCAATGCTATCTTCAGACTACAGGTGTGCGAACCCATGTTACAGCTATTGAACAAGCAGTTCTACAAGATGCTACAAAGTTGGAAGTGCCAGTTGTCGTTACAACCTTGTTAAATATCCATGCCGAGAGGATCTTTTGTTTCGTGGACTGTTAGAGGACCTTTTGTTTTGTGGATTGCTAAATATTAAGTCTTGCTATGTTTACATGGACTGTTAAATATGATGAGTACGTAGATGCCTCTGTTGTAGTGTTAAATTTGTTCTAGTGTTACATATGATGAGTGGATGCCTCTGTTAAATTAGAGGACCTTTTGTTTATGGACTGTTAAATATTAAGTGTTAAGTCCTGCTATGTTGCTATGTTGACACTTTTGGTCTTGCTATGTTGAGTGGATGCCTCTGTTAAGTCTTGCTATGTTGCTATGTTGATACTTAAATATTAAGTGTTAAATATCATTGAATTATTGTTAGAGGACCTTTTGTTTTATGGACTGTTAAATATTAAGTCTTGCTATGTTTCCACTGAGAGTCCGACTTGCTATGGACTGTTATGGTTGGACTATTAAATACACAATGCATTTGCCATCTCCTGACTCGAGCCGCTGAGCCAGTGGAAGCCTGCCTGCTCCTGGCTCGTGAGGCTCATGAGCCAGCTGAGCCTTTCTTCAAGCTGAGCTGAGCCACCCTCTTAGCTCATGCTCAAAATGAGCCAAGCTGCCTATTGAAACGAGCTTGGGCAAGCTTGGCTCAAGCCGGCTCAGCTCGACTCGTTTCCACCCTAGTCACAGTTGTGAGAAGTGCATACTCTCTAAGAAGCTTATGAAGAGACACCAGATTATGACTTATACACTCCACCCAATGGGTAGCCTATTGATAGCCTAGTATTAGTCAAGGCTTTAAGTGAAACTCATTCGTACAAAACTATCAATTCAATGCCTAGACCATTGTGTAGTTGTGAATGAATGTAGTTTCAAGCTCTAGGTGGATGTTCAACCCTAACAGGTCTCTACTGAAATTTTGGTATATTAATAGTGTTTTGGAACAACATGCAAACTTTGTGAGTCTCAGGGATCTGGTGGAGGATTGTTGGAATAATAAGCCTTGGCCCATTCTTTTATCAATAATTCCAAGGAAAACACCAAAGTCCCACTCATGCATGGTGGTATGTGGGATATTTTAGTACCACATTACTAGCCAAGGTGGAGAGACACCACCTTATAAGGTGGATCATGTCAAGTCTTGATGAAGCAAGAAAAGGGAGGGCTACATGTGCGCACTCGCTTACCTCGCCATGCCACGCCAGGCTTCACAGCCAAACGACCTGCGCATGAATGGTGCGACTATTTCGGGTTCAGCCGTGGGTCTAGATGTAGCTTTCTTTTGCATTTTTGTTTTGCCATGCACTTGTGTCAGGATGGAAAAAGACGTTTAAAAATGTTCTAATCACGCGACATTAATTACAATTAATACACTTTCCATTTCTGAAAAATACGATTGAGGTTTCCTTTTGAAGTCTATAGAGGGAAACTCTGTCTATTCTTTCACATCTGGTTCTGAGTTCCCTTGCCTCTGCACTGTTAGTGGCTACTCCGTACCTTTACAGGCATGCATCGGTCGTGGGGAGAGTAGGTCTCCGAAGCCATCATTCTTGCAATCCTGTATAGGAGAGGGTGAATCAAGTTTTTAGGAAGCAACTTGCGCGACTGCTTGCCGATCTCTGCATCGACTGCTTCTTCATCTTCTCTGCAATGATCTCTTCTTCTTCTCCACATCATCCTTCATTTCACTTCAGTAACATCTAGTAGTTCGTAGTTTTCTTTAATTGCCAATTTGAATATATATGCTTCATTGTTTATAATACTTATCTTGCTAGTACATGCTTATGAGAGACATATGTTTCCTATCCAGTTTATGCTTTTATACATGCTTAGTATTTATATTGTTCTTGTAGTCATAATTTATTTGCAGAATTATTTAATTACTAAAGTGCTAAATATTCTAAGACTTATCGTCTTTTATTTGTACTCCTATGTACTTTGAATGTGAATAGTTTGGGCTGGTTGGCCCCTTTTGCGCTAAAACTGATCATGTAGATCTATGTCAAACTTTTTATTTATCACTAGTTAGAGACTCGTACGTTGCAACGGAGTCATAAAAATGATGAGACGGAACTTATTGCTTGGCCAACTTCACACATCAAACACTGAAAAGTAAGCGATAGAGAGAGAAGGGTGGCCTCAATATGCGAGGAGATAGGGGAAGTGAAGGAGGTGGGCGGTTGTATCCTGAGAGAGAGAGAGAGAGAGGAGGAGGAGAGAGATGAATGGTTCAGATCAAATCGGATGACTGTAAAGAGGGGAGAGGAGAACGCACCGACGACCACCAACTCCTCTTATATAATAGTAGAGATTATGTACTCTTCTGTCTAAATTAACGGTGTATGAACTGTCACGGTTATACATGAACTGTTACGGTTGTATAAGACATACAACTCTAATTTCAATCATAGGCATTAAAATCATATAACAAATACAAATCTATTTTCAAATAGAAACATTTCTACTGTAGTATCTAGCCACGACAACAAATTTGGTTAGTTTTTAAAAAAGAAACAATAGAATCTAGTGTTGATATTCATAGAAGTATAAGTGAATCGAACACTCACCTATGCTCCCCAAAACTGCGACATGCAGGACATTTTGTCCGTCTGGTCCAGAGTAGGATAGTTGGTTGTCCTTTTCATGCAGCTGCACAGCAATATCGTCATGTCCTAACAAGACGGCCAGGTACAATGGCGAGGTGCCGTTGGCGTGCGGATAACGAGCCAATTCTGCATCCGCCGATATTAGCACATCAACCATTTTCTTCACCGTTTCCTTGTCGGCCAGGCAGAGGGCCTGCTACAGGACCGTCTCACCTTGTGCATTCTGCTTTCTCAGCACCGCTTTCACCCTGGCATCGCCACCGTCCTCGCCTCTTGCCAGAGCGATAAGGTGAGAGACCATTTTAACCCTCCCAGCTCTGGCGGCGCAATGCAAGGGCGTGTCACCCTTCCTGTTGCGCGTGTCAATGAGGTTCTTGGCCTTGCCGTAGATCACCGTTGCACTCTTCAAGAACTCGTCACCGTCTCCACTGGACGCAACCACATGAAGCGTTGAGTCCACCACGGCGTCCGCCTCCTCAATGGTGACGGCGGTGTCGGCCTCCTCAATGTCGACGGCGACTTCAGGCACCAATATAACAGCTGGTACATCTTCCTTGTTCAGGAGATCATCTAGTCTCTCCCATTTGCCGAGCCGTATGGCCAATAGTAGCTCAGGGTGCAGCTGCACTGCAGCATTTGCCCCGCTGAGCATGTTGGAAGGTTGCTTTGTGGTGTCGGGCCCCATTGGCATTGATCGCCCAATGTTTGTGTGTGCATTTATCTAATCTCGATTGGTAGCACTCGCAATAGTTCTTCGTCCAAGTGGGCGTATATATAGTTGGCTCATGCAGCCTTAAAGTATATGATTGACAGGGGTGCAGGGCGCGTACCGCTCATAATGTTCATGTCTGTCTGTCCTGTACAAAAGAGTTCTTTACCTCCGGCAACACGCCACGATGAGCACAAAAATTTGTTGTACAATCATGTGCATGTGCTAAGGTCTTCTTTAACAATTTTGTGAAGATGAAGGCACGTTCTCAAAGGGGGGAAAAGCTACTCTAGAACCATCCAGGTAAACTTTGAAAGATGCTGGGAATCCAGTTTTCCTATGAGAATTCGAGCTCATAGTCTCAGTAAATTTGGAGACAAGTCACATGTAGCCATTATTCGTATTGTCCTAATTAACTTTCGAAGCTTAGCCTCTTGCTCTACAGGACAGACTTTGAAGGAATACGGGTAGGTTATAACTAGCGCAAATTAAAATTTTTTACCATGTAAATCAGAAAGCCATGCAAGTAAAAGATCATAGATTGTTACCACTAGACGCAGCAGTGCAGTGGAAGTAGAGTTGAAGCAGCTGGTTCAACGAAGAGCGCGTCGATACGGTGATGGTAGTCGATCGTCCCCTGTCAACCGTCTCCCTCCTCGTGATCGTCCCGATCAGCACCGCAGTCGCAGTAGCGCATCTACCGAGGTCCACACGTCCAGGGATGGAACACCGTGCGTCGGTATGCTAGCACCAGCGCGCACGGTAGGGGTTATAGTAGGTGGTTGGCTAGAGTTTCGATGGGTGTTTTTCTGCATACCTCCCTAAAACCCTCACCTCTCCTAATATAGTCTCCAATCGAATCCATATCCGATACGAGTAGATATCAAATCCTACTCGGAAACTATCATCAAGATCCTCATGGCCGAAAACTCCTCTCTAGCCTGTAAGTGGGTAGCGGGTCCCCTAGCAGAACATAACGACTCCCAAATATACATAAAGATCATATCGGACAAACCTATATAATGCTTATGTACTGATTCCTTTGCCTCATGATACCAGATCGAACTCAAGGCGAGAAACGTGCCATCCTATGATAGCTTGATCCTTCACTCAAACCTGTAGTGGATTACTCAGTTATGATTGACTCCTCAATCACATTCGGCATGGCCATGCACTTCCTTAATCCAACCACATCAAGGGGTCCAGAGATATCTCTCCTGTTATATAGGAGGGGTAAATTCCATCTTGATCACTCATATTCCTCCGCATGCTTCATAGTAAACCCGAAAGCTATCTTTATGACCCCCCAGTCACGGAATAGTGTTTGGTAACCTCTAAGTGAACTATTACACATGTAGGAAACAATGATAATCTCAAGTCTAAGAATCCTACATACACCATGTATGAGACCAACTGATGACACTTAAGAACATAACAATTCTCGTAGTATCTCATGGTAGGATAAAATAACATATTATTTAAAGATCATAAACATAGAAGTGATACAATCATCTCCATGATTGTGTCTAGAGCATATCACTAACAGACTTAACGTGCTGTTTAATTTGAGAGCTGATACTTAGAGCATTGCAAATATCAAAGAGAACTGAATAGTTGTTTCACCGAACGAAAAAAAGCAAGGATGGAAATCCAAAACTTTGTCCAACATCTGGAAATTACTATGGGTGATCTTGCTCGCGATCTTGAGCTTACAGAAACAGTTTTCATTAACACTGCTACACTGATCTGGTCCGTGAATCCTCGTCAGCTCCACGCACTGTGATGGATTTTCCTCTTCTTTCAAGATCCTTGCCCTTTAGTTTCCTTTGCGATGCTAGCTGTGTTGTTTTCTTTGCTCGCATGTAGCCACCTTTAGTGTTTTCATCCTTTTTACACCCATTGTAAGGCCCCGAACTAGCAATTCCAGAACCCTCTGTGTATTACCGCATTAGTCCCAATTCAAACCTAGTGCACACAGTCAACAGTGATAATTGCATAACCAACAATGCTTTATTACCATAATAACGAGTACAGACCTTATGGTATTTTATTTACAGCTGAGGTTTCAAGACCTCTCAAACTAGCAAGAACACAGCGGAAGCAAAATAAAACTTGACGATGGCCCATCAACATACTACAGGCAATTGACTAGGGAAACATAACCTAGTGCTTCGGAAAGCCTTTATCGAATCCTCACGCGAAGTAGTCATAATCTCCTTCTTGAGCTTCATAGTCCTCTAAGAATTGTTTTGGAGCATAGCATATGAGTACATAAAGTACTCCGCAACTCTTGGAAAAATGCAGTAGATGCAGGGCTTAACAAAGGAAGGTTAATATGGTTCTTTTGCACAAAACGATATTTTGTTTCAAATACCATTATATATTTTTGAAAACATTAATTTAACAAAGTAATTGCAATAACTAAAACTAGATAAATTTTCTAGTGAAGGTTTCAACCACCAACACTAGCACATAGGCTCTGTCCGCCAAGGTTCAAGACTACAGGTTCCATCCACCCGTTCTGGCTCCATCCGCTAGGATACACTCCCAAGAGTTCTATCCACTCCCGAGTTCCCAAAACTTTTACTTTTAAAACAAAAACATAAAGTCTACCATGTGAATGCATTCCTTACCCACCATTGACTGTGGACACGGCTATTCGAATAGTTTTACACTCTGTAGAGGTTGTACAGCTTTACCCACAAGAGATAAGTTATCTTAATAGCCAACATGCTTCCTTTGACGTGAGACATAGATAATTTATCACAAATCCTTTACCTCACTTAAGTCTAGCTAGACACCACCCGATGAGGTTTCACCGCTGAAGGGTTAAATCCACCACGGTCAGAAGCCCCCACTTGCATCGTATGAGTACAGTAAATCTTTGTGACTCACTGCGAGTAAACCAGTAAATCCCTGGTGCTCACTTACCACTGGTGATATCTAAACTAAACCTTTGTGAATTATTTGGCTAGGTCGTACACATATAGACATGTGGCTGTACGGTAATGCTCAGTTTGGACAATCACAAGCATCGATCCTTAATTGACTAGGGCAGAACATTCACAATACAAGATCCCGTGCTAAATCTGCACCAATCCAATCTTACCATCCGCCCAAGTCTAAAACCAATTTTCACCATTTTATTTTATAAAACCAATGGCAACAACTATTGCCAAACATTTGGCAAAAACATTTTTTTTAAAGATTTGATAACATTATTCCCACCCATAGGGTTATAATGACTGAGTAACTTGTCTAAGTATTTTCTACCATTCTAAAGTTAACAAATAGCATAATAATATCAATACTGAGACAAGGAAAGCCTAGGGTGACAAGGGTACATGGTTGTCAATATCAAATGAGGGCATAACAATCATCGGATTAACTAATAACCTTAAGACAGTAATTAACATTTAATGTAACATAGCAATGCAATTAAATTAGAAATAATAACATGATTTTGGCAAACATAGGTACAAAAAGATTGAAGGAGACTTGCCTTCTTGCATGTTGACTAGATCATCTTGCTGTGGTTCAGAAAAATCTTCAGCGACGTCGGATTCTATGAGCGAAACAACAAATAAAAAATAAACAAAAGCAAATAAAATCACAAAAGTACAATATATATATACTAAAAGAAAGGTCATGATTTTAGATGAATTTAGAAACTTGAATGGGTTCAAACAGAGTTAGGACAAAGGAGAACGGACCTCCGAAAGATTGAAACTAAAGAAAAAGAAAAAGGCTTATTTTTAGAATTATTTCTGAACTGAAAAGGATTTATGACGTCAGCAAAAAATTTAGGGATTTTTTCTAAAGGAAAAGGATGATTATGATGTCAGCAAGATATTTGATTTTCAGCGGAAATATTTGCTAAAGGAGAATGGAAATAGGACGTCATGATGACGCCAGCCACGGTTTGACCGAGACTGACCAGTGGGCCCGGTTTATGTGGACTGAGTCCATGGACTAGAGACACTGTTGAGGTGGCATGCGGGCTAGCGTGGATGGCGAAGGCTGGTGGTTGCTGAGGTGGCATGCCATTTGGTGCCAGGTGGCGGACACCTCATCCATGCCATCTGATGTGGCACACCGGAGGGAGATGCTATGCGCGGTGGCCGCCGGTGATCCGATGACCGGCGACGAGCCGCGAGAGGTGGAAAAGAGAGAGGAGAGCACGGGAAATGTGATGGTGCACGAGTGCATTACCAGAAGTGGCCAGAGAGGGTCGGCGGCGAGGAAAACTGATGACGCAACTTCAGCGGCGATGGCAAAGGTGCTCCGGCGATGCTCAAAGGTAGTGAAAGATGCGGGGAAGGTTCACGCGAGCGCGGTGAAGCTTCTCGGTGCATCGGCTTGGCTTGAGGTGGCTCGGATATCCGGCAATTGCTCGTCGGAGTTCGGTGGAGCTCAGTGAAAGTGGAAGCACGGTGTAGGGGCTACCCGAGGCTCCAGGAAGGGAATGGGGGGGTGGAGAGGTGTGGTGTGGGAGCCGGTGGTGCTGGGGTGGTATTTATAGAGGCAGAGGGGGAGCATGGCCGCGGAAATTTCTCACTGTTGATGGCAGCCGGCAGAAGGAAGGTGAGGGAAGAGAGGGAAAGAATGGGCGTAAAAGGAAAGGGAGAGCGTGAAATCAAGGCGATCTGATCCTGTGCGGCACACGGTTTCCAAACGTAGAGGAACACAAAAGGGGAAGTCGAAATCAATCGGGATTTGGGTGCCGGTGAGAAAGGAAAGAGGAGGAAGAAACGAAGGTGGTGGGCAGCGGGGAAGATGAACCTGACAAGTGGGGCCCGCCTGTCAGCGAGACCGAGAGAGGGAAGGCGGTGGCTGGCTCAGATGGTGATGCGTGGGAGGGGTAGAAAATCCATGCCGTCGGGCATTTAAGTGAAAGCGGATAGTGGAGATGGAGACACACAGTAGAGTAAACAAATCTCGGTCGTCGGATGAGGAGCGAAGGGGTAAGTGGGAGCGGGCGGCTGAGATTAGTTTGGATGGCGATTGATTGAATTCAGGCGTGACACGCGTCAAGTCGAGGGAATTTGGGTTTTAATTTACTTTTTGATTTTTAGGAAAACTAGGAGGCTTTTAAAAATACTTAAAAAATAGCAAATAGAGTCCTAAAAATTTGAAAACGTTCACAGAAATTCCTGAATATATTCTGGACTTAAGAAAATATTTCCAACTTATTTTGGTAACTAGTTTTTGTACAAAAATACTTTTTATCTTTTGAATTAGATTTTTAAACTCCAGAAAAACACAGAAAATCCAAATACTTTTAAATACTTAATTTGAAATTACATTTTTAAAGAAGGCAAATTTTGGGATGTTACACCCATACTATATCATAATATGTAGATGTTGAATATGGCAATGCACACTTGATAAGTTTATAGAGAATTCTCAAGTCAGTAAGAGTTAGATATATTTCCTATGAACCTCTAGAATAAATATTTTATCCTTGCTTCATGGTGAAGTAGAGAAATATCTAGAAGCTAGTGTTGGGTTAGTGACCCCTACCGTGGCCCAGTTGGCCCATTACGCCAATACGCCATTCAGCCGGTCCAGCAGGAGCTATAGGCTAGAAAAATGCCTTATGCACCCCTACATACGTAGACCCAAATAGAGGATTCATGTAACTCAAGCTGAAAAAAATAGCGTGTTCACCCCTGTAAGTGTAGATCCAAACGGGTTCATGTGTGTAATTCACCTCCTCAAGAATATAAATGTGTCTCTAATCATCATGGGGGGGACTCTAACTCTCATTTTTTGAAGAGAAGATACTGATATTTTATACGAGTATCTTCCACACCTGTTCCACAACATCTAAGGTGCTAGGTAGCCCATTCAGTGGCCTCTCCGTAGCCCCTACAGTATTACTATTTGGTCCGTAATTATAACAGTTGGTGCTGTCCTTAGGGAACGGCGTAGAATCTATGAGCCAAGGTAAGAGCGCTTGGGTGCAACGGTGTTGAATAAGGTGGCAACATCGACCCTGGAAAGGCATCGACCTCAAAGAAGGCACTTGCGTCGATCCCAAATGAAAAAGGAGCAACACCTCTGAAGTTGCCACGACAAAAGTAATGGAGGCAGTCTAGGGCAACCACCCATGTGGAAGTGGCACACCAGAGCAAAGCAAGGGTAACGAGGGAGACCCTTCAACGATCGCACCGATGATGGCGTAGGAAATGCTATGAATGGAGGACCTAATGGCAACATCCAACAGAAACCTCGGGACTCATATCGGCATCGACACCATCACTAGCACCACACAAGTGGCGAAGGGCATCCTCCCTCCTACACTGAATGTGGGTGGGGTGCCCTTGAGGCAATCAACGAGATGCTGTGGCTGGATTTGGTGGACCTGTAGAGAGCCATGCATGGGATGTAGGAAATCCTGAGCCAATTGATGCCCTTCATAGCAGCAATGGAGGCAGCTGCAAAAGGCATGGAGAGTTGCTAGGCCCACATTAGAGCGCGCAACACCTCTCGACGGGTGGACATGAAGTCCCCTCTCTTTGTAGGGCTGCAGCAAAATGCCTAGCCAAAGGACTTCAAAATGCCTACTGTGGAGCCGTATAAGGATGACACAGACCCTCACAAGTTTTTGCACATCTATGAGACAACAATCGAGGTAACAAGGGGATGACTTGACAAAGGCAATGGGTTTGCCCCTCGCAATGCAGGGGGTGGTACTCTCCTAAATTTTTACCATCATCCTTGGCTCATATATTCATGGGAACATATCCAAAATCTTATGCATAACAATTTTCAAACTAACTATGTAGAGCGGGTCGACGCTGATCAGCTCTTCGCGTTGAGGTAGAAGCTAGGGGAGAAGCTATGGGCGTACTTTCGGTGCTTCACACAGATTCGGTGCCAGGTAAGGGACGTCAATGACACAACAATCATCAATGTAGCCATTTGAGGTCTCCAGAAGGGCCCACTCATCGAATACAATGCATGAAAACCCATAAAGTCAGTGGTCAAACTCTTCGACAAGATGGAGGAGTATGCTAGGGCGAAAGAAGATGCGATGCGACATGAGACAGAGCTCGCACTGGCCGCCCTGGAGCCAAGTCTGCCACAGTAGCCCTGAATGAGGACTCGAACCGCAAGCAGCGGAGGGTGCCTCACTCCATATATCTTTTTGGCATTGAACGAGTTGAGGATGGCAATGCACCTAGGGGAATGGTCGTGGTCGGAGGGGCCATGGGTGCAGAAGGGGGTGAGGTGAGGACGGGTGTCAGCAAGGGCTTTGGTGTAAGGTACATGGCCATGGAGACCACCTCACCCGCAATTGCTCTTCCATCATAGTCCTTCGCAAAGTGTAGACAGGGAGTGTGCCCAATATGTTTGGCCATTGGTGGTAGCGAATGTGCAATAGAGCCTAGAGACACCCCCATCCTATCCTCTCCAGTCGTGCTTTGAATCTAGAGCTCCAAAGCCGCCCCTGCAGAGTGATCAATGTAATCATGGGTGGGTCATCCCTCTATTTCCCTTCAGAGAGACAGCGAAGAGCCTATGCTTGTCGGATCCATCATGTCACTGCATACCTGGTGTAGGGGGTCCTGAAATGGGCTCTGGCAGACATCACCTTCATGGCAACAATGCTTTTGGCGTAGACTTCCCCCACAAGGATCGTCTGGTAATCACAGCCAACTCCGTGGGCTCTGATGTTTTTGGGTCGATGGATCTCCTGTTTGCTGATGCCTTCGACTACATGGGCCTCTCGCGAAGCAAGCTGGAACCACCAGGCATACCCCTGCAAGGTTTTGATGGGCAGCCCATCAACGCGTTGGGACAAATAGCGCTGTAGGTAGTCTTCGCACAAGAAGAGTAGAGTAGACACGAAGTCACCACATTTAATGCAGTCGACCTCTAGTACCCCTACAACGCTATCCTAGGAAGGGCCACTCTTAATTCCTTTGGTGCGATCCTGCACCATAATTACTTGTGCATAAAGCTCCCAAGCCCCAGCAGAGTCATCACAGTGTTGTGCAACCAAGACCTCACAAATCGAAGTAGGCACACGAAGCCCACACCGGAGGGTGATGCATGGAACTAGCATGGCTCCCACATTGGATCTATGCACTGATGTTGTTTGCCATGTTGGCTTTGATGTCAAGGCTCTGAGCCTGATGGTCATTGGTGGTGAGGGCACATGGCGGAGCTCGTAGAGAAGGCGACGCGGTGGTCTAGATGGTGAAGGCATTGAGGTCACCGGCTAGTGAACGTAGCCGTGGTGAGCAGATGGTGGTGGTGTAGCTACAATAGCGAGGAATTCCAACGAGAAGAGCTTGCCTCATGTTGGCATGGTGTGCAAAGGGGTCCTAGAAGCAGTGCGGTTCTAATGAGCTGGGTACGGAACCATAGGGTCAATAGTACTTATCACGGTGAGCTCAAAGCAGCAGAATCGATTAGGTGCATGCCAGTAGTGAACTCCGGTGGGTTTTGAGTCTCGACGAGATACGAATGAGGTGTAGAGCAGCTAAGCTTGCGCATAGGTCAACTTTGGCAAAAGAACTCCGGGGCCACGATGATTGCTCGTTGGAGGCGAGTGGCAGCAACTCTGATTACGGTGCTAGATGGCAAAACCAAAAAGGCAGCGAGGCAATGCGGCTCGGGGATGCGATCTACAGTTTGGGGGTGCACTTAAATAGCCTAGGGAGGTAGTGTCCACGATGTGCATGCAAGTCAAGGACAGGATTCTCGGGCGGTCACAGCGGCGGTGTCTGGGTTAGAGATGATGCAGCTGATAAGTGGGGCCCACTGTCAGTGACTGTGCAAGAGAAGGGACGCTCGGAATGCACATAGAGGCGATGCATGGCACAAAGGGCTCTGTTGGGCCGAGCAGGGAGAAAACAAGAGAGAGGGCCAATGCACGCGAAGCAGGCCAAGCGGAGGGAGAAAGGAGATGGGCTGAGAGAAGGATTCAACTGCAACACCCCATTTTTGGGATGTTTTAAATTTGGTGGCAACATAAAAATTTGGGTTTAAATTCAAATTTGTATTTCAAAATTCCTTCAGTTTATAAAATTTCTAAAATTTAAAAATCCCACCTGTGCCTGGCCCGACCCACCTCGGCTTTTCCTCCCCCTTGGCCAAGCTGGCCTCCCTCCTCCCATCCGTAGCCCACGCCCAGCACATGCTAGCTACGTTGCGTGCGCCCATGGCGCCACATCCCCTACGCGCACTCAACCCCCTTCCACTGTGCCCGCCTCCCCCTCCCCTGCTTTCCCTAGCGCCCAGACCCCCTCCTCCTCCTTTTTCCCCCGTGCGCCACCTCGGTCGGCCCGGCTCCGTCGTGCCCATGCCCCCGCATGCCCGTGCTCCCTCGACCATCCGTGCTCTTGGGCCTCATGTGCCCTAGCTCCTCCCCCTCCTTTCCTGTGCCGCACTAGCCCCCTTCTTCTTTTCCCCTCGCCGCCCACCACGCCGAGCGCCAGCCTACCTCCTCTCGGCCGTCGCACATGCCATCATGGCACCAGCGCCTCTCCCTTCTCCCTGTGGCTATTTAAGTTGCGCCTTGCCTCACCCTCCTCCTCAATCACCTCCCTCCACCATCCCTTCCTCCTGAGCGCCACCCACCTGCCCTCCTTCTTCCTCTCCGGCCGCTCTGCCACCGCCGATCCATCTCCGCCTCCGCCGCACCTCGGGCCGATTGCTTTCGGCCGAAGCTCCACTTCGAGGTCCTGAAGCCGCTTCACCTCTCACCCGACCCCTTCCTCCCCTCTAGCGAGCCGTCGACCTCCCTTTGCCACCTTGGCCTCACCACGCTAGCCCACACGAGGCCTCTTCGAGCTCCGCCATCGCTCCCGGTGAGCTCCCCTCCCCTCCTAGTTGCTTTTCCCTTGCCGAAATCGGCTTCTCTCGGTTGCTTCGCCGTGGTGCCATGGCCGCCGTCCCTTCTCTGCCGTGCGCCACTGCTGGCCCTTGCCTCAGCCAAATTGGCCAACGGAACCTCGCCCAGAGGTGCGCACAGGCCCGTAAGGTCCATTTTAACCAATCTACCGAGCCACCATGGACGCCCTCACCGTCGGCGAGCCTTGCCACTGCTCGGCCGAGAGGGAACATGGTTCCCGCGCGGTTATTTTAATGCACGTCGTTAATTTAGCGCTAATGACAGCATTGAAAACCGAATTAAGGTTAATAAGCAATTGACCGGTTGGCCCTTTCTCCTTTAAACTTGATGATAGACTTACAATAATTGCAGATCACTCTTATTTTAGGTTTTTGTCTGAGTTACCAGTCTTTCTTGTTAGTTAATTGGTGCATATAACTTAATAATACTTATTAATTATTAAAAATTAGAGTTACTTTTGTTATACAGGTCTAATGGCTAAAGATAAAAAAAACTCTGAACGATTGTATGACTAAGAGGTTTTCTCCGGTACGGTCTGCATAATAGGGGCATGAACAACGTTATATCTAATATTGACCGTCGATCTGGCCAAGTCCTTCTACACACCCCAAAAGAACATAATAGGCAAAAGGAGCAGCGACGTCTTTTCATATATTCATTCATCTGGCCAAGTCCTTCTACACCACCCCAAACGAGCATATGTAAATATTTATCCACTCTGCCAATGTCGCGGCGTATGCATCAACGCCGATTGGTGGTCGACGTTTGTGTTGACGCCAGCAGGTGGTCGGCGTATGCGGCGGTGACCGACGGCGTGTTAACCGACCCTAACAGCATTGGACAGATGAATCCCGGCTTAGTATTATCAAACGGCCGGCGCCAGCAGGATCCCGACGACATGAATGTCAATGTTCATATAAATCAGCTAGACATATATTATTTGTGTGTGTTTGCGTAGTGTATCTTTGACTTTTTGTAGGCATCATGGTCTTGAAAGAATCCATGCTCTTCAATCTTCAGCTAATGTTGTATAACGTCCTAGGATCCAAATTGACTTAGGTTTAACCCCATTCTGGATAAGCCACGCACACGTAACAACATGTTTGCGCTTTCGTCCTCACTTTGCGCAAAACGATTAACCAGAGGTTGTTACCAATGGTGCCTATGGGTTTATATGCTGGTGCTTCTTATGCTAAGCTAGCAAGGTGGAACTAATCTACACCCTCATGTGCACAGACACACGGGCCATACGGCCTACTTTCACATGGGCCGGGGTGTCACATACACCCCCCTCAAAGAACCCGATGTCCTCGACGGTCCAACATACCCACACTGGGGCAAATGACTAGGAACTCCCCTCTTGGCACACGTCCGTGCGTGCAGTGCTGGCACATATACCATGCCGTGTGTCCGCTACGGGCCCACATGCGCCATGCGTCGTATGTCCACGCCTCTGTTCCGTACGCGCCCGTGTAATCACGAGGGTTGGCTCTAATACCATTTGTAACGCCCTAGGATCCAAACTGGTTTAGGTCTAACCATATTCTGGATAAGCCACGCACATGTAACAACCTGCTTATGCTTTCGTCATCGCTTCGCGCAAAACAGTTAACCGGAGATTGTTACCAATGGTGCCTATGGGTTTATATACTGGTGCTTCTCATGTTAAGCTAGAAAGGTGGGACTAATCTACACCCTCATATGTGCACACACACATGGGCCATCATGACCTACTTTCACTTGGGCCAGGGTGTCACATGTTGTCAACCTCTGTAGACAGTATGAGAAAAATTGGTGGGAAACACCCATGAAGAGCATATAAAGTAATATGATTTCCAATCTGAGCATGCAAAGGATATGCTTTCGTGTCAATGAATTAATTTGTGATTTGTTTATAAAATAGTCATCTGGTGTTATCTTTTGTGATCCATTTACTCTTTGCTCAGTCTCTTAAATGCTTATATTGTTCTTCAGTTTCTTGATTTTTTAAATCTATGGTTCTTGAATATTATTTGCTCTTGGTATAAATCTACCAAATCTATGGCAGCTGTGCAAGAATTGTTAATATGGTGGATGGAATAGAGAAACTTCTTTATGCTATAATATACCTCGATACATGTTGCCAGACTCAATAATATTTCGACTCTACTCCTCCCCATTCCTGAGTTCCAGGCTTTGGGTATCCTGTTGGGATCCCCCGAAGCTCCTTCTGCGGATGTTTGATATACAACCACAACAGTTTTGTTATGAAACTTAGAGTAACATTCTTTTGAAACTCGCTCAAAATTTTCAACCGTCGATGAAACTCACTGAATTTAAATTTTTTCAAACTGCTTTTGAACTTTTTTGAAACTTGAAATTTTATTTTTTGAAATTCTCTAACTATTTGAAATCTTAGTGAAACGTCACCGAAACTTACTTGAAACTTCATGCTCAGGACCTTAAACTTCTTTGAAGCTTCTGATGAAATGTGTGAAAACTTATTTTAAAACTTCAAACTCAAATCATGAAACCTTCATGAAGCATTTATGTAAATGAAACCTCATCAAATTCATATAAAGATGGTTTGAAACCAACGTGAAACTTTAATTTTTTGGAACTTCAAGAAACTTCATAAAACCAATATACTGTTGCTCGATGTTTTTGGAACTTCATGAAACTTCATAAAACTTCAGTGAAACATTAAAGTTTGTTTTTCATCTTTTGTTGAAACTGTTATGTAAATCATTTTTCAATCGATTTTCATATTTAAAATTCGTTGAAACACGTTGAAGGCCTTAAACATTAAAAAAAATGCACTAAAACTCTCCGAAACCTAATAAAAGTTGATGAAATGAGGATGAAACTTTTGGTTGAATTTTTGAAACTTTTCTCAAAACTTGTTGAATCTTATTCAAATTTGTGAAACTTGTTAAAATCTACTCAAAACTTTTGTTGAAACCTTCTTAAACTTTGACTTTTAAACCTAAAGCGTTTAGAAGACTTGTTGTATGGTTGAAACTTACATGAAACTTATTATACCATTGAAACTTCACCAAACTTTACTACACCGTTGGAAACTTGGCTAGCTGTCCCAATGGGAAAATGCGAAAGTGGGATAGTGGTTTGATCCACCTGCGATCGAGTTTGTGCACATGTCCGTAGATTGGGCCATGTGCATCAGATACATGTTGCCCAACTTACCCTGGTCATCATGAATGAGAAAAATTTACACAAGCTACCAAGTGATTCTTGTTCCCTCCCATGCATGCACGCATGAAGCATGCATCCGTCTCAGGCAAACTCCATATATTTTCTTAGGCACTTTGCTCTCGTAGAAGTGCGAGAACAGCTTGACAGTTTCCCTATGGTTGAACATTCCTATGGGCTATGGTCTAGCCCATTTCCGCTGCTTTCGATTTATTGGCATTCTTATTAACTTTTGCTAATGGATTTAAGTTAAAAATAAATAGTAGTAAGCAAAAGAAAAGGTTCTAAGAATAAGTGAGCGAGCGATGCAAAAAGTGATGGAGAGATACGTGTGCATGATGAGAGCGAGAGGAGTGTGATAAGTGATGCACCCATGACCTCTGCCTATCTCCAGAGCAAGTTGGCAGTGAGAGGAATGAAAAAACCGTTTCAAGAAACCAAATATTTGTATTGGCTTTTGGTTTTATAAACAGAAATCAGAAATAGAACTTAATATAAACACAGCCTAAGTAGTTGACGATAAATCTGTTGGCCTTTTCGTGAATGTGATATATACAATGCTCCAAGCTAGCCGTGATTAGTGGTTTGCGAATGCCCATTCCGTGTGTAGCCATCACGCACATGACCTTGCGATTTTACAATCTTTCACCTAGCTGAACAAAGGGTCCTCCAATTTTTCATAAAATTTCATCATGGAGCTTTCTTCTCTCAGCAGCGGTTTTGTGTTTGCAATTGTTCAGGTTGCTGAGCTCTATCTTTTGGATGCCTGATGCCGCTGCAATTTATAGCTTGTCCTTGTTGGCTAGTTCTTCAGCTTCGAGTCTTATTGCACAGAACAACATCATGGCTGCTTCAGACAAGGGTTTGCATTCAAATCCGAAGTCGATGGAAAGGATCAACTTGTATTTTCTCAGGCACTAAAATTCTTAGCTTTTGATCTTCAAGTTTAATATGCGCTTGTCCATCTTTATGCATGTACTGGAGTCTTGCATGCTTCTATCGTGATTGATTTCTCTAATAACTTGATCACGTTGTCCCTTTTTTTTTTGAGGCCAAGAGCTTTAGATTTTATGCAATCGCAGGATTACAATAGTGCTAATGGCAAAACCTCGAAAAAATCAAAGGACCCTGATTCAACCAGGTACAATCCGGAAAGGAAGGGTATGCTTGCTTAACTAAAATATGACCTGCTAAATTTGAATCACGCCTCCATGCAGTGCATGTTGTTGTACTTAGGCGTGCATGCGTCGGTCTTATTTAAACTTTTGGGTATTGATAAACATCATTCGGATGTTTTTTTTCTAACTATTATCTAGATTTGTGACCGTTGGATTAGAGATCTAACGGTCATGAATTCTCCCCGCCCCCTCCAAAAAAAATCTCCCCACCTCCCAAAAAATCTCCCTCCTCCAAAAAAAAAACAGGCCGTTGGATCGCTAATCCAACGGTCAGATATTTAGATGATTATTAGGAAGAAAACTTTCGGGTGATACCTATACACACCCTAAACTTTTATTATGTTTCGTTCTTAGCCAGCACAAGTAAAGCTTTTATTTGAGAGGTTGGACACAATTGACAACCTAATTAGAAGAGTCTGGTGATTGGCAAACATGGGAGTTTCTACAGGCCAATATTAGTTTTTGTTGTACTCAAGTTGATAACGTTATAGGAGGACATCCCCACTGTCATAATTATATGTGGGCCATCCTATAGACAGCGTAAGATGTATTATTTTTCTTTAGATTAATGCCAGAATTTCTAGAATTTTTCTTTGTTCCTGATTTAAGGATTATTCTGGGAACTAGCCGAATTGTGTGCGCAATTGTGCTACTAGATTTGAATAGTTTAGTTTATTTGCCATAAATTATAATTTTGTTTGACATTGAAAAAGAGAGTACTACATGTTTCCAATTGTAGCCTAATCTAAAAGAATTCAATAGGCATAGCAATTTCATTGGATTAGTCAGAATTGTTCTAATCTACACCTGCTAAATGATTGTCATATATGCTCTCTCTTGATTCTTGATTAATTTGAGAATTATGTAGTACGGGTATGTTAGAGTAACTTGGAGAAATTTTATGTAATTCAGCACTTGGAATTGCACTCAAACTTCATGCTACTCCTTTGATCTTGAAATTTTTTCCCTAGCCCTCTGGGAAAAGTTATTTGTAGAAATAGCCCCGATAACATATTATTTGTGAAAATAGCCCCTTGGATGAGGGTGGCGTGGCCGGCTGCCGTGCCAGCCACCTGGCGCGGCCGACTAGTGCGCCAAAAGCGCATTTAGGGCTGTTGGCTAGGGCTTGTTTCGTCGTTTTTTTATTATGCAAACTTTACGTTATGTCGTGTCTTGTCAATATCTTTTGCTGCCTCCTTCGCCCAGCTATCTAACGCATGAGCACACGGCTTGATTCATTCATTCACCAATCGTTCGCATGTATTACATGTAGTGTTAGTGTTTAATTGTTTTGCAAATCATATTTTAGCATTAATTATCTAATTAGTTACTAATATGGTGTATTTTATAATTTGTAGTGTCTCGTGTTCGTTGTTGGGCAAACACGCTCTAACTAACGGTATATATTTTATATGTTCATGTTTAATACATTTTAAGCTTTTCATCGTAGTGGCCATCATTAGAAAATATATTTTAATAAAGTGCCATTTGTTATTATTCCATGTTGTTTATTTCGTTATCGCATGTCAAATATTGTTGTCTGACACATATAATATTTACATGTGGAGGTTATTTTTGCGGCCATACGATTGGACTTCATATTGTACATCATATCTCAAATGCAAGGATGATTTTTTCATGCATTACTACTTTTTGTACTATTGTCATTACATGTTTTATTGTTGCATGCAGGTAACTACATTTTAATCAAGTATCATTTGTTATGTCCTTTGACCTATTGTTCGTTCTCTATTGTTAGGAATGACAACTTATGTACAACCCCTACTGGAGGTGGCATGGGATGCCCACCATCGCTACCATGGTTGGATCAGCAGGGATGGGCCACCAACACTTATCACATGGTGACCAAGGGAAACCTGGTCATTAGGCAACCGCTACATTGACAAGCTGCGTGTGTCCAAGCTGATTGTATTTGCATGCATGATGAACACAGGCCAAAACTTCTCGACCGACATGTCTCTTCTTTCCGCCCTCGCTGATCAATGGCGGTCTGAGACCCACACCCTCTACTTTCTGTATAGGGAGATGATGGTAACATTGCAGGATGTCAGCTTCATTACAGGTCTTCCCTTGCGAGGAATTGCAGTTGTCCCTTCGGCAAGATCACCTGACTGGAAGATGCATCTTGCTTAACGCTTTAGGACGTCTATCCTGGAGAAGAGCAAGGGGGTGTTGCATGCGTGGCTTCAACGGTACATGCATTGCCCTGAGGACGCCATGGCGAATGTGGTCTAGTGCCACCTCATTCCGTACTTAGTGTTCCTGTTCAGGTGGATCATGTTTCCAACCACTAAGGGGGACACAGTGTACTCGAGCTACCTTCACCTCCTGGAGTTCATCGCAAACTTTGACAAGGATGCCGTGCCACAATACAGCTAGGGTTTAGCTGTGTTGTGTGCAATGTACCGCATCCTATGTGACGCATGGGAGTTGAGCCTGTGTTGGTGGGTTGCCATACACAGCTACAGCTGTGGGCATGGGAGCACTTCTCGGCGGGGTGACCTTACTTCTATGTTCCAGTCCACCTGTATGACAATAGCGACATTTTTTACGAGGATGAGGGTGAGCCTATAGATGGCCCCACTAGCTTGACGCACCTCCCAGCGCGCCATGTGCCCTGGCGCGCTCTTCGGTCGTGCTAGGTGCCTGGCACACTTCCCGGCTATGTCAGGTGACTGGTGTGCTCCCGGTTGTGCCAACTTCGTCTAAGGGGGTATTTTCACAAATAATATGTCATCAGGACTATATCTGCAAATAACTCCTAGGGGCCAGCAAAATTTCTTTGATCTCCTCTTGTACGGTAGCCTTGCTCGCCCACAGCCCATCGAGTCATCTTTTCATGCCTTGCATGTATCCATTGTGACCACATGTTTCTTTTCTTCTATGGCCTTTTTCTTTGAGTAAACACTACTATAGAAAACCGTATTACAGACGGTTGGAAAACGTCATCACAGACGGTTTCGTGAGCCGTCTGAATGGATGGGTCAGTAGAGATACGAGGTCATTATAGACAGCTTTCGAACCGTCTGTGATATACAAATATCACAGATGGGTTTTAGTTAAAAAACCATCTCTGATTGTCACCTATCACAGATGGTTTTTTACTAAAAATCGTCTGTGATATTCTTTTCTACCCCTAAATCTATTTTTGTTTATTGGCTAGCCTCAGGAAATGCTAGCCATACCCTCTGAAACAAACAGATCAGTATGTACATATATACATCCAATTCATATCTCAATTTATTACACAAACATAAAACATCCAATTCATTTCGCAAACATAAAACATCCATTATGCAAATCAATTAATTGAAATGAAATAAAATATCCATTAACAAATACACAATTACAATTAATGTCAATCTTGTCCCAAACATGCCTTTTCTTCCATAAGTTCATCGATTATGGATATGTTCCTTTCGCGAAACCTCGATTCCGGAAAAAAATCATTCTACGTTGTGGAACTCTCCATCTGATTTTTTTGACTCTAGACACCAAAAAGAACGCACACTCTCCTCGAATTTGTGCAAGGTCGGGCTGTTGTAATGCAGTTTTAGGGATGGGCGCAGCCTGTCGATAGGAATATCAATGTGCGTATATATATAACTTGATAAGTATGAAATAATTATGGGAAGATTAACAAACTTTAGGATTGGTGATCTTCAAGTAATCGAGGAGTAGTTTCATATGGTGGTAAATGTAGAATCCACACGTGTTGCTCGGCGACTGCTGGTGGCACTGCAAAAAAAATAGAATGTGTTAATTCAAGAGGCATTACTACCAACTGTTGCATAGGATTAATTAATGTGTACTAGCGAATACTGAAAAGTTTTGAACATGTTTCAGGCCGTTGGCCCCTTCCGTCGAGTGACGTGCCTTTGCAACGTACATGGCGAACGACCTACGTGATTCAAAAAAATTAACCTTAGTCATTCAAAGGAAAGAAAGAGTACAATATAGTTATGTATGGAGAAAATGTACTTACCTATTAATTAATTGACCGATAACTATGTAGTCAGTTTTGTTCTTACTTAGAGAATCATGGTATATTGCCTTGTTCCATTTTGGTACAATTACTATAAAATCCAGTGGAACCTCTAATTGTAGGGCATAAGTACATATTCCTTATCGCGGTGAGCCAGCAGTGCTGCTGTGATGTACCTCTTGACGAAACATGCATCCTCGTTGATGGTATGCATGGCGACCAAGTGTGGGTCCAGGAAACCAACTGGTGATTTGGATGATCTAGCTTCAGTCACTATGTGTCTATATATACACACAAAAGGAATAAATTATATATGACATTTATTGGTATGACATGAACAGAGACTATGATTGTACACACATACAACATCCAGCATCAAATGAGTGAGACGTCGAGAGCGTTGAGCGTGAAAAGATCAAATAAATCCTTAAAGGTCACCATGAAGACACAATCATGAACTTCGTGCTGTAAATGATCCGGCCTGAATTTGACAGTGATACCTGAGCGTTGTTTGGCCTGTTCCATATACCAAGAGTGTAATCTCTGGCAACCAAGTCATAGGGTTAGGAGGCGCTCTACCGGGACGATCAGCGGCTCGCCTAGCACGAATTTGCGGTCCATTGGTAGGAAAGGGATATCATCATCGGTCTTCTTTGATTTGCCCTTGCTGCCTCGGCTGTGTCGACTTTAAAAGTACCACCGGTGCAAGTTGCGTTGGTGGAGATAGGCCTTGTGGAGATAGCACCAGTGCATATAGCTCTGGTTTGAATTACCCTTGTGGGCCTACCACCGGTGAAGAACCCTTCAGGCAGATGTCGCTTTTGGGCCACTGGATGAATGTTCCAATGGCTTGTCCTAGAGTCACGAGCTCGTCGTTGGGGGCTTCGGTAGCGGGACGACCTCGAAATTGGCATGCACACCATCCACATGAACTTTTTTGAAGCCTGATGCTAAAGGTGCATGGTGCACCATGACCCTGTGAGCAGACGGATATGCTTGGCCCCAAGCAGCGCACAAGGGAACGGAGGCATATCTCACTTGGAGCTTGCACTTCGTAGGCTCCTACATAACGATACAAAATTAGCTACTCCAATAGGCCTATCAACGGATCGAGCATTCCAGAGATAATAACTATTACCAGGATGTCGTCCACAGGAAATCTAGCCTCTCTTTCTATCGGACCATTGGACGCGTAGCTACTCCGACGGTTGGGGGGCTGGATAGCACAAAAGCGATAGCGGCGGGCTACTAATTTTCTATATATTTTTGCATCTCATCTCTGACGTAATCAGTTAGCTCCTCTCTAAGAGATGCCTTGATCTCCTCTCGTAGCTGTGCATCACGCTCGGCTTTGGTTCTCTTCCTACTCCGATACAATTCAGAGTCATCTGAGAAACCATGTTTCCAAGGCACATATAGCCCAAGGCCTCTTGTACGACCCAGGTGCTCCTTGTTTCCTAGGGCCGCGGAGAGTATATATTTCTCCCTAGTTGCCTGGAATGATTTCTAGGAAGATTCTACACTCAGCGCTTCCTGCAAGAGGCCGACATGTCATTTCACTTCCTACAAATTTGTGGAGTAATTACAAGCTATGTAGTTCGATATCTTACCAGGTGTTGGGACACTTCTTAGTCTTCAGGGTCCCGGAAGGAGATGTCCCCCAACGACATTGTAAATGACCTCGCTCTAATCCAATTTCGAGCGCGCTCATCCGGGATCGTGGCAAATAGTGGGGCGGTGTCCCGCAGGATTGCCTGTTCGTCCTCCTGCCTCCACTGCGGGATTTTACCCACATACCCAACTGTGTCGAGTCTGTGGGGGTGTGTGTTTTTTGCCTGGAGGGCCTTGTGCATCGCACTTGCACTTCTAAAATCTTCGGTCGTCTTCATCGCTTTAAATTGTTCCCATTATGCTAGTTTCAGGAATGGGTACTTATGAAAGGGTATTAGATCCTTCGCCACATACTACTTGACAAGCACACTCTTGAAGTTCTTCCATACTTTGCATGCCGCTAGCAAGGCATGTCATTGCATGGAGTCGTGGTGTTCTTTTGGGATCTCAAATGATTTAAAAATCTCTATCAGCAGCTCACGTTTTCGAGTCTCACTCAAGGTCTTCCACAAATCGAATGTGATCTCACTGCTACAGACAGTCCTATCACAGACGGTTCCTGAACCGTCAGTGTTTAGGTGTCCGTGATAATAGGTGGTTATCACAGATGGCTCCCAAGCCATAAGTGATAACTCACATTACAGATGGTTTTTATAAAAAATCGTCTGTGACACTCGACTATCACAGACAGTTAATAACAAAGACTGTCTGTGATATACACAATATCACAGACGGTTTTTGTTACTAACCGTTTGTGATATTAACAATATCACAGATGGTTCGGAATAAAAACCGTCTATGATATTGTGTATATCACAGACGGTTAATAACAAAGGCCGTCTGTGATATCGTTCATATCACAGACAGCTCATTCTTTGAAACCGTCTGTGATATATATATCACAGACGGTTTTTAACAACGAACCGTCTGTGATAGAAATTGCATCAACCATTTTATTTGCCGTTTTTGGCTAGCCTCAGGATATGCTAGCCATGCCCTCTGAAAACAAGCAAGCAAAATACAGATAAATGAGGAGATAAGTTAATTGCAACTCAAAGTGAATTTCAACAAAATTCACTACACAGATGAATGTAACAAACGGCCAGCAGATCACATACATATATAGAATGAAAATCGTTACACAGATCTAACAAATGAATTAAATAGAATGAATTGTTTGATTTGTACAATTGAATCCAATGTTTCAACATCTAATTATCACCATTGTTGGGGTGGAACTCTCCAGCCTTGTTTATGACCTCTGCTACTAAGAATTCAGATAGGTTTCCACGAATTGCGATGAGTTGGTCAAGATCATATGTACTTTCGTCGAAGTCCACCCGCTGTCGCTAGGAGCAATGTTAAGTCATTAATTAGCATGTGTGTGTAAATATATATACATATATATAATAAAAAAAATAAAAATTATTGGAAGGACCTGACAAACCTCTGGATCATTGATCTTAGTATCCATGATTTCCTTCATATGGCGGCAAATGTAGAATCCACATACATTGCCCCTGTAGCTGCTGGTGGCACTGCAAAAATAGAATTACATACATAGTTATTGTCAATTCTGGAGGCATTATAACAAAGTGTGATATAGGATTGTTGTGTTGCAGCAGGTACCGGAAATTGCGTGTTTTGTTGCAGCGTGTCACTGGATTTGTTGTGTCTTCCTCCTATGGCAACATAAGCGGTAAACGACCTACGTGATTCAAAAAAGTTAGCCTCGGCCATTGCAAACGAAGGAAATATTACAATAGAGTTATGTATGGAGAAAATGAGTTTACCTATTAATTACTTCTTGCACACGACTGAAGTCGTGGTTGCTCCTAAGTAGGGAATCAAGGTATATTACCTTGCTCCACTTTGGTACAATCACAATCAAAATCCAGTGATATCTAGTCATGTGTGTCGCCATAATGATTAATCCTATGTTTATGATGCATGTAAAGTACAAATGAAACATGTGTGGTAACTAGTGAAGCACTTACCCTTGGTTGAAGGGTACCATGACATACTCCTTGTCGCTGTGAGCAATCAATCCCCTCGTTATGTAACCTTGCACGAAGGATGAATTTTCATTGATAGAATGCTCGGAGACCAAGTGAGGGTCGAGGAAACCCACCGGTTGTCATGATCGTCGGACTTGTTGGATCATGTATCTATACATAAGGAAAGAGTAATGACATTTATCAGTATAATGTGAATGTAGAACTTCATTGTTTATTACACTTAGTGTCGAGCATCGTAGAAGTGAGGCGTCGAGTTCGTCAAGATTGAATAGTAAGAATAAGTCTTCGAATGTCACGACGATGTAGCCCAGGTCGTGGAGGAAATGCGTCTCCTTATGTTTCAAAGTGAATGCACTCTTCCAGTTTGGCTTCAGGTTGGACTTCTCCATGTACCAGGCATGTAATGTATTGCAAACCAAACCAAGCATGAACTCCTAGAATGAACTTCCATGGCCCAGGATGCGGCTTAATTTTCTTCGCATGAGCCTTGGAGCCTCGCTTATGATACGTTTTCGGTGGCGTCTCGGTGGGAGCTGATGCAACAGGCTTCACTGGATTTGGAGGTGGAGGTGGAGCCACCGGAGCCGATGTGACAGGTCCAGGGCGACGTCCCTCTTGGGCCACTTGATGTGGAGATCTTGGTATGGACAAATCGAGGGTGATGTCCCTCTTGGGCCACTGAATGAATGTGTGGACGGCATCCCCTAATGTCTTAATCTCTTCGTTTCGAGGCTTCTCAAGAGGGACGGTCTTAAAAATATCATTAATCATGTCCACATGGACCTTTATGAAACTGGTGTCTACTTGTACACTGTGCACCAGCATCCCTGGTAGCAATGGATACGCCATCCCACGCCCAGCGTCAATGGGAATAGAGCCAACAAGCTTGACTCTGAGGATGCAAGGCATGGGCTCCTACATAACGACACAAGATGAGTTAAGGCGTCCACCAGAGATATCTATGTACCATTCTAAAGAGGTACATTACCTGAATGTCATCGATAGGTAAGTGGGTATCACTATGTTCAGTAATTGGTGTGGACGCGCAGCTACTGCGACGTTGAGGGGGACTGGGTATCGCAGTAGTAGGGGTGGGTTGCGATTGGTTGCGGACTTGTCTCAGTTCTTCCCTCAAAGAATCTATCTCTCCTCGAAGTGAGGCAGTTTGCTCTTGAAGTGAGGCAGATAGTTGTTCCTCAAGTGGAGTACGAAGCTCCTGTTTTATTTGTTCGTTGCGGTACGCCTTGGATCTCTTCCTACTCCTATATGTCTTGGAGTAATCTGGAAATCCGTGCCTCCAAGATACGTAAACCCCCAAGCCTCGTGTGTGACCTGGGTGCTTGTCGGGCCCCCGGATTACCAAACCCGGACCCTCTGTGTATTACAGCACTAGTCCCAGATCAAAGCTAGTGCACACAGTCAAACAGAATGGGAAACATCACCATCAACGATTTATTACAATAGATAAGAGTACTGACCACCGGGTCACCTTATTACATTGGAGGTTTCAAGACCTCGCACAATCAAACACAGCGGAAGCAAAGTGAAATTAAAGTAGACCCATCAAGATGCCACAGGCAGTTGACTGGGGAAGCGTGACCTAGTCCTCCGGGAAGAATCCATCGCAGCCACAAGCGAAGCAGTAGTCGTAGTCACCTTCTTGAGCTTCAACTTCCTCTGAGATTTTATTTTTAAGTGTAGCATGTGAGTACATAAAGTACTCCGCAAGTCTTGGGAAAAATGCATAGATGCAAGGCTTAACAAAGGAAGGCCATATGGTTCTTTTGCACAAAGCAGTATTTTAAATTCAATTACTACTAATTATTTTCGAAGGCATTAATTTAATGAAGTAAATGTTTTAACAGAATTAACTTTCTAGTGAAGGTTCCAACTACCAACACTAGCTAACCAATTACCATTGGTCAAGTTTTAAACTGCGGGTTCCATCCACCCTCTCTGGCTCCATCCGCCAGGATTCCCTTCCGAGAGTTCCCTCCACCCTCGGAATACAAACTTTTGATTTTAAAGCAAAGCCAGAAATCTACCATGTGAATGCATTCCTTGCCCGCCCTTGACCGTGGGCACGGCTATTTGAATAGTTTTACACTCTGCAGAGGTTGTACAACTTTACCCACAAGAGATAAATTATCCTAAAGGTCAACACGCTTCCTTTGGCATGAGACCCAGATAAAATATCACAAAGCCTTTACCTTACTCTAACCTAGCTAGATGCCACCCGCTGAGGTTTCACCGCAGAAGGGTTAAATCCGCCCAATCTGAAGCCCCCTCTTGCGCCATATGAGTACAGTAAATCCCTGTCCCTCACTGTGAATAACCAGTCCATCCCTGGCATCCACTTTCCACTGGTGGCACCTAAACTAGACCATCATAAGTTAGTCAGCTAGGTCGTACCCATATAGACTTGTGGTTGTACGGTTAATGCTCAGTTTGGACAAACACAAGCGTCGGTCCTTAATTGACTAGGGTGGAACATACACTTAACAAGTTCTCGTGCTTACTGCACCAACCCAAACAGCCATCCACCCTAATCTAAACCAACTTTCACATTTTTATTTTATTTCAAAATCACAGTGACAACTCCAATTGCCACTTCACTTTCAAACACCAGGATTTAATAATAAAGCATAATTTCCCATTTCCAAGATTTTCCAAAGTTATTAGATAGCAAGACTAAGCATTAACCTACCATTCTAATATTCACAAAGATTAATAGTAATCTCATTATTGAGACAAAGGGAGTTCTAGGGTGACAAGGTACATGGCAATCAATGTCAAATGAGGGCATAACAAAGTTGGAGTAACTAATTCCTAAAGAATTGAACTAGTGACTTTATGTAAATAGCAATGCACATAATTTAAAATACTTTAAAAACATTTCGAAAGCATCGGCTCAAAATGATCAAAGGAGACTTGTCTTCTTGCAGGGTTTCGGGGTCTTCTTGCTGCTGTGAAGAGGGTTCGTTGACAACGTTGGAATCTACGCGAGAAAAGACGAGGCAACAAAGCAAATAAATACAAACGAAAATTCAAATAAAATCCAAAAATTCAACAGAGGCCATAGTTGGATAGATTATGATTTTAGATGAATTTAGAAATTTGAATGGCTGGATTTGGAGTTAAAATGAGAAAGTTATGCTCATTTGAAAATCTCAGATTTGAACAAATCTAGAAATTCCCAAATTTCTGACAGGTGGGGCCCACTGGAATATTAGATTTTAATTTCTATTTTTATTTTGAGAGACTGACAGGTGGGGCCCACTGAACAGTAACCACTGGTGGTCACTGACATGTGGGACCCACTGGACAGTGAGCCCACTGACTCAACCTCTGACACATGGGACCCACTGGACTCCGGGCCCACTTGTCAGAGACAGCACAGAGGGGTGGGGCCCAGGCGGCAGTGGCCTGCGAGGACAGCTGCCACTGACGGGTGGGGTCCACTTGTCAGCGCGGTTTAATTAAGAAAAACTCAACCTCCGCGTGCGGAGCCGAGGGCTCGAACGCGCGCCGAGGGAGTCGGGGAAGGGGAGAGCGAGCGGTGATAGCCAAGTGAGCGGGGAGGCTTTGCCTACCCATATAGGGCAATCAAGCCTTTTGAGTTACCTGCCGGAGGGGAGGCCGGGGAAGGTGGCCGAAGGCAGGGTCGTCGGCGGCGAGGGAGGGTCGGAGGGGTTCGGGTGACGCGTAAAATGCAATCCTTGAGCGGAGGGGGTTCGGTTGGAGGGGTCGACGAGGTGCGGCGACGAGCGGAGAAGGCCGGCGACGAGGGGGAGGCGGAGCTAGCTCGGGTGCTCTGGTGCGACGGCGCTCCGGCGGCGGGGAGGGGCGGCTGAGGCGTCGGGGAGGATCGCACGGCCACGGGGTTGCTCGAGGTAGCGGCGGCGAGCTTCGGGGAAGACCGAGGCGACGTCGATTACTCACCGGAGCACTTACCGGACGCGCACGGGGAGCTTCTGGTGCGACGGCGCTCGGGGCTCAAAGGGAGAAGTGGAGGGCGCTGGGAGGTGGTGCGAGGAGAGGGGAGGCCGAGGGAGCTATTTGTAGGGGCAGAGGAGGGGACACGAGCGCGCAATCGCTCGCCGGTGTGTCGGCCGGGAAAAGGAAGGAAAGGGGGGAAAACGGGAAAGAGGGGGCGCCGATGGAAGGGGAGCCCGGGAGATCGGGGATTCGGTCGCGGCGGCGTCCGGGACTTCCAAAACAGAGGAGGGCCGGGTAAGGCAAGGCGGGATCCGGCGCGGTCTCGGTCGGCCGGCGAAAAAGGAAAGAGGGGAAAGGAAAGGAAGGCGCCGGCTCCGCGGGGACGACGGGTCTGACAGGCGGGGCCGGGTGGCAGCGGGAGCGAGGGCGAGCGTGGCTGATGGGCGGGGCCCGCGGGTCAGTGGGGGTGAGGGCGGGAGTGAGAGCGGGCGGCTGGATGGCCCGTGCGGGGACTCGGCTCATCCGAGCCGTCCACGCGTCGGGCGCGGAGGAGGGGAAGGCGGGGCCGCCGGCTGACGGGCCGGGCCCGCTGGACAGCGAGGGAGAGGGAGGTGCGGCTGGGATCGGCCGAGCGGCGACGTGGGCGGATCCGGGCCGTCCACGCGTCGGCCGGAGGAAAAGATTTGGATTTTTAATGATTTTTAATTTCAGAAAATGCTAGAAATTTATTTAGGCCTCAGAAAAATATGAAAATACCTCCAAAAATTCCAGAAAAATTCACAGAAGCTCCTGGAGATATTTTGGATTTATTAAAATTATTTCCAACTACTGTTGATATTAAATTTTCATATTTTGAATTACTTTTTAAACTCTGAAAATAGTTTTTAAATTCCAGAAAAATCCAGAAAGGCAAATAAAAGCCAAGTAAAATCCAATTACCTTAAAATAATTAATTTGAATTTAAATTTTTCAAAAAGCCAAATTTTGGGATGTGACAGTGCTCCTTGTTTCCCAAGGCCTATGATAGTAAATCTCTCTCCCTGTATTCTTGAATGGAGCCATGAGAAGATTCGGTAGTCAATGATTGCTGCAAGAGGCAATTAATCATGTTATTTTTGAACCCATGAAGTTCAAGAGGTGTTAACAACTACGTAGTTTAACATATTTTACCAGGTATTGGGACACTTCCTCATCTCTAGGATTTTTGAAACAGACACCCGAAGATGTGGTTGATGACCTGGCTCTTAACCAGTTTCGAGTGCGCTCGTTTGCGATCCCAGCAAATGGCGGGGAGGCCTCCGATTGGATTTTGACCTCGTCCTGCATCCTCCACTGTGGGATTTACCCACGTACCCAGCGTTGCCGAGTATATGAGGGTGAGTGTTTTGTGACTAGAGAGTCTTGTGCGCCGCACTTTGTTGTTCAAATTCGGTCGTTGTCTTCATCTTCACAAAGGCCTCCCATGTTTCTGGCGACACGAAAGGATACTTCATGAAGGGCGTGAGATCCTTGGCCACGTAATGTATCACAAGATTGCTCTCAAAATTCTTCCATGCTTTTTCCATTACGAGGAGCGCCTGCTGATGCACGAGATCCTGTACTTCTACTGGGATCTCGAACGAATTTGTAATTTCCTCCCATAGTTGATTTTTGTGATCTTTTGTCAAATCTTTCTAGCTTGCTATGGTGATGGGGACCCATTGCCTTCCAATTATCCCACAGGTAGTCCGAAATGATGCTGCTGCTTTTGTCGGTTGCAGAGGGACCCCATCCGGAGAGACCACCGTGATGGTCATTCGGCCCTCTGGCCTTTTCGACACTCCTCGACCACGCTTAGTTTTCCCAATCTTGGGAGCGTGAGACCCAGATGACAATGATGAAGAGTGTGTGGACGCCATCTCTCTTCTAAGAAAAAACTAACTGCAGTGAGTTATGGGCCTTCCAAATAGACTTTGTAGCTAATAAGTGCAGCATATATCATGAAGTTCTAAAGGTCATAAAACAAAGTTCTATGAAGCAAATAACACAAACCAGTGTATCCAGTTCATTGAACCGGATACATTGGAGTGTTTTACTTGCTTCATGCCCTTTAAAGGTCTATGTGGCATATACATGTGAAGCATATATCATAAAGCTAACATGTCAAGCATATATCATAAAATACATGTGAAGCATATATCATAAAGCTGACATGTGAATCATATATCATAAAATACATGTGAAGCATATATCATAAAGCTAACATGTCAAGCCTATATCATAAGTACTTCTCGGGAGTGAGCGGCGGCCGGAGGGAGCGGCGTCGGGAGAGAGTGGCGTCGGGAGGGACCGACGTCGGGAGGGAGCGGTGTCGAAGTGGCGTCGGGAGGGAGCGGCGTCAGGAGGAATCGGCGACGGGAGCGAGGGGCGTCGGGAGGGACCGGCGGCGGCGAGAGGGAGCAAAACCGAGCTAGCAGGGGCACTAGAGAGTGCGTGAGTGCAGACTCTGCAGACTTAGCTGCGGGTATTTATAGGGAAACTATCACAGACGGTTCCTTAAAAGAATCGTTTGTGATAGTTATATCACAGACGGTTCTATAAATATAACCGTCTGTGATATTGGAATATCACAGACAGTTCTATTTATACAACTGTCTGTGATATGCATATTATCATAGACGGTTATATTTATATAACCGTCTGTGATATGCATATTATCACAGATGGTTCTATTTATAGAACCGTCTGTGATGTGTTATCACAGACGGTTTCTTCTGATAAACCGCCTGTGATAGTTCAACCTAGTTCTTAATTAGTTCCTGGGTCATTTTACAATTACAATGGAACATATTTACATTTATGAAAAACACAAGCATAACCATAAATATAACTATTTCTTAGTTCCTGAGTCATTTTACAATTACAATGGAACATAGTTACATTTATGAAAAATGCAAGCATAACCATAAATATAACTATTTGATAGTTACATTTATTACACTTAGCTATTTCATTTTAAATAAAAGCCCTTCACGATGATCGACACACATATAGCTTGCTTCATCGTCTTGTTCTTCCTCGAGCCTGATGCCGTCTCCGAATGGAGGCAAATCATTAAATTGATTGTACTCTTCCTCATCCACAACATTCTCAACTCCGACAATCCTTCTTTTTCTCTGAAGAACTACACGGTGCTTCTTATTTACTGGGTCAGTTACATAAAATACTTGAACAACTTGCCTCGTGAGTACGAATGGTTCGTCTTTGTTATCCTACACATTCGAGGTCCACGGTAGTGACGCCGTACTTGTCGACCTTTACACCCCGTGGGAGTTGGACCCAACGGCACCGAAATAGAGGAATCTTGAAAATTATGTAGTCAAGCTCCCAAATCTCCTCTACAAGCCCGTAGAATGAGCTTGAGCCAGCGGTACTGACGTGCGCATCATAGGCATCTATGCGGACACCTGAGTTCTGCACTGTGCTCTTTCTATCCTGATCTGTTGTATAAAATATGTAGCCATTAATGTCGTATCCTTGCCACGTCACAATAGTAAATTTTGGCCCTTTTTCCAACCATTGTAGTGTTTCACTTGATGACCTCCTACTCAATTGCGCCTTCAACCATTCATTGAACTGACGGTTGTGTTGTCTCGTGATCCAAACTTCTGACTGACCTGCATTCTCCTAACGTAGCATGTCCTTGTGTTTTTCAATATATGGGGTCACTTCAGTCATGTATTGTAAAACTGTGAAATGGGCTTGAGCATACGTATTTTGATCCGGAGTTATTGCTTTCCTTCCGATAGTCCCGATGCCCTCTAGCCTCCCCTCGTGACGAGATAGAGGTACACCTATCGGCTCGACCCGAGCCATGTAGCCGATGCAGAATTCAATGACCTCTTCTATTGTATAACCTTCGATGATGCTACCCTCCGGTCGAGATCGATTGCGTACATAGGACTTGAGAATTCCCATGTACCTCTCGAAAGGGTACATATAACGTAGAAACACGGGGCCGCATATTTTTATCTCTTTCACAAGTTGGACAATGAGATGGACCATGATATCAAAAAATGATGGAGGGAAATACATCTCTAGATGACATAGAGTTGTCACCACCTCGGTTTGCAGAGCATCTAGTCCATCGGGATCAATGACCTTCTGAGCAATTGCGTTAAAGAAATAACATAGCCTTATGATTGTCACTCGAACCTTGTTCGGCAAAATACTTCTAATTGCAACAGGTAGCATTTGTGTCATTAGCACATGACAGTCGTGAGACTTCATGCCAATTAATTTCAAATGTTCCATGAAAACAAGTTTCTTCATGCTGGTGGAGTGACCAGATGGAACTTTCACACCATGTAAGTGAAGGAACGCGCGTAGGCTACGATAGCAGAAAACAAAAATTTCTACCGCGTACACCAGGACATCATGCTAAGGAGGGATCATGGATCGTTACCACTAGACGTGCAGCGCAGCGGAAGAAGAGTTGGAGAAGCCGATCCAACCACGCGCGTCGAGGTAGTAGTGGAATTAGTCGATCGTCCCGAACAGATCGTCTCCTCCACGCGATCAACCACACCACGTGCAAGATCCAATCTATAGATTGTTGATGCCGATCAACGCCGCAACGAGCAGCGCCTCCACCGGTATCCACACGTCCGGGGCTGGAACGCCGATCGCGAGTGTACCAGCACTCGCGAGCAGCTAGGGTTTGGCTCGGGAGGTGGCGGCTAGGGTTTGGCTCGGGATTAACAGAAGCATGCACCCTTCAGCCCCTCGCCTCCATATATATAGACCTCCTCACTTGGGCCTCGTGGACCGAGGCCCAATAGGAGTCTATCCGGATTTCTATCCGAATTGAGCCCACATCCGAATCACATTCGAATTAGTGTTCCAACCCGTTAAGTGTGCGACCCTGTAGGTTCACGTATACTTGGTCGTGACCCAAAAACGTCTTTCTGGTCACCCTGTTAATAGCGGCCTCTAGTAAGACATATTAACCCCAAAGTATACGTAAAGATCATATCGGCTGAACCTGTAATGTTCTCATGTACGAATCCCTTTGCCTCACGATATAGATTAAGCTCAAGGCGAGACCTGTGTCATCCTCTTAATAGCTCAATCACTCTCTCGATTCCGTGATGGATTATAAACTCGTGATTGACTCCTCAATCACCTTGGCATGGCCATGCACTTTCATAATCCATTACATCGAGGGGCCCAGAGATATCTCTCCCATAAGGAGGGGCAAATTCTATCTTGATCATTCACATCCCACTACATGTTTCATGGCAAACCCAAAGACTACTTTTATGACTACCCAGTTACGGAGTAGTGTTTAGTAGTCTCAAAATAAGCTACTACGCATGTTGGGAACCATGATGATCTCAAGTCTAAGGATTCCACATAAACACTACTTGAGACCAACTGATGACACATGGAATCTCTGCAGTGTCTCATGGCGGGTCTATCCAACATATGTTCACTAACACATGTCCATATTATTGATTTGGTATCTCCATACCATGATCCATGAGACATGATCATCAATCAATACATATACTGATCTTTGAATCATATTTGTTCCTCATATGATATATAATCAGGGATCATTTAGAAATAGCAACATTTTGGCATTAAGAGTCTCATGAATAAGTCACATACTCATTGATCAATAATGATAATGTCTATTTCAAGGAACAAAGCAATGTATCATAAACATAGTATGTGATATATTCAACATCTCCATGTTGCCTCTAGGGCATATCACCAACAGTAAGGACTGGCACAGTTCAGTTTTCTCAGACTTAGACAGAGTGTAGCAAGCTGGGGGAAGGTACGTCTGGCCTTTATCGGTCTCTATCAGTGCTAACTCGGTCCTGATGTTCATAGCGACCAAGTCACGCCTTGCGTTAACACCATCCTTTGTTTTATTAGGAATGTTCAGTAAGAGACCAATCAAACTGTCACATACATTCTTCTCTACGCGCATGACATAGATGCAATTGCGAACTTCTAAGTGCTCCCAATAAGGCAAGTCCCAAAATATTGACCTCTTTTTCCACATGTTCTTCCTGAATTTACGTCCCTTTCCAAGCACAACATTTATATCCTTGACCATATCATACACCTCTTTCCCGCTAAAAGGTCTTGGTACTGAGTCATCCTCTTTTTTCCCGTCAAATTGTTTCTTCATCTTGCGGTATGGGTGATACTTTGGAAGGAACCTACGGTGACGCATGTACACAGTTTTGCGTGAGTTGTTCAACCACACACTCTCGGTATAATCTAAGCAGTGCAAACACGCTTTGGATCCTTTTGTACTCAACCCTGACAGGTTACCAAGGGCAGAAAAATTATTAATGGTGTAGAACAACATGGTGCGTAGAGTGAAGTTCTCTCGTTTGTCCACATCCCATACATGTACCCCTTCGTTCCACAGTATTGCAAGATCTTCCACCAATGGTGCTAGGAGCACATCAATATCGTTGCTAGGTTGTTTCAGCCCTTGGATAAGTAGTGACATCAAAATATACTTCCGCTTCATACACAGCCAAGGAGGAAGGTTATACATGCACAGAGTCACGGGCCAGGTGTTATGTCGGTTGCTCATGTTACCAAAAGGATTCATTCCATCTGTAGTCAACCCAAACCTTATATTTCTTGGTTCCACACTGAAATTTACAAACATCCTTTCGATGTTCCTCCACTGGGCAGAATCAGCAATATGTCTTATCATTCCGTCTTTCTTACGCTGCTCCCACTGCCAACGCATCAATCTTGCATCCTTGCGGTTTGCAAATAAATGCTTCAAATGGGGGATTACAGGAAGATACCACAACACCTTAGCAGGAGGTCCTTGCTTTACCTCAATGCCCTTCCCATCATCAAAGTCATTTTTACGCTTGTATCGGAATGCTTTGCACACTGGACAAACATGTAAGCTAGCATACTCTTACGGTACAGGATACAATCATTTGAACATGCATGTATTCTTTCTACTTCCATTCCTAATGGACAAAGGATCTTCTTGGCTTGGTAGGTAGTTCTTGGCAACACATTTTTCTTTAGAAGCATGTCCGCTAGGAGACCTAACAATGCCGTGAAACTCTTGTCGGACCAACCATTGCTTGCCTTCAATTTCAGTAGTTCTAGAACTGATGACAACCTTGTGTATTGCGGCTTGCAGCCCGAGAACATAGGTTTCTCCGAGTCCTCCATCAAGCCCTTGAGTTTACCAAACTCTCTCTCATTATAGTTCTCTTCTGCATCATGTAACATCTGATCCAGATTGTCATCCTACGACCTATCCTCATGATCGAAAGAACAGTCCACAACTGGCATATCGTTGTCTCCCTCGAGTATGTCATAACTACCTTCTTGTGTACTCTTCTCTTCACCGTGACTGGTCCAACATTTGTACCCTTTTCTGAAACCCCTTCGAATCAAGTGAGCGTCGATCTGCGCTGAGTTGCTAAACATCTTGAGATTATCACAATCAATGTATGGACAGTACATATATTTCATCCCCTTCTTCAACATATCTAGCTCTGCCATTCTTCTAAAAGCAGACACGTGATTAAAGTACTCTTCACTCACACGGTTCTCAATGCATATCCAGCTTCGATCCATCTACGCTACACAAATAACAAATGGGTGTCAAAAATGACATAATAATGTTAAGCAAGAATATATTGAAGGTAGTGAACTACGTACCAGTACTTACCCATTTTGAAATTGAGCAAACTAAAATTATCTTTCTAAACCTAGCTAGCTAGTTAGCTAGATTTAAATTAAACAAAAACCTAGCTATCATCTCCTGCCTTCAATAACAAAAACATGCATGCATATAAGTTATTAAAAGTAATTGAGTACTAACATATGATCAGATCACTAAGAAGACGGTGCGCGATATGTTTTCACCCCGAACTCCCTAAAGCCAGCCGCCTTGCTCCACGATGCAGCTAGCGCAATGAAGACAGATCTGTGTGTCGACATCGAACAAGTACACCCAGTAATTAATAGTGCAGATTATCACAAACGGTTCCAACCACAAACGGTCTGTGAAACCAATATATCACAGACGGTTCATATTAATAACTGTCTATTAATTATCACAGATGGTTATTAATACGAACCATCTGGGATGTCCACAATATCACAGATGGTTTGTAATACCAACCGTCAATGATTTGTGCGTATCACAGACGGTTCGTATATAGAACCGTCTGTGATAGTCATACATTATCACAGATGGTTATTAACACGAACCATCTGTGATGTCCACAATATCATAGACGGTTCATAATACCAACCGTTTGTGATTGGTGCGTATCACAGACGGTTCGTATATAGAACCGTCTGTGATAGTCCTTCACAGACGGTTAATACCACAAACCTTCTGTGACAGTTCACACTAAAGCTAAAACATTTTCAGTTTTTTGGCTAGCCTCAAAAAATTAAATAATTTTACCCATTCCCTTTGAAAACAAGTAAATACAGATGCAAGCATAACAACACATTCAGATCTATTACAATTTAACAAGCTAACGATCCCTTCGTGACACGACGATGTGGCTGAACAAGACACACTTATGACACTTACGGCAAGAGTGTGTTTTCCAGCCACCAGCTGTGCCGCGATGGAGGCGCTAGCTCATGGTAGTAGTCCGCGTTGTCAAGGAACAAGCAAATACAGAGACAAGCACAACAACACATTTAGATCTATTACAGGATAACAAGCTAACAAACCCTTCATGGCACGACTGTGCGGATGAACAAGACACACTTACGACACTTACAACAAGAGTGTGTTGTCCATCCACCCGCCGTGCCGCGACGGAGGCGCTAGCTCATAGCAGAGGGGATATGCAGGAAGCTAGATAGTGAATGGACTCACGCGTGACTAGTACCGGTGGAAAGGTAGATGGGGAGTTATTAATTAGGGCCGAGCAGTGGGAGGAACTGGTGCCTGCCATTCTATGTGGAGAGAATGGGCGGGTGAGATCGAAATCTTGGGTATACGCCAATTATTGGTGACATGTGATTATCACAGTTGGTTATTAACACGAACCGTCTGTGATAATGAACATCACAGACGGTTCTTAATACGAACCGTTTGTGATGTTTCACTTATCATAGACAATTCGTACTAAGAACCGTCTATGATATTAATATCAGAGACAGTTTGGAATACGAACCGTCTGTGATATTAATAGTAGAGACGGTTTGGAATACGAACCATCTATTTTAATGCTTAAACATGCGCGCCCTAATCCTGCTCTTCTACACACTGTCCTCTCCCTCATCTTCTTCATCACCAGATTTCTCAATAATGACATCTAAAATTCTTTTGATCTCCTTCCTCTCATCTATCCATCATGAGTTGTTCGGACGCAACCTTACACAGGCGGCCAACAATTTACGTCTGGAGCAGCTCCTCTGCTCACGCCTTGTTCTCCTTCCTCAACTCGCTTCCATCCGTTAGCTGGACCTCATCATCCGTAGTTGACAGAGGTGTCTCATTGCTGCTCAGGAAAGGGAAACCACCCTCAGCCTCGTTCTTCTCTACAATGTGCACAAAATGGAGGAAGATCTTGCGGCAGTGCAGAGACACACGGATAACCTTGCCGATCAAGCAGAATCGGCCGATTCTGAGGAAGCTTATCATGGCATCCTCTTTGAGATTATGGAACATACTAATGATTTGCCCAGGATTGAGGAGGAAGCGGAAAGGGCAAGGACAATCTTGACGGCATTCGAGAACACAATGGCTGATCCTCCAACTCCAGAAGTCGACGAAGAAGCATTTGAAGCCCAAAAGATTAAAATCTGGGAATCTCTTTTTTTTGGACTATTGTAATAAAATTGCCTTGAATTTGACTCTCGTCTCTATAGCTTCTGTAGTTAAAACGACAATGATTTGTCAGGTTTAGCACAAACAGTTCGTATTATGAACCGTCTGTGAAAGTTCACAGACGGTTATTAAGACGAATCGTCTGTGTTGTCTAGATTATCACAGACGGTTCGTATTAAGAACCGTCTATGACGGTTCTTAATACGAACTGTCTGTGATGTGTCAATTATCACAGACGGTCGTGTTAATAACCGTCTGTAAAAATATCACAGACGGTTGCCAGTATAAACTATCTGTGACAGTTCAATCACAAACGGTTCCGTGTGAACCATCTGTGATGTAGCCGTCCAGTATAGTTCTCTTCCTTGGCGTTTTGATTTTGGAGCGGATGCATCCGACGATGATGTTGAAGAATGCACGGATGACATGTTGGCCTTCTCATATATGAAAAGTAAGCACAATGTAATATATATATATATATATATGAAAAATACTATTTACCTCCTAGGTATAATTACACCCACTCTCACTGCCATCCGATTGCATTCAGATTTGTGAATGCTATAACGGGTCGTGGACGGACAAAATTGCATTTTTCTACCACACCCATGAATACGTGCTCTCCCAATTATTCTACGTTCTGGTTTGTTTCCAGATTTTGCTCTTCCTCCCTTTTACTTTTGCATCCAGATTTGTTTGCCTCTGGATTTGTTGCCCCCTGAACTCCAGATTTTGCGACTGCCTGCCGATTCCTGAGCTCCGACGACTACCATCCCAATTTGCTAGCCTCTTGCTTGCTTGCGAGAAGAACCATGGCACAGGACTTGAATTTAATTAGCTAATACATACATCAGTTTTCTGTATTTTTAGATATAAAAATGGATACATACTTGATACAACCATAATGACGAATACTACCAAAATAAGTGGTATACACACTCCATCCAAATATGAAGAAATACTCCTTGCAGATAGTCCCCTCCACGCAGATACTCCATAAAAAAATGTGCACATAGTCCATAAACCCATTATAAAAAATGTGCACATACTCCATAATCGCAGATACTCCCATTTATAAAAAATGTACACATACTCCATAAATGTGCACATACTCCACAAACGCATTATGTCCACAAACTCCCCTCCACGCAGATACTCCCATTTATAAAAAAAATGTGCACATACTTCATAAAGTGAATGCAGTACGCATACTCAGACGTCCATACTCCATTTAATCCATATGTGAATAAGGTATATGAGTTATTAGGGAGAGACATACCACATACTCCCTCTCCGATGGGTTAGCAACACTACTACAGAAAGCCTAATACTAGATGGCCAATCATAGACGGTTTGACAAAACCATCTGTGACCGACACTAACACAGACGGTTTAAATTTGGACATTGTCTCTATTGGTGGCGTCGGAGAAAACGAGTATCACAGATGGTTTTTATTAAAAACATCACAGACGGTTTTTTGCGCACTAGACATTTATTGCGCTGCTCAGAATCGCATCTGTCTTCATTTTGATCCAGATCTAGCCGATGCTGCACTCTTTCGCTCAGGAGGCAAGCTAGGCGATTTCAGGCCAATTAATTTGGTGGGAGGAGGCAGAGATTGAGCTTTGAAGATTCATACTTTCTTGGTTTCTCTAGATATGGTTAGTAATGAAATTTATTTTTCTTTGCATTACAATTTAGATCTAAGTAATTGGTGAGTGTTATTGAAGATGGTTTGCAAAATTGTTGGTTATATAATAGCTGTTGTGTTTGTAATATGAATTAAGCTAGCAAAGCCTGAATGCATGTGGTATATATGTAGTAATAATTAATTAATTTAATTTTTAATACTAAATTTAATTATTAATTTAATACTAAGATTCAAGCTGGATGTATGCCGCGAACCGTGTGAGTGAAGAGTACATTAATGGCGTGTCTGCTTTTATAAGAGCTGCCGAGGAGGATATGCTGAATAAGGGGGTGAAATATATGTACTGTCTATGCACTGATTATGAGAATTTAAAGATGATTAAGAATTGAGGGCAAATTGAAACGCACTTGATTCGGAGGGGTTTCAAAAAGGGTTATACGTGTTGGACCAGTCATGGCGAAGTCAATGATCATATGCCGCCAGATGACATCGCCGGTGAAGTGAATGACATGCCACCGGATGATGTCGATTGTGGTTCGGATTCGGATAGGTTGCACGATGACAATCTGGATCATATGCTTCGCGATGTAGAAGAGAACTATGATGAGAGAGAGTATGTTAAATTTCGGGGCTTGATGGAGGACTCGGAGAAACCTTTGTTCACATGCTGCAGGTCAAAGTACACGAGGTTGTCGGCCATGCTTGAACTGTTGAAATTGAAGGCAAGCAACGGTTGGTCTGATAAGAGTTTCACGGCACTGCTAGTTCTTTTAGCAGACATGCTTCCGGAGGGAAATGAGTTGCCTAAAACCACGTATAAAGCCAAGAAGGTTCTTTGTCCGTTGGGAATGGAAGTAGAAAGAATACATGCATGTCCGAATGATTGTATCCTGTACCGTAAAGAGTATGCAAACATGCATGTATGTCCGGTGTGCAACGCATCCTGATATAAACATAACAATCAATTAGATGACGGTGAGGGAACAGAGGTGAATAAAGGAACTCCTGCTAAGGTGGCATGGTATTTTCCTATAATTCCCCGTTTGAAAAGGTTTTTTGCAAATCCAAAGGAGGCAAAAACTGCTACGTTGGCACTCGGAGGAGCGCAAGAAGGATGGAATGCTAAGACACCTTGCTGATTTTGCCCAGTGGAGAAACATCGATAGGAGTTTTGCAAACTTTGGTGCAAAACCAAGGAATATAAGGTTTGGACTGAGTACAGATGGAATGAATCCTTTCAGTAGAATGAGCAGCCGACATAGCACATGGCCCGCGACTCTCTACATCTATAACCTTCCTCCTTGGTTGTGTATAAAACGAAAGTATATTTTTTCTGTTGATACTTATCCAAGGGCCAAAGCAATATGAGAATGATATTGATGTGTACCAAGCACTATTGGTGGAAGATCTAAAAGTACTGTGGAATGAAGGGGTACAGGTATGGGATGCATACAAACGAGAGAACTTCACTCTGCGCTCCTTATTGTTCTGCACCATAAATGATTATCCTGCCCTTGGTAACCTATCAGGCCATAGTACAAAAGGTGCCAAAGCTTGTACTCACTGTTTAGATGGTACCGAGAGTGTGTGGCTGAGACACTCACGCAAAACCGTCTACATGCGTCACCGCCGGTTCCTTCGGAGGGCTCACCCATACCGCAAGATGAAGCAACAATTTGACGGAGAGAAGAAAGACGGTTCAGCTCCAAGGCATTTAAAGGGACACGAGGTTTATGATATGGTTAAGGATTTAGATGTTGTACTCGGAAAGGGACGTAAATTGAGGGCTCATGAGAAGAACACCTGGAAGAAGAGATCAATATTTTGGGACTTACCTTATTGGGAGTACCTAGATGTTCGGCACTGCATCGACGTCATGCACGTAGAAAAGAATGTGTGCGACAGCTTGATTGGTCTCTTACTGAACATCCGTGATAAAACAAAGGACGGCGTCAACGCACGGCTTGACTTGGCTGACATGGACATCAGGCCTGAGTTAGCACCGACATGCACTGATAATGGACGAACGTACCTTCCCCCTGTGTGTTACACTCTGTCCAAGGCTGAGAAAACAGAACTGTGCCAGTGCTTGCATGGTGTCAAAGTTCCGTCTGGTTACTCCGGCAACGTGAAGAAACTTGTTTCGATGCAAGATTTGAAGTTAAATGGCATGAAGTCTCATGATTGTCATGTGCTGATGACACAGATGCTCTCTATTGCAATTAGAAATATTTTGCCGATCAAAGTCCGAGAGACAATTATGAGGCTATGTTATTTTTTAACACAATTGCTCAGAAGGTCATCGATCCCGAAGGACTAGATGCTCTGCAGGACAAGGTGGTGATGACTCTATGTCATCTTGAAATGTATTTTCGTCCTTCGTTTTTCGATATCGTGGTCCATCTCATTGTTCACGTTGTGTGGGAGATAAAAATGTGCGGGCCCGTATTCCTACGTAGCATGTACCCATTTGAGAGGTTCATGGGAATTCTCAAGTCCTACGTACGAAATCGATCTCGGCTGGAGGGCAGCATCGTCGAAGGTTATGCAAGCGAAGAGGTCATTGAGTTTTGTGTTGATTATATGGCTCAGATTCAACCGATAGGTGTGCCTCAATCTCGTCATGAGGGGAGCTGAAGGGTATCGGAACAATCGAAAGGAAAGCAATCACTCAAGATATGGACGCGTATACTCAAGCCCATTTCACAATCTTGCAGCACATGACTGAAGTGACGCCTTATGCTAACCAGCACAAGGATGTGCTTCGCAACAGAATCCAGAGCGGTCGGATGTTTGGATCATGAGGCAACACAATAGTCGGTTCAATCAATGGTTGAAGGACCAAATCGCTAGGAGCTCGCCAAGTGAGATGTTGACATAGTTGGCAAAAGGGCCAACATATACAGTTGTGACATGGCAAGGATATGATATAAATGGGTACACATTCTATACATAGTCTCAGGATGTAAAGAGCACTAACCAGAACAGCGATGTCCGCATAGATGCGTTCAGTACCGATGGGTTGAGAAACTCGTACTATAGATTCATAGAAGAGATTTGGGAGCTCGACTACGTGGTTTTCACGATCCCCTTATTTCGCTGCCGTTGGGTGCATCTCCCACATGTGAAGGTTAACAAGTATGGTGTCACTACCGTAGACCTCCAACGTGTCGGGTACAAAGACGATCCATTCGTACTCACCAACCAAGTTGTTCAAGTTTTCTATGTAACCGACCTGGCAAATAAGAAACGCCATGTAGTTCTTCATGGAAAAAGGAGAATTGTCAGAGCAGAGAATGTAGTGGACAAGGAAGAATACAATCAATTTGACGAGTTACCTCCTTTTGGAAATGACATTAGGGTCGACAACGAATAACGTGACGAAACTAGTTACGTACGCATTGATCATCATGAAGGGCTAATTTTTAAATGAAATAAGCAAGTGGAATGAGAATGTATGTGATGTATATGTGAATTAGCATTTATGTATACAACAATACATGTGTGTGATGTATTTGTAAATTTGCATTTACGTATATGTGAAAATGTGTGATATATAGGTGAATTTTGAGAATGAGTCATACAAATGTATCTCTATGTTCATTAGGCTGTTGTACAAAAATACACTGTGTGAGGTCTTATTGAATGATGCTTGGTGTTTAGGTCTTATTTAATGCTGGTTGGTGTTTATATTAATAACTACAACAAGGCTTATCACATACGATTCTAAGTTTAGAACCGTCTATGATATCAATATCATAGACGATTCTAAACTTAGAACCGTCTATGATAGTTTACCGTCTGTGATAGTTATACTATCACAGACGGTTATTTTTTTATAACCGTCTGTGATATTTATTACCATAGACGGTTCTAAGTTGAGAACCATCTGTAATAAGACTTTATATATAACCCCCACTAGGGTTTTATACGTACTGTAGTTATTAGCAAACCAACACTTAGTCGCTCAAGCTAGATCCCGATCGAGCCCGTCGCTGCTGCCGTCCCCCGAGCCCATCGCCGTCCCCCTCCGTCGGGCCCGTCGCCGCCGCCGTCCCCCCGAGCCCGTCGCCGTCCCCCTCCGTCGGGCCCATCGCCGCCGCCGTCCCCCCGAGGCTGTCGCCGTCCTCCTCCCTCGGGCTTGTCGCCGCCGCCGTCCCCCCGAGGCCGTTGCCGTCCTCCTCCCTCGGGCCCGTCGCCGCCACAGTCCCCCCAAGGCCACCTCTGTCCCCCCGAGGTAACCCTAGGCACCATTGATTTAGACAGCATTGTTGTTGTTTCATATATTGTATACATATATTGTTGTTGTTTCATAAATCTTATTGTTGTATACATATAGGATGTTGTTGTTTCATATATTGTATGCATATATATTGTTGTTGTTTCATAAATCTTACCGTTATGTATATGTATATAAGTATGTGCTTATACCACACTATTTACGTATATGCTACATTGTGCTTACTTTTCATATATGAGAATGAAGGCCAACATGTCATCTGCGCATTCTTCAACATCATCGCCGGATGCATCTGCTCCAAAATCAAAACGTCAAGGAAGAGGGCTATCGAAAGAGCCTGAGGGCCGATTTACCATCACAGAGGTCGATGAATCGGGGATCCCTCTCCTTCCTCGCCGAGCAGTATGCGCATTGCGAAGAATGATCAGAATAGTTGCACGAGAATGAATTGAGATCACATTCGATTCATGGAAGAGTGTGCCTGGGACTCAGAAACGTGAGCTGCTGACAGAAAGTTTGGCATTGTTCGAGATCCCAGAAGAACATCAAGACGCCGTGCAACAACAAGCCTTGCTAGCGGCGTGCAAAGCATGGAAGAACTTCAAGAGCACACTTGTCAAGAACTACGTGGGGAAGGATGAAATGTCGTTTTGTAAATACCCATTCCTGGAACCACAATGGGAAGAGTTCAAGGCGATGAAGACGACCGAAGATTTCAAAAGTGCAAGTGCGGGTAAAATCCTCACAGACTTGGCACAGCTGGGTATGCGGGTAAAATCCCACAGTGGAGGAGGGAGGACGAATAGGCAACGATGCAGGACACCGCCCCGCCATTTGCCAATATCCCAAATGACCGCGCTCAAAATTGGATTAGAGCAAGGTCATCTACAATGACATCGGGGGACGTCTCCTTTCGAAACCCAGCAGACCAGCAAGTGTCCCAGCGCCTGGTAATATATCGATCGAACTATGTAACTTGTAATTACTCCACAACTTCGTAGGAAGTGAAATGACATGCTGTGCTCTTACAGGAAGTGTTGAGTGTTGAATCTTCCCAGGGATCATTCCAGGGAACAAGGGAGAAAGATATACTCTCCGCGACCCTAGGAAACATGGAGCACCCGGGTCGTACGAGAGGCCTTGGGTTTACATTCCTTGGAAACATGGTTTCCAAGATGACTCCGAAATATATCGGCGAAGGAAGAGAACCAAAGCCGAGCGTGAGGCACGGCTACGAGAAAAGATCAAGGCATCTCTTAGAGAGGAGCTGGCTGATTATGTCAGAGATGAGATGCGGAGATTTACAGAAAATTAGCAGGCTGCCGCCGCCGCTCTTGTGCTAGCTAGCCCGTACAACTGTCTGAGTAGTTGCGTGTCCAATCCGACGGAAAGCAAGGCCAGATTTCCTGTGGACGACATCCTGGTAATAATTATTATCTCTCGAATGCTTGCTCCATTGATAGGCCTATTGGAGTAGCTAATTTTGTATCGTTATGTAGGAGCCTATGAATTGCAGGCTCCAAGTGAGATATGCCTCCGTTCCCTTGTACACTGCTTAGGGCTAGGCATATTCGTCTGGTATCGGGGCCATGGTTCACCGTACACCTGTAGCACCAGGCTTCGCAAAAGTTCATGTGGATGGTGTGCATGTCAATTTTGAGGTCGTCCCGCTATCAAAGCCCCCCAACGACGAGATCGTGACTCAGGCCATTGGAACATTCATCCAGTGGCCCAAAAGTGACATCTCCCTGGAGGCTTCTTCACCGGTGGTAGGACCATAAGGGCAGTGCGAACCAGAGCTACATGCCTTACTGCCATCTCCACAAGACTTATCTCCACCACCGCTACCTGTACCGGTGCTATCTCCACGGGTGCTATTCTCGCCAAAGCAACTTGCACCGGTCATTGTTCACGGCTCGCGGGACGGAGGCGGCCAGCGACGGGCTCACGGGACGGAGGTGGCCGGGGACAGGCTCAGGGGACGGAGGTGGCCGACGACGGGCTCAGGGGAAGGAGGCGGCGATGGGCTCGAGGGAGGAGGCGGCGACATGCTCGATCTTTGCTTGGTATAGCGAATAACTGCAGTGTACGCGCAAAACCCTAGCTTGAGGGTACATATAGGAATGAATATCACGAGGGCAATGACTGTGGCTATTCGGACAAATGCCACACTTGTGGTATTCAGGGGCACAAGACCATTGTTTGCTCTCATAACCCTGATTTCATTCTTCCGCCGGGACTGATCAAGAAGCACAAGGCACCTACGGCATAGTAAATCAACTGGTTTATCCACCTACTGATAATCAGAATGCGGGTAAGTTATCAAAGTGATTCCAATCTTTCTATCAGTTCATTCCTCTACTAGTGCAATTCTCAGTTGTTATTTTGGTCAGTTGTTTTAGCCCCGGTTGCCACTCTGATTGCTACTTCTCCTGGAGGTTGTGATGCGTCTCTATGCATTACTGACTCAGGAGTCTCACCGTCGCTCCAACATGGTGCACGATAATGTTCCTTCCTATCAGCTTTACTTTCTCATTATTAGATTTTGGACCCTGGCATGCCTAGGTCCAACTGGATCTACTCTCCGGGCCACAGGTCTAAATGGGCTGAACACAACTAAGCCCACAGAGTAACAGAGCAACATACTTATAAGTGGTATCGGGCCATCTCCCCCAAAAGACTAGTCCAATGGGTGAAGGCTCCCTCACACTTATAAGTTGTGCTTTCTCCTCTCTCACAACCAATGTGGGACTATTCCTAACAATCTTCCCCTCACACATTGGTTGGGCACTTCTACAACTATGAGAGGTCCAAGGAGATGTTAGACACCTGGACTCTGATACCACTTGTTAGATTTTGGACCCTGACCGCATGCCTAGGTCCAACCGGATTGTAACAGCCCAGCTGTTTATTTCAAAATTTTAGTAAAAAAATTAAATTAATTTAATTTAAAAACAAGTGTTCTTTGGTTGCCTAAATTTTGAAGATTTTATTTGCCTGTTTTCAGCTTTTCAAAAGGCGTTTATAAAAAGTAATTTAAATAAAAACATAAAATTATTATTAAATAATATGATATTTTGAATTTTTGTAAAAATATCATTTCAAATTATGTATTTAAAAGCATTTGGCTTTTATTTGGATTTTCTGTGTTTTTCTGGAGTTTATTTGGATTTATCTGAATTTTATTTCAAAGTCTAAAGCAAGAAAATGTATTTTTAATATTTTGTTAAAGCCAAAAAGAGTTTATTTTACTTTTCCAACCTTCCCTAAAAATTTAAAATAATTTTTGAGAATTTTTTGGAATTAAAAATCAATTTTAAAAGTTAAAAAGAATTTTTGTTACTTATTAAAGGCAAATCAGAAATTAAAAATATTTTTTCCTAAGTCTAAAAGAGGTCCACGAATATTCTATGATTGTTCTGGAATTTTGATACATTAATTATTATTTTCTAAGTATTTATAGTTTTTCTAGTATTTTCTGAAAATTTAATCTGAAAATAAAAACAATTTAATCCTAGCTTGCCACGTGTCGCTCTCAGATTGAATCCATCTCTCTCCACAATTTAATCCTAGCCATACAAAGTCACTTACCCCTTCAATTCAATCCAAAGACCCTGATTCATTCACTTGTCACGTGTCGCAAGTCCGACGGCCGATACCCCTTCACTTCCTCTCTCTCTCACCGACGCATGGACCCCACATGTCGTATGTTTCTTCTACCTCACCTTCTTCTTCCTCTCACTCTCTCTCTCCTCCTCCATTAGAGCCGAATTGGAGCTTTTAAATGCAGCCGTTTCTTCCTCTTTTAATCCCCGAGCAAGTGCGCAATGAAAGCCCCTAATAACCCCTCTCTAATGCCGGTCGTTTCTCGCCCTTTAATTCCCCTCTAAAGCCGCGGCCGTTTCTTCTCTCTCCACCTATAAAATCTCTCCCCCATGCACCGGCTCCTTCCCATCGGCCTCCCCTCTCACCACCGCCCCTTCTCCACCTTTCGGCCGCCGCCCCGCCACCATTTGCCGCCGTCCCGACCGCCGCCAAACGCCGCCGAGCTCTCTCTCTCTCTCCCCCGCACGCCACCGCTTTTTCTCGCCGCCGTCGCCTTCTCCGGCCATCTCCCGAGCCGCCGGCGGTAATAGTCGCACCCCCTCGGTCTCCCCATCCCGCGCCGCCCCTCTCTACCCTCCCTAGCGCACTCCATTCTCCATGGCCGCACCTCCATGTTTGCTTCGGTTGGTTTCATCCAAGAATAGCTCTCTTCTTTACCTTGTATTTCCTTGGTGATGCTTCTTTGTCATAAAAGAACACATTTTCACTTGGTTAGTGGAGGCAAGCTAAAGCATGCATGTGGGAGGTGCTGTGTTCAAGTCCTGGGCAAAGCATATTTCTGTTGGGCTTTGGCCAGATTTTTGTTCACCTTTAGTCAGTGACAAGCGGGACCCATTTGTCATATAGTATTAAAATAAAAATTTGTACCCAATGACAACCGGGCCCCACACGTCATACACTCAAATATATCCAAAAATCAGCCAAAAATAAGATTCCAGAGAATATTCCCTCGGTTTTGCATTTTCTGGAATTTCCAATCCATTCAATCTTCCAATCGCTCGTTCTCCGTCGTCCAAACTCCGAATCCATTGATTCTTTCTCCTAAATTCATATAAAATCATATTCTATCTGACAGTATATATTTTATAATTTTTAGATTTTATTTCGATTTTATTTGAATTTATTTGTTTGGTTCTTCGCGTGTAGATTTCGACTAATTCGGAGAGAACGACGCCGACGAATCGCAGCAAGACTTCGAGCAAGGCAAGTTACACCTTTGATCATGTTGACCCCATTATTTTAAACTATTTATGTTGTTTTTAAATTATTATGCATGCGTAATTTCTATTCAAGTTTAGTTTAAATTCAGTTTAAAAGTGTAGTTGTGCCTAAATCCTTTGTACAACCAAATTTGACTTGAATGCCAATTTACCTTGTCAACCCTAGATAAAACCTAGTTAGTACATTAGCAATAACTAGAAATGTTGTAGAAATGCTTAGCCATGCTTATAATACTTATGGTTTGGGATGATCTTTCACATAAAATGATGAACTTTAAATCTGGATTCTCGACTTTGGTGAGTCAAGAATGTTTATGAAATTATTTTCAAACAAAATATAAAACTTGGTTTAGACTTAGGCAATTGGTTAGAGTGGTGAGTGCAAACATGCCCTGTTGGTCGGAGCCGCAGTGGTTGATTGTCGGACACAGGGGTTTGTGGTTAGGCCTAAGTCAAATTAAGGATCGGTCTGTGACCTACTATTGCAAAGCCCTTTCGTACTACCACAAGTCTGGTATGGGACAGACCTGGCCGAATAATTTGTGAAGTTCCAGCATGATCTCGCTATAGGCTGAATGTGAGCGCGGCGTAGGCCGTGAGAAGTCTCACACGGCACAAGAGGGGGCTCCAACATGTGGATTCATGTTGTGGTGAAACCTTAGTGGCGGCATGATTATGTTGACAACGGATCATTGTAAAGGCCTTGTCATGATCTCCTCGCCTTACACCTAAGGAAGTGTGTAACTCACGTGGCAAACCGGGATGATCGTGTCTTGTGGGTAAAGTTGTACAACCTCTGTAGAGTGTATAACCTATCCTGGATAGCCGTGCCCACGGTCATGGGCAAGCTGAGTGAAGTTTTTCACGGATTAGACTTTGGTTTTCAAAATGGTTTGCGAAAAACTTGTGGATGGATGGAATCCATGAGAGATTTTAAAAGTGTATGGATGGATGGAATCCATATGGTATCTTTTGGAAAGATGGTCCGGGTGGGATGCCCGTGGATAGGTTAGTGTGGGGGATGGACCTGCACTAACGGTATCTATTTTGCTTACAACATTGTTTTACTTATTGTATCAAATTCAGCTTTTGCACTTACTTATGATATTTACTTCAATGTTGCCTTTTACGCAAATTAACCATAATATGCCTTCCTTTGATACTCCATATGCATGCATCAATTTTGTTAATCTCCTGGTGTAACTTGTGGAGTAATTTTTGTACTCATGTTGCTCAATTTAACTCTTTCCAGAGGAAGCTTTCGACGACTTCGGTGAGGATTGCGACTAGGCCACATCTTACAGTCATTCGCCTTGTGGGAAGGCTGGATGGGCTGCTACTATCTTTATGTATTTCTTCCGCTGTCTTCTTTTGCTATTATTGTAAACTTTGGCCATCAGGCTCATATTAGTTAAATAAAGTTTGTCATTATGCATGATATTTGTCTTTATGATACTGTGTGCACTAGCTTTTCCTTGGATAGTGCGATTAACACAGAGGGTTCTGAAGTTGCTGCTCCGGGTCCCGACACGGATCTACTCTCCGGGCCACAGGTATAAATAGGCTGAACACAACTAAGCCCACAGAACAACGGAGCAATATACTTATAAGTGGTATTGGGCCTTCTCCCCCCAAAATACTAGTCCAATGGGTGGAGACTCCCTCACACTTATAAATTGTGCTTTCTCCTCTCCCACAACCAATGTGGGACTATTCCTAACACTCATGATTACCACCATCTCCTTAAATTCTTATTTTCTCACCTTACCTTTAGGTATGGTTATCTTGAATTCTTGTCCTGCTTTTGCACTGTTTGACTCGGGGGCTAGCTTCTCTTTCGTGGCATCACGTTTTATTCAACAGCACTCCTTACCCATCAGCAACTTGGCGACCCCGGTGGTGGTGTCCACCGCCAATGGAACTGTTACTAGCAATTTCACCTGTCTCAGCGTTGTCCTGGAGATTGAAGGCCATAAGTTTAGTATGGACGCAGTGGTGGCGCCAATCCAACCCTTTGATTTGATTGTGGGCAAGGCCTGGTTGTCCCGCCATCATGTTGTTATTCACTGCTTCGACCGGAAGGTTATCCTTTTGCGTAATGATGGGGATATTGTTTATCAGGGCAAAAAGCGATATCTCAGTCTCCTATTCTTGGCCTCCTATTTTGGTTGTCATAGGATGGCCAAGTCAGGGTGTCTCCTTGCTATGTAGAGAAGCCTATTACTTGACCTTTACCAAAGGAATCGTCAATTGTCCGAGAATTTCTTGCCCTATCATACTACCACATGGCTGGTATGGGACAGCCTTGGCTGAATAATTTGTGAAGTCCCAATCTGAGTCAAGTCGTAGGTTGAAAGTGAGCGTGGTTGGTGCCATGTGAAGTCTCACTTGGGCGAGCATGGTTAAGCCATGAGAAGTCTCGTCTAGGCTCAAGAGGGGGTCCCGGTCTGGTGGATTCCTTACTGGGGTAAAACCTTAGAGTTGGCTTGGCCAGGTTGAAGGCTTTGCATTGTAAAGGCCTTGTCACGACTCCTTGCCGCACACCTAAGGAAGTGTGTAACTCGCGTGGCACAAAAGGATGGTCGTGTCTTGTGGGTAAAGCTGTACAACCTCTGCAGAGTGTATAATCTATCCTGGATAGCCGTGCCCACGGTCATGGGCATGCTGAGTAAGAGTTTTTCATGGATTAGACTTTGTTTTTCAAAAAATGCTTTTCGAAAACCTTATGGATGGATGGAGTCCATGAGAGAATGAAACCTTGTGGGTGGAAGGAACCCATGAGAGATTGGTAGCTTGTGGATGGATGGAATCCATGAGTGTTTAGAAACGTGTGGATGGATGGAATCCATACGAGATGTTTTTGGAAAAGATAGTCCAGCACTGACGGTATTATTTTCAACTACATCTACTGTTTTTACTTATTAAATTCAGCAATTTCAATCTATTTACTGTATTTCATTAAATGCTGTTTTTGCAAATAAACCCTATAAGCCTTCCTTTGAAGCCTTTATCATTATGTTGCATTCTCCGTGTGACTTGCGGAGTACAAGTTTGTACTCACCTTGCTATCATCATCACAGAGGAAGACGTCTACGACTATGGTGAAGATCTGGACGAGTAGGCCGCGTCTTACTGTCGTTTGCCTGTGGGCAGGCTTGGGCTTCGCTATTTATCAGTTGCTTCCGCAGTTCTTTGCTTTATTTATCTTTACCAATGGGCGTTGATGTAAGACTTGGCCATAAGGCCATACTCTTTCATTTAATATAAGAAGTCATTTGTGCTTGGTATTTATCTTTGTTGTACTGTGTGCACTAGCTGATCCTGGACTAGTGCGATTTACACAGAGGATCCAGGGGTCGTTACTCCGGGTTCCGACATGTTTGCTTTACACTTTTCCATGAAATTGCTGCTCCTGCGAGGGTGAAAATATAACCTGATGTGGACTTCTTAGTGTCTTTACACCCCGCAAAATCAGCATCAGAATAACCGACAACCTCAAGGTTATCGCATTTTCTATATGTGAGCATGTGACCTTTAGTGCCTTGCATATAGCGTAGGACTTTCTTAACGGCTTTCCAGTGGTCCGGTCCTGGATTTGATTGATATCTGCCAAGCATCCCAGTGACAAAAGCTAAATCAGGGCGTGTACATACTTGAGCGTACATAATACTTCCGACAGCAGAAGCGTAAGGTATAGCCTTCATCTTATCAGATTCATAGTCATTCTTTGGGCATTGAACTTTCCCAAACTTATCGCCCTTAACAATAGGAGCAGGCGAGGCAGAGCATTTATGCATATTGTATCTCTTTAGTACTCTGTCAATGTATGCCTTTTGTGATAAACCTAATGTTCCTTTGGACCTATCTCGGTGAATTTCAATACCAAGAACATAAGATGCTTCACCGAGATCCTTCGTGTCAAAATTGGACGAGAGAAATCTTTTAGTTTCCCGCAGCATGTCCACATTGCTGCTGGCCAATAATATGTCGTCCACATAAAGGATTAAGAAGGTGTAATTACTCCCCCTGAACTTAACATAAGTACAATTATCAACATCATTCTCCTTAAATCCAAATTTCCTTATGACTTCATCGAACTTAAGGTACCATTGCCTAGAAGCTTGCTTCAGGCCATAATGGATTTCTTTAGTTTGCATCTCAAATGTTCCTCGCCTTCCACAACAAAACCTTCTGGTTGTGTCATGTAAACGTCCTCATACAAGTCTCCATTCAGGAATGCAGTCTTAACGTCCATTTGGTGCAACTCTAAATCAAAATGTGCTATGAGCGCCATTATGATTCTAAATGAATCTTTAGTTGAGACAGGAGAAAAGGTTTCGTTATATTCAATGCCTTCTCTTTGTGTAAACCCTTTCACCACAAGTCTCGCCTTAAACCTTTCGATGTTTCCTTTGGAGTCACGTTTTGTTTTGTAGACCCATTTGCAGCCTACTGTTTTGGCTCCATTAGGAATTTCCACTAAGTCCCATACACCATTAGCACCCATAGACTCAATTTCATCTTTCATAGCATCTAGCTATTTAGATGAATCCTTACTCTTCATAGCTTACTTATAAGAGCTAGGATCATCCACCTTCCCAAGATCATCCTCATTCAAGTAAACCGCATAATCACTTGGGATAGCAGATCTCCTCACTCGTTCTGATCTCCTGACAGGTTCATTAGCAGGCTCATCAGGTTGTTCATTAACTATCACAGAGGGCTGTAAAGGCTCATCATTAGGTATTGCACTTGTATTTTCAGAGCCCTCAACAGGAGGAGTAGCTACAGAATTAACTGGAGACGCAACAGGAGTTGCAACTACAGGATCAACTGTGGGCACAACCAGTTGGGGCACAGGAAAATCAGTCTGTTGGATTAGCGGTGAAGCAACATAAATCCGCTTATCCTCAAGATCAATTTTCCTGGGCTCCAAGTCCCCACTGATGCCACCATTTTCCAAGAACACAGCGTGCCTTGTCTCTACAAATTTTGTGGTACGATCTGGACAATAGAATCGGTATCCTTTAGACCTGTCAGGATAGCCAATAAAATGGCAACTCACAGTCTTGGGATCTAATTTCCCAATTTGTGGGTTAAATACTTTAGCTTCAGCTGCACAACCCCATACATGGAGGTAGTTCAAACTTGGTTTTCTCCCAGTCCATAATTCATAAGGTGTTTTCGGCACTGATTTACTGGGAACCTGATTGATTATGTGTGCAGCGGTCTTTAATGCTTCCATCCATAGCTTTACAGGCAAAGTGGAGTAGCTCAACATACTTCGAACCATGTCCATAAGTGTGCGATTTCTTCTTTCCGCTACTCCATTTTGCTGGGGATCACCGGGCATTGAGTACTGGGCGACTATACCAGTTTCTTGTAGGAACCTGGCAAAAGGACCAGGAACCTGCCTATAAGTTGCGTGTCACCCATAATACTCTCCCCCGCGATCCGAGCGCACTACTTTAATCTTTAAACTGTGCTGATTTTCAACTTCAGCCTTAAATATCTTAAATTTATCAAGTGCTTCCGATCTCTCTTTAATAGGATAGATATAGCCATAACGTGAGTAATCATCAGTGAACGTAATAAAAGAATCATGACCATCTACTGATGTCACAGGGAAAGGACCACATATGTCAGTATGAATTAATTCTAAAATCCCTGTGCTTCGAGTAGCACCATTCTCTATTTGCTTTACATACTTGCCTTTGATACAATCAAGGCAATGATCATCCGAATCATTAAAGTCTAAAGGGTGGAGAATTTCATCTTTAATGAGACGTTCAATTCCCCCCCCCCTCGAAATGTGGCCTAAACGACAGTGCCACAATTTCGACGAAGTCTCATCAATTCGCTTGCGCTTTTTATTCACATCACATATATTCATGGATATAGGAGAATCTTGCAGGGATAACATATAAAACTTGTCGTGTCGGATGTCACGACCAACATTATCATTATTAAAATAAATCAAACACATTCCATGTCCAAAATTACAAGAATATCCATCATTATCTAATAATGAAATGGAAATTAAGTTTCTTCTCATCGAGGGAACATAAAGAACATCATTAAGTTTCATCCCATTAGCCACTCTTAGGCTTCTTTCCCCTCTGAGACTTCTCAACATATGGAATCCCTGCAAGGAATTTGTAACGTGCACAGTGGCACCAGAATCAATCCACCAAGAATTTATAGGAAAATCAGCATAAAATGCTTCATCAACAAAAGTAATTTCATAAGTACCTTTCTTGGCGAGCCATTTTAGCCATCTAGGACAATCATCTTTGAAGTGGTCCTTGGACTGACAAAAGTAGCACTCATCACTTTTCTTCTGTCCATTTGAGCTCCCAGGACCTAAAGCGTTTTTAGGCACCTTAGGATGTTGTGGGTGTTGTGGCTTCTGTGGCTTCTTATAAGGGGAGTAGGCTTGCTCCTTCTTTCCCTTTCCTTTATAGCCACCTCTATTTTTAGAGGGACCATCTTTATTTAAGGAGTTGACTTGATTCACAAAATCATTAGCTCCCTCAGCCTTGAGCCTCTCTTCCTCCTAAGAAACATTAGCGATCAACTCGCTCATGGTCCACTTGTCCTTAATGGTGTTATAGTTCACCTTGAAAGCTTCAAATTTCTTAGGAAGAGACATCATAATATAATGGACGACGAAACCATCAGAAATTTTCATGTCCATTGCCTTAAGTCTGGCAGCAATGTTAATTATGGCAATAACGTGCTCACGGACATTTCCAGTACCATTGTACTTAGTGTTCATGAGCCTATGCATCAGTGTGGTAGCATAAACCTTAGAGGACCCCGTAAAGTGATCCTCGATGGAGGACAAGTAGTCCTTCACCCTTTCCTTTTTAGGGATTGCTCCCCTAATGGCTTCACTGATGGAGTTCTTCATTACAGCAAGTGAAACGCGGTTAGACCGCTCCCACTTCTCATCATTAGTTTTGTACTCCTTCATTTTATCATCAAAATTATCCTCCCCTTCCTTAGGAGCGACAGGCTCATCGAACCTGAACGCGTAGTCCAGATCCAAGAGCTGAAAAGTCGTCATAAGTGTAAACTTCAATTTCTGGAAGTTACTGCCGTTAAGTGGCTCAATAGCATTAACTTGAGCAGAAACAGAAGCAGCTGAAAAAATTTAAAATTTACATTAGGAAAACGCATAATTAATTTGCATGAATATTAACCTTACGTTGGTATGATTAACAACATGCTCATAAGAATTTTTTGCATCACCATTGGGCAGAAACGAAAAATTTAACATAATTTATAGCATGCAATTACAATTAACGTTGGTCAAAGAGTAATAGCATGGCAAAATTAAACATAACAAAATAAACATAATTGATGACATGCAATTAAAATTAACGTTGGTCAAAGACTAATAGCATGTAAAATTAAATATAGCCCTCCAATTGAATTTCTCGTTGGTTCCATTCAATTAGGGGCAGAACATCACGCAGCGGAAAAGGGCATAATATTTTTTAGCAGCTTAGCAACATTATCCAGTAATAATTTCATGAGTGACATCAAATAATCATTAATCATACATGAGATAAAACATAAATACATGAAATATATACTGTAAATAAAACCCAACAGCCTAAAATATATACCATAAATCAATTTCATGTACATATACCTAAATATATGCATGAAATATATGCTGAAATACATAAGATTATGCGCTGTTGTGCCAAAAACCCAACAGCCCCTCCTTTTTTTTGGCCCCTGAAACAGTATTTAGCCCATAAAACGCTCGGGGCCCAAAAATCACGCGCAGCCCAAAAAAGGCACACGCGCGCACCAGCAGCCGGCCGAAAATGACCCAAAATGCACGCGCACACGCGGCCCAGCTCACGCCCGCGTCCTCCACCGGCCCATCAGAAACGATGGCCGTCCGATCTGATCGGACGGCCGAGACGTGCGTGGGGCGGGAATTAATCCCCAAAACCCTAACCATAGGCCATATGGCCCTCCTCTCCTCCCAAAAAAACCGGGGCTTCATGCAGCGGCGGCACACGCGCGGAGCGGCGGCCCCATGGGGCGACTAGCGGCGGCGGCCCGTGGAGGCGACCAGCGATGGCGGGAGGCGGCAATGGCGGCATGCTCGCGCAGAGCGGCGGCACGCCGGCGACGGTCGTGCCTGAAAAAACCCTGCCGCCGGCCGGAGCTTCGGCGGCACGCTCGCGCGGAGCGGCAGCCCCGAGTGGAGCGGAGGCACGCCAGCGACGGTCGCGCCCGAAAAAAATGTAAGTTCCCCTTTTTTTGTTTGATTCAGGTCTGAGAGATTTGGGGAAATGTTTTTAGGGTTCATCATGATTTCGGGTTCTAGGGTTCGGGATTCATCAAGATTTTGGGGAAAAAACTTTAGGGTTTGCATGAAATTTTGATTCCCCTCCTCCTATGCTACCCGAGCCATTAAAACAAGCACATTAGAGGGCTAGGGTTCTAGAGAAGCTAGCGTTGCTCTGATACCAAATATAAGAACTTAATCCTCAAGCACAACACATAATCCGCTAGCTTGCCATCTAGTACACCTAGGGTTTACTCGAGTCGGGAGACTTACGATCACCGATGAAGGCCATGAGCTGGAGTGTCGGTGAGGCGCGAGTCGGTGAAGGTCGGAGTGTTGCCGGTGACGTCCTACAGCGGCAGCGGCCTTCTCGTTGCTAGCAGCGCGCAGTAGATCGGGTATCTTTAGGGTTTTTGTTCGGGGCTTGACTCTCACGGGAACGAAGAAGAAGTGTCAACGTGAGAGGCCGGAACCCTCTTTTTAATCTTGCGCTGTTGCAACGGGGGACCGTAACCAAATTGGTTAGGCACCCCCGATCAGGGCGCGCGAACGTGGGTATCACCCACGTCTCCCTCTTTCGGCCGTTTGGCCTAGATCAACCTAACAATGACTACTAGTTTTATGCATTTGAGCTCTAAATTATGCTTTTACTGATTTATCACAGGACTTAGCATTCACAAAACAAGACAAATTACTGTCGGTTAATAGAATATCAACAAAAAGAATGATCTCAAATAAACAGTACACCTTACATGTTATGTAACTTGATCAATTCATAAGGAACATGATCACAGAATATCAAAGATAGCAAGGTCTCCTCCTAAAGAGCCGAAAATAAGTTACTAAGTATTGAAAATTACTAGAGATCATAGAACTAAAATGAACCAGCACAGCTGACAGTAATAGACCGAAATGTAAAGATCGAATGGCAGCAGTAAGCATCACTATTAGAGCTCAAATCTAAACTAGTTAATCATATCAATCTTAGTAGTAGGCAAGTATCTTTATTGAGCATTAAACTGAGCCCACAATCTATTCTTGCAAAGTCGCCTAGTTCTAAGCTAACTCACAGAAGTTAATTAACTAGCATGGTTCACAATTCTTGTAAAGCAAAGAAAGGAAACTGAAATACTCACGAAATCGATGGTAATCGAAACCACCGAGAAGAACCAAGGCAAGGCACGCTTAAAAGGCAATGTCCCAGAAAACCAATTGTCTCGCTATGCCATGAATCTGAGACAAGGTTGACAGAGATACAATGCCCAATCTTCGCAAATTGGACACACCGAAGAACGAAGTCGAGGTACAGGGAAGATGCCACACAAGACCAACCGAGGTGCTCCAACCGAGAGCACAAAAGAGCACAAAGCAACAAGTCTCAATTTCTTCTTCCTCAACTCGGCACAGAGCCAACCGGATTCAGTCATCTCAAGCAAAAGTCCCCACATTTCTCACAACTAAGTGTCAAAAGATATAGCTCAAGGAACCGCATGGAAAACACCTAGAGGAGAAAATCTAGACTGCACAACTGTCAACACTGGTGAAGACCAGGCGGAACAGCCACCCCAAAGCTCAAATCGAGGAACAACCGAAAGAAGGAAAAGATCAAAGAGGAAGAGAACTTGCTAACTTTTTCCGGTGCTCAAAAGAGGAGAGGGAGGCTATCTGAAGGACCAAAATTGGCAACAGAGGAGGGTGAATGTTGCATACAAATCTTCTAAACTTTTCCCCTAAGAATTCCACAACCCTTTCACTACAATAGCAACAAAGCTATGAAGATTAGGGAGGAAAACCACTACAGAAAAAAAAGAAACAAGAATCTGAACAATCTAAAAAAATGAGGAAAATCGATAATTCCTTTATTACACTACGGTAGTACCTTTTTGCGGTAGTTCCAATTTTTCTACAGCAGTATTACCTTTTCCCGATGAACAGTAAAATCAACCCTAGTTCAAAAATAAGAATTGATGCAACTTTTGATCTGTAGATCCAAATGACTTGAAATTTTTTATGGATCTACTCTAGGATATCATGAATCCATTCCAACAAACGATCATGAAAATCATGCCCAAAGTTCGGAGCTTTTTCAGTTTGTTGTAAGGTTGCACCAAAACCGAGCCAAAATCCAAAACGGTGAATAACCCTTGCTCGTGGGTAGATGATGACCAAGATGGCTCTAGAAATATTCCCACATATCACAGCAAGTCAAAACACTAAGAGATCCGACCCAAAAACCCTTGAGACAAGAAATCACACGATGGGGCAAAAACAAGCAAAATCTTCATGAACTTTCTATCAAAGTGCCTAGATGATGAGAGTTTGATGTGTATAGTTGATTTCCATCTCAAACACGTTCTTGGCACAGCAAGATCACAAAGAAAAAGAGGAGGGAATAAAACCACATGGAACAAGAGAAAATCAACCAAACATGAGAATAGACATGGAGTTCACCAAAGGTTGATGTATTGCACCTTGTGAGGAAGGTTTTACAACCTCTCCATGTTGGAGGACAAAAGTTCCTTAGGCACCACACTCTCATACCCTAACCCTAGGAGGGAATTGGATGGTTAGCCACATGCCTCCATTCCAACCCCCTTTTATAGGTGGGCAACCAGCCCCCTACTCACCTTAGTGGATACTATCCACTAATATAATGGGAAAACATGTTAACCTCACACACACACGAGTTTTTCTCACATAGATTTACTTACGCACGTTTTTCAAAGCACATAAGTGAATATCTGCTAAATCCTTAGCCATGATCTACCTTGATCAACCCAGCTCCACCTTAACCTAAACCGCTCTGCAATGCATCGCTGATATGCTGCGGTTTTGATCCAAGATGGTTTCCGGTATTTTGGTTCAAACCATCGTTCGAATCGCCTTGATCAATTCTCCGCCTTCCACGTGCCATGCTTGATCTCACCGTCGCACCCAGCATCCATGATCGTTCTAGGCCTCAACTCCACCATGAGCCTAGCCCGGATCCTCGCCGTTGACCACGGTTAACTTCAAGCGATCTTGCATATCCAAAGACAAAGAAAATTTTTCCAGACACAAGTTCTTCTCAATTTGAGAGACCATGTGGAGGTCATCCCATGTGTATGATGAGTAATTGACATCGGTTTAGGTAAAGTCGAGTTTGGTTTGCGTGTTTGGACCATGTCGTTGCGTGGTGCAACGGGCTCGGTCGGATTTGGTCAAACTTGGTCGTATGGATTAGGATGCATATTCCGATGATTCGACAGGTTTGGACTTCATCTTGGTAAGTATGATGGTATTTACGCTTTCATGTATCGAGCGGTGCTATTTGACGTGTTTCTTGTTTGTGTGGCTGCAGGACGTCGAGGCGGAGTCGTGGACTGTACTAGGCGCAGGTGGCGCTGAGGTCAGAACAGTCGGGAGGTGTCGAAGACGACGTGGACTCGAGGTGGTTGCGAGGCATGGACGACAAGGAGCGCGGAAGCTTCCCGGAAGGTGCAGGAGGGGCAAATCGGGAAATTCACAAGGCTGCACAAGAGGGAGCGGGCTCCGTTGGGTTTAGCCGGCGTAACGGGTTGGAGACCCGTCAACCATGGGTTATAAAAGGAGAGGAGGGGCTGCATGCCTCCTTAGGTATTCTAGATGGATTGTGGAGAGAGCTAGGGTTTTAGAGAGTCAAAAGAGGCTTTGAGAGGTGGTTTTGCTTTGCTCTTTAGTGGTTGAGGGCAGCAGCACCTTGTCTCCCACGTTCATCCCCTCTGTGTGTTGTAGAACAGTGTGTCTCCTCCTTTCAAGCATGTATGATTGAGGGATTGAGAGGGAGAGTGAGAGGATTGAGTGGAGAGTCATGTAATCTTTCATCTTGCTCTAATGTCCATGCGTATCGTGACTCCTCTGTATTTTCTTTTGATTAGAAATGAAATCGTTGAAGTTTGCTTCTGTTCTTGCCTGTGCTCCTACGATGCCCTCTCTATGATGAATTTGTGACTTCTTTGATTTCTTATTATTTCTTGTTTGGGAATGCCAAAATGGGTTGCTATGACATGGGATATGCTCAAAAGCCATTTGGCTAGTTGATTCTCAGAGCAAACCTAATTCAATTTCAGATTTGAGCTTTTGTGCTTCCCCTGTTCTTCATTCAAGTTTCTAGTTATTGGAGTTTTTCTTGATTCTCTTCAGGATATTGTCTAAATTTTGGTCTGAGTAATCCTTTGGCTATTGTTGTCATATCCACAAAATCTCAGTAGCAAAGGATTTGAGACCATGGTGAAATTTGGATTTTGAGTGCCCTCTCTGAAGTTTCCAAGCACTTCTAGGGTTTTGTTGGAATTTGTGATTTCCTGGTGGAGTTGGCATGAAACTTGACATGAAATGTCCTGAGACTATTATCTTTCTATCCTCAGAGTTTCATAGCTAAAGGCTTGAAGGTTTATGAGAAATTTGGTTTTTAGGTATTGACTCTGTTAGTTTTCAAGATTTTGCCCAAATCCAAATTTCTTGTGCTTGAGTTGAAGTCTCTTGGTTCTCTAGATCCCTTCGGGTATTTGGAGTGTGAATCTTTCATTCTGGGCATAGGATCTCAAAAGAAGGTGTCAGATTTTTCATTTGAGTGAAGCCCAATGTCGTAGCTACGGGCTAAACAGGAAGAGAGGGGGAGACCGATAGGAGAGGAAGAGAGCTAGATCTAGAGAGGTGGTGAGAATGAGGGAGATGTTCCCCTTTGCCCCTCGTGGGGGCTTATATATATGTGAGTGGGGTAGAATGGGAAATCCCCATTCTACCCCTTAGCATTTACAAAGGATGGGGGTACACTGGTATATTTACACTGTTATATTCCTCTACACTATTGGGCCTATTACATGTTGGACTATTTGCACGGCCCAGTCACGGGGGGTTGGGCCACCCCTACAACAGTACTCCCTCGACAGCAAGCGCTGAGGTCCCGATGGGCGAGCTGACGCGATCAACCACCCCAGCCCCCCGTTCCCTAACAGCAAGCACGAGGGTGCCGATGCAACTGAGAGCTCGCAGACCCTAGAGGCAATGCTTATGAAGGAACCAGTGAGGCGCCGGAGACGTCGTCGAGCGTCGAAGACGTGCCGTCCCGCCGAGGCGATGCCTACAAGGCGGACGGCGGAGTCGAGGCCGAAGGCGCGTCGTCGAGCGCCGAAGACGTGCCGTCCCGCCGAGGCGATGCCTACGAGGCGGACGGCGGAGTCGAACGCCGAAGACGTGCCGTCGAACGCCAAAGACGCGCCGTCACGCCGAGGCGATGCATACAAGGCGGGCGACGGAGTCGAGCGCCGAAGACGTGCCGTCCCACCGAGGCGATGCCTACAAGGCGGACGGCGGAGTCGAGGCCGGAGGCGTGTCGTCGAGCGCCGAAGATGTGCCGTCCCGCCGAGGCGATGCCTACAAGGCGGACGGCGGAGTCGAGCGCGGAAGACGTGTCGTCGAGCGCCGAAGACGTGCCGTCCCGCCGAGGCGATGCCTACAAGGCGGACGGCGGAGTCGAGCGCCGAAGACGTGCCGTCCCACCGAGGCGATGCCTACAAGGCGGACGGCGGAGTCGAGGCCGGAGGCGTGTCGTCGAGCGCTGAAGACGTGCCATCCCGCCGAGGCGATGCCTACAAGGCGGACGGCGGAGTCGAGCGCCGAAGACGTGCCGTCCCACCGAGGCGATGCCTATAAAGCCGACGGCGGAGTCGAGGCCGAAGGCGTGTCGTCGAGCGCCGAAGACGTGCCGTCCCGCCGAGGCGATGCCTACAAGGCGGACGGCGGAGTCGAGCGCCGAAGACGTGTCGTCGAGCGCCGAAAACGCGCCGTCGAGCGCCCAAGACGTGCCGTCCCGCCGAGGCGATGCCTACGAGGCGGACGGCGGAGTCGAGCGCCGAAGACGTGTCATCGAGCGCCGAAGACGTGCTGTCCCACCGAGGCGATGCCTACGAGGCGGACGGCGGAGTCGAGGCCGAAGGCGTGTCGTCGAGCGCCGTAGACGTGCCGTCCCGCCGAGGCGATGCCTACGAGGCGGACGGCGGAGTCGAGCGCCGAAGACGTGTTGTCGAGCGCCGAAGACGTGCCGGCGAGCGCCCAAGAAGTGTCATCCCGCCGAGGCGATGCCTACGAGGCGGACGGCGGAGTCGAGCGCCGAAGACGTGTCGTCGAGCGCCGAAGACGTGCCGTCCCGCCGAGGCGATGCCTACAAGGCGGACGGCGGAGTCGAGCGCCGAAGACGTGTCGTCGAGCGCCGAAGACGCGCCGTCGAGCGCCCAAGACGTGCCGTCCCGCCGAGGCGATGCCTACGAGGCGGACGGCGGAGTCAAGCGCCGAAGACGTGCCGTCCCACCGAGGCGATGCCTACGAGACGGACGGCGGAGTCGAGGCCGAAGGCGTGTCGTCGAGCGCCGAAGACGTGCCGTCCCGCCGAGGCGATGCCTACGAGGCGGACGGCGGAGTCGAGCGCCGAAGACGTGTTGTCGAGCGCCGAAGACGGGCCGGCGAGCGCCCAAGAAGTGTCGTCCCGCCGAGGCGATGCCTACGAGGCGGACGGCGGAGTCGAGCGCCGAAGGCGTGTCCTCGAGCGCCGAAGGCGTGCCGTCCCACCGAGGCGATGCCAACGAGGCAGACGGCGGAGTCGAGCGCCGAAGACGTGTTGTCGAGCGCCGAAGACTCGCCGGTGAGCGCCCAAGAAGTGTCGTCCCGCCGAGGCGATGCCTACGAGGCGGACGACGGAGTCGAGCGCCGAAGACGTGTCGTCGAGCGCCGAAGACGTGCCGTCCCGCCGAGGCGATGCCTACAAGGCGGACGACGGAGTCGAGCGCCGAAGACGCGCCGACACTGTTGTTCCCCTACATTCGAAAAGAGTGTCTACTGAGGGCAGGCGCTTGGAGCGTAGGCCGAAGGCACTACGCACGCTGAGGTAGGGAGGCGGGAGCGCCGTTCCCCTACCTTCAAAAAGGAGTGCCCGCGGGGAGCGGGCGCTTGGAGCGTGTGCCGAAGGCACTACGCACGCCGAGGTAGGGAGGCGGGAGCGCCGTACCCCTACCTTCAAAAAGGAGTGCCCGCGGGGAGCGGGCGCTTGGAGCGTAGGCCGAAGGCACTACGCACGCCGAGGTAGGGAGGCGGGAGCGCCGTTCCCCTACCTTCAAAAAGGAGTGCCCGCGGGGAGCGGGCGCTTGGAGCGTAGGCCGAAGGCACTACGCACGCCGAGGTAGGGAGGCGGGAGCGCCGTTCCCCTACCTTCAAAAAGGAGTGCCCGCGGGGAGCGGGCGCTTGGAGCGTGTGCCGAAGGCACGACGCACGCCGAGGTAGGGAGGCGGGAGCGCCGTTCCCCTACCTTCAAAAAGGAGTGCCCGCGGGGAGCGGGCGCTTGGAGCGTAGGCCGAAGGCACGACGCACGCCGAAGTAGGGAGGAGAGGGCGCCGTTCCCCTACCTTCAAAAAGGAGTGCCCGCGGGGAGCGGGCGCTTGGAGCGTGTGCCGAAGGCACCACGCACGCCGAGGTAGGGAGGCGGGAGCGCCGTTCCCCTACCTTCAAAAAGGAGTGCCCGCGGGGAGCGGGCGCTTGGAGCGTGTGCCGAAGGCACTACGCACGCCGAGGTAGGGAGGCGGGAGCGCCGTTCCCCAACCTTCAAAAAGGAGTGCCCGCGGGGAGCGGGCGCTTGGAGCGTAGGCCGAAGGCACTACGCACGCCGAGGTAGGGAGGCGAGAGCGCCGTTCCCCTGCCTTCAAAAAGGAGTGCCCGCGGGGAGCGGGCGCTTGGAGCGTAGGCCGCAGGCACTACGCACGCCGAGGTAGGGAGGCGGGAGCGCCGTTCCCCTACCTTCAAAAAGGAGTGCCCGCGGGGAGCGGGCGCTTGGAGCGTGTGCCGAAGGCACTACGCACGCCGAGGTAGGGAGGCGGGAGCGCCGTTCCCCTACCTTCAAAAAGGAGTGCCCGCGGGGAGCGGGCGCTTGGAGCGTAGGCCGAAGGCACTAGGCACGCCGAGGTAGGGAGGCGGGAGCGCCGTTCCCCTACCTTCAAAAAGGAGTGCCCGCGGGGAGCGGGCACTTGGAGCGTGTGCCGAAGGCACTACGCACGCCGAGGTAGGGAGGCGGGAGCGCCGTTCCCCTACCTTCAAAAAGGAGTGCCCGCGGGGAGCGGGCGCTTGGAGCGTAGGCCGAAGGAACTACGCACGCCGAGGTAGGGAGGCGAGAGCGCCGTTCCCCTACCTTCAAAAAGGAGTGCCCGCGGGGAGCGGGCGCTTCGAGCGTGTGCCGAGGGCACTACGCACGCCGAGGTAGGTAGGCGGGAGCGCCGTTCCCCTACCTTCAAAAAGGAGTGCCCGCGGGAAGCGGGCGCTTGGAGCATAGGCCGAAGGCACTACGCACGCCGAGGTAGGGAGGCGAGAGCGCCGTTCCCCTGCCTTCAAAAAGGAGTGCCCGCGGGGAGCGGGCGCTTGGAGCGTAGGCCGAAGGCACTACGCACGCCGAGGTAGGGAGGCGAGAGCGTCGTTCCCCTGCCTTCAAAAAGGAGTGCCCGCGTGGAGCGGGCGCTTGGAGCGTAGGCCGAAGGCACTACGCACGCCGAGGTAGGGAGGCGAGAGCGTCGTTCCCCTGCCTTCAAAAAGGAGTGCCCGCGGGGAGCGGGCGCTTGGAGCGTAGGCCGAAGGCACTACGCACGCCGAGGTAGGGAGGCGAGAGCGCCATTCCCCTGCCTTCAAAAAGGAGTGCCCGCGGGGAGCGGGCGCTTGGAGCGTAGGCCGAAGGCACTACGCACGCCGAGGTAGGGAGGCGAGACACTCCCTGGTGCAACGCGCTCGAAGGTGCGACATCCAGGTGCCGCTTCACTAAGGCGAGGCACTCCCTATTGTCTCGGCCATTGCGCAATTTTTATACTCCGTGGAGTGCGTGAGGATAACTGGTGCGTACGGAGGCGGACCTCGGCGCACGACTTGTTTAGAGTCCGTAGACTGGCGCGTACGGAGGCGGACCTCGGCGCACGACTTGATTTATAGTCTGCGGACTCTCGCGTGCGGAGACAGACCGCGGCGCACGACTTGATTTATAGTCCGCGGACTCTCGCGTGCGGAGGCAGACCTCGGCGCACGACTTAATTTATAGTCCGCGGACTCTCGCGTGCGGAGGCAGACCTCGGCGCACGACTTAATTTATAGTCCGCGGACTCTCGCGTGCGGAGGCAGACCTCGGCGCACGACTTAATTTATAGTCCTCGGACTCTCGTGTGCGGAGGCAGACCTCAGCGCACGACTTGATTTATAGTCCGCGGACTCTCGCGTGCGGAGGCAGACCTCGGCGCACGACTTAATTTATAGTCCGTGGACTCTCGCGTGCGGAGGCAGACCTCGGCGCACGACTTAATTTATAGTCCTCGGACTCTCGCGTGCGGAGGCAGACCTCAGCGCACGACTTGATTTATAGTCCGCGGACTCTGGCGTGCGGAGGCAGACCTCGGCGCACGACTTAATTTATAGTCCTCGGACTGGTGCGTGCGGAGGCGGACCTCAGCGCACGACTTGTTTAGAGTCCGTAGACTTGCGCAGGGACAACACCCGCGTCTTATTTATTCTCCGTAGAGAGCGTGGGATCAGCATCCTCGTCTTGTTCATACTCCGGGGAGTATGCGCGAGGACGGTGTCCACGGCATGCGCGGGATTCGCGTCTTGTTTAGAGTCCGTAGACTGCGCAGGGACAACATCCGCGTCTTATTTATACTCCGTAGAGTCGCTACGTCTTATTTAAAGTCCGTAGACTGGTGCGTGCGGAGCTAGGCTCGACGCTACGTCTTATTTATAGTCCGTAGACTGGTGCGTGCGGAGCTAGGCTCAACGCTACGTCTTATTTATAGTCCGCGGACTCTCGCGTGCGGAGCTAGGCTCAACGCTACGTCTTATTTATTGTCCGTAGACTATTGCGTGCGGAGCTAGGCTCGACGCTACGTCTTCTTTATAGTCCGGAGACTCGCGCGTGCGGAGCTAGGCTCGACGCTACGTCTTATTTAGAGTCCGTGGACTATTGCGTGCGGAGCTAGGCTCGACGCTACGTCTTCTTTATAGTCCGGAGACTCGCGCGTGCGGAGCTAGGCTCGACGCTACGTCTTATTTAGAGTCCGTGGACTATTGCGTGCGGAGCTAGGCTCGACGCTACGTCTTCTTTATAGTCCGGAGACTCGCGCGTGCGGAGCTAGGCTCGACGCTACGTCTTATTTAGAGTCCGTGGACTATTGCGTGCGGAGCTAGGCTCGACGCTACGTCTTCTTTATAGTCCGGAGACTCGCGCGTGCGGAGCTAGGCTCGACGCTACGTCTTATTTAGAGTCCGTGGACTATTGCGTGCGGAGATAGGCTCGACGCTACGTCTTCTTTATAGTCCGGAGACTTGCGCGCGCGAGGGCGTCCCCCCGGTGCGTATTTTGTTTATACTCAGTCCCGTCACCTTGGCGACGGCGAGTGCACACGCTAACGTGCGTCTTTGGTTTATACTCAGTCCCGCCCTCCCTGGCAACGGCCAGTGCACACGCGAACGTGCGTCTTTGGTTTATACTCAGTCCCGCCCTCCCTGGCGACGGCGAGTGCACACGCGAACGTGCGTCTTTGGTTTATACTCAGTCCCGCCCTCCCTGGCGACGGCGAGTGCACACGCGAACGTGCGTCTTTGGTTTATACTCAGTCCCGCCCTCCCTGGCGACGGCGAGTGCACACGCGAACGTGCGTCTTTGGTTTATACTCAGTAGAGTACGCCGAGGCGCGAGGCCGTCGTGTGATTTAAATCAAAAACGAGGACTAAAACAGAGGCACGAAAGAAATGGCCAAAGACTCACAACAATGAAACGCTCCGGAACGCAGCACCAGAAAATCATTAAAGGCTGCGACGACCCAGAACAGGCCAAAACCGAAGGAGCAAATACGGCCAAATCAAATGCTCTTAAAATGGAACCGCAGTCGCACAAAATGATATGGTGCACAACCGTTTCCTTAATGCCATGCACGCGCAAGATGCAGCAAGGATTATTGAGGCCTCGCACGTAATCCTGTGCAGTACGTACCAGGCGAGACGGTGTCGACGCGAAGCAGACTCCACAGTTGCGGAGGCCCTGGCTTCATGAGGCTAGCGGAGGCCTCGTCCTGAGGTGCGGGGCCACCTCGACGATTGCTGTGGTTTGATCAGACTCCGTGCCAACGAGCGGAGGCTATTGGCATGCGGAAGTGGGTAGATGCGGAGGAACCCATCGAGTGAGCTTCGACGAAGTCACCCCGGGGCCAAGGGGAAGCCAACGAAGACTCCCTGGCGCCGAAGCGAAGCCGCGAAGGTCGGCAGAGTGGTCGCGGAGCTGAGGTGGAAGCCAGTGAAGGTTTCCCAGAGCCGGCGCGAAGGCTTGGAGACGTGGTCGCCATAGCGTAGACAACGGAGCGAAGGCTCGAAACCGCGCGGAGTGCTGGGGCCGGAGGCGATGGGCCAGGTCGGAGACGTGGGGCCACGAAGCTCGATGCCGGAGGCTCGACGCACGCGGCGGAGGCTTCAGGAACCGTAGTGTCTCGTAGAGGAGCTCGGCTTCGGACCTCGGTAGACGACTCCAGCTTGTGCGGGTACCTCCGAGGTAGGAGCACCTTTTGAGCAGGTCCTTGGCGAGGTTGCTAGAGACGAGGACAGACACGGCGCCGTGGCAAGGCAGACAGGACCGTCGGGGACGCGGAGCCGTGGCGCAACGTCAGCTTGGACCTCGACGAAGCGAGGGTCGAGGTCAAAGGCGCTGTCGCAGATGCGAGGCCGTGGGCGTAGACACGGTCGGCTCAGACCTTGGTGAGGCGAAGGTCGAGGTTGAAGGCGCTGCAACAGATGCGGAGCCATGGCGAGGTTGGTCCGTTGGTGTAGCCAACTCGGACTCCAGCGAAGTGAAGGCAAAGCGTGGCGGCATCGACGCAGCTGCTTCCCCAGGAGATGCGCCCAGTCTGGCCGACGGAGACCTATCGCGATCGGAGACGCGGAGTGCCGCCGCAGCCTCCTTGAACAGCGCGGCCGCCTCCTCGGACCGCACCGACGCGGCGCCGCCCGAGCCGATCGCGTCAAGAACCGCGCTTGGGTCAACAGCTCCAGCGCAGACAACGAGGCCATCGCCATATCTTCTCTTCTGCGTGCGTGCATCTTGGGCTTGTGCTTGGCGTCCGCGCCACGGGCTCCGCCTTGATGCGCCGGACTTTATCGGTGCAGAGCAGGCCTCGCCGCGGGCCAGCGAAGACCTCCCGGAGCCAAGGCGAAGGCCGGCGAAGCCAGCCCATCCACGCGTTTCCTCGCCGAAAGCTGAACTATGAACTCGCATTCGTGCGGAGTGCAAAGCTAGCTCCCACGCGAGCTCATATCCTGCATGGCCGGGTCCTTCATGTATGCATGCGTGGAGCTCATGCATGCATACGTATCTCATGTATGCGTGGATGGATGGGTGAGCACTTGACGTACTTTCTTGCCTGCAGCTCATGACAAATACAAATACTTTGCATACATGGATGGATAAGTGCTTCATGCATGCGTACGTGAATGGAGGCAGCTACGGCGGCGTGCGCAAAGTAGACCTCGCCGAAGACGTGCGAAGGCCCGGAGTCCACCTTCGGCAGCGCGGAGGCCGCGGCCGAAGTGATGTCGTTTTGCTATGCGGAGCTGCCGGGGTCTTCGCGAAACTCGCCGACGCGGAGGCCGTCGCGGAGGCGGGCGTGGAGCCTCGGTCTGCAGCTAGCGCGGAGCCTCGATCTGCAGCTAGCCCATGCTGCATGCACGCGGCAGCTACTGCATATATATCACGTTCTCATTTCTCAGTTTTTAGTAGTGTTTATGTACTACTACACGCTATCATGCCGGCGCTAAGCATACTTCAGCTAATGCACAACGTACACGCAAGCGAGATGGCTACGCGCATGCATGCACGGGGCTAGATATGCATACGTGAATCTTTCTGGAGACATGCATATTCTAGATACATGGTTGTACAGCGAGCGACTGGCTAACCAGTAAAAAATTCCCGTGAAGACTACGAATTTCCGGGCACTTTATTCCCTGAGCCCACGTGCATACACGCGAAGCTAACCACGCCGCCCGCACGGGTTGAGCGCGCACATGCGGAGTCGACGCTTCGCAAGCGGAGCTTCGAGCGAAGGCCGAGGCTGCGCGCGGGCGTGGAGACTACAGCGCCGAGGCTCGACAGAGAGCGAAGGCTCGGCGCTGGTTCGGTGTAAACCGCAACGCGGAGGCTCGCGCACGCGCGGATAGGTACACGACGAAACATGGCGAAGCAAGTAAAGCAAAGATAATCAACAAAATAGAGGTGGGCTACTCGACTAGATCTACTCGATGCACCACCTACAAAGCACAGCAAGGGATATAGGCAAAACCTGTACACCTTACCCGACCAGATATACCAGATCTGGAGCTGAAACAGAAATGAGAACTCAGAACTTATCTGTGACGCTCATGATATGAGCAACCTGAGGTACTTCCATTCCGCGCTAGGAAGCTCTTTCAGTTGTAGCCACCCCTAGCGCCTTACGCGGCTTCTCGCTCTTCGTCGTCCCCACGGACGGCACCATCTGTCGTAGCTACGGGCTAAACAGGAAGAGAGGGGGAGACCGATAGGAGAGGAAGAGAGCTAGATCTGGAGAGGTGGTGAGAATGAGGGAGATGTTCCCCTTTGCCCCTCGTGGGGGCTTATATATATGTGAGTGGGGTAGAATGGGAAATCCCCATTCTACCCCTTAGCATTTACAAAGGATGGGGGTACACTGGTATATTTACACTGTTATATTCCTCTACACTATTGGGCCTATTACATGTTGGACTATTTGCACGGCCCAGTCACGGGGGGTTGGGCCACCCCTACAACACCCAAAATTTTCCAGCTTGAAAATTCAGTTTCTGGTCGTCTGAATTTCAGCCGAGCGGTCAGACCGGATGGGATATGGCGGTCTGACCGGCCTAGGTACACTGGTCAGACCGGCCTGGGTACACTGGTCAGACCGGCCTTCTTCAGCAGCACCTATGGGGTTTGTCCTTTTTGCTGAGATTTGGCATTTCTTGTTTATGTGAGTTCCTCTTTGTTGTTGTGGTGCCTTAGTTCCCTGATTTCCTCTCTGGTTTAATTGAAGAGCTAGTAGGTCCCACTTCACATCTTATCGTAGCTATTGGGGAGAAGTGTTTTTATGAGTTTCCTTGAGGGGTCACTTCTTGGCGATTGTTTACCTCTTTTCTCTGGTGCTTAGAGGTCCAGTAGGCTGTTTGAATCTCTCATCACAGCTCCTTAGCTCTTGGAGAGGGATCTCTTAAGTAAGTACTTTTGAGGGGTTGAGATTTTTAAGGCGTCATTCACCCCCCTCTGTCGCCATTTCGGTGCAACAATTAGTATTAGAGCCGGTTAGCTCTAATCAGTAGATCTTAACCGGTCTCAAGAGCCATGGCGATGGACAAGTACTCGACCAAGCCGCCCGTTTTTGATGGCATGATTAACCCTTCTGGAAGAGCCGAATGGAAACATACATCCAGGCTCAAGGGTATGCCATCTGGCGCAAGGTTAAGGTCCGGTTTGTTGTTCCTGCCGATGAGAACATCAATGCCGGGAACATGGCTAATGTTGAGGCAAACACTAAGGCAAGGAACATCATTATCCAGGGCCTGAGTCGTAGTGAGTTTGATCGCATCTCTCATCTTTCGTCCGCCTTCGATATCTGGGTGACCCTCGATGCTTACCATGAGGGCACCACCCAGATAAAGACGGTGCGACAGGATCAGTTCAAGCGAGATTACAACACGTTTGAAATGCTCGCTGGCGAATCCCTGGATGAGTGCTTTGCGCGTTTCCACAAGATCTTGAGCAATCTCCGAGCGGTCAGTCTCACATACCCCGACTCGAACAACGCTCGTCAGATGCTTGCTGCACTCGACCTTCGTGTTTGGGAGATGAAGGTGACTACCATCAAGGACACCACCGACCTCTCGACTTTGACGCTTGACGCGCTGTACTCGCGCCTCAAGCACACGAGATCGACATTGTCTCTCGTAAGTCGAAGTCGCAGTCGATGGCTTTAATTACCGATCCCAGTTCGGCTTCTGGTCTTTCTGGCGATTCGCTCTGTGGGTTCTCCCTAGCTGCTCTCTGTGACGTAACTAATGATCAGTTAGAGCAGCTAGAGGATGAACAGCTGGCCCTCCTAGCTCGGAAGTTCTCCCATGCTTACAAGAGGAGGAGGGACAGAAAGAGAGGTGGACCAGTCATCTGCTTCGAGTGTGGTGGCCCCAACCACATTCGGGCAAACTGCCTCAAACTGGAGAAGGGCAAAGCTGACTAGGCGGTTCGGGCAAGAACGACTACACCGACAAGAACCGCAACAAGAAGACTCCAGCGCACCCTCAAGGCAAGAAGAAGTTCCGCGACTTCGGAAAGGCCAAGAAGCTCTTCCACCGCGTCCTCACCGCCTTCGATGACCTCGACCTCAGCGAGGTGGAGGGATGGAGCAACGACGACGGGACGGGTGATCAAGACCCCAAGAGCGGCGACGACTTCTCCGGCATGTGCTTCATGGCCCTCGAGGACGAACTGAGCGACATCAAACTGTACTCCGACTCGGACGAGGTATGCCCCACCTACGACCAGCTCAATCATGCTTTTCTTAAGCTAGGCAGATTTCATGCTAGAGCTAAGGCTAGGTGTACTAAGTTAGAGAAGGAAGTAGATAGATTGTCACTAGAGATTATTGCTCTTACATCTGTTCCCTCTAGTGATGATTGTGACACATGCTCTGCTTTGTTGGGTGATATGGAGAAATTAAGGACCTCGCATGATAGTTTGTCCTCCGAGCTTGATACTATTAAGGTGGAGAATCTTAGTCTCTTGGCTGAACTAGAAATGAGTAGGATTGCTTCTACTTCATCTACTCCTGTTAAGACTATTGCTTGCACCTCATGTGAGGATAAGGACAATGCTTTTAGAGGTCTTTATACCATGCTTCTTGATCTGCCTGAGTCATGTGAAACTTGCAATAATTTGAAGTTAAATCTAAAGAAGGCAGATCATAAAATCTCTGAGTTGTATGCTTGGTTATGTGAGCCAGTTGCTTCATGCTCAAACTGTCCTAGATTAACTGCTAAACTTGAATCTGTTTCCAAGCAGTTTCAAGAAATGATTAACCACAATAAGAAATTGGCTAATTATGCTTCTAAGGATCCTGTTAGCTCACCATGCAAAAATTGTGATAAACTAAAAATTGACTTGATTGCATTGGAAGAAAAATGTGTGAAGCTAACTAAGGACTTATTAGAGAAGCCACAATCTTGTTGTGATGTGATTGCTGAGGAGGGGGAGAAGCCCCAGGGTAAGGTAGAGACGCTTAGCGACGTGAACCAACCTGCTAGCAATAGGACTGTCCATTCTGAGTCGGTTGTGTGTGCACAAGCCATTCGTTCCTCTGCTGTTGGTTCTTCTTCTGCTCCCTTACCTCCTGCTGTTCCCTCTTCTCCCTGCTCTTCTTGCACCTCTCTCTTTCGGGAGTGTTAGTATCTTATGAACACTCTCGAGAGATTTGTAGGAGGCAAGAAGAAGCTTAATCTTATTCTAGACCAATCCAAGATTTGCAAGTTCAATGAAGGTCTAGGATATGATTTCTATGAGGATATAAGGAAGCATCCTCCTGCTATTCTCCGACCCATAGTAGGAGGCGTGATCGAGGTCGAGCCCAGATCTGATGAGGTCAAATTCAAATCAGCGGGCTTTGTCCACGGGATCTCTGACAGCAAGGTGATCTCACCTGCCGCTTCAGCCTCTCAGAAGGCGAAGTTTGAGCGTGCTACTTCTACCTCTCAAAGGAAGAAGTATCACTGCACCTTCTGTCAAAAGGATGGGCATCTGATCGATCGATGCTTCAGGCACGCCAAGATCGCGCGTAAAGACCGTGTTGAGTCTCCTAGGCGTATTCAGGGTCAGCCCCAGACCTTGAGTGCACCTAAGACCAACACGAGGTCTAGGTCTGCTCCTGTTGCGGAGTTTGGGCAGCATAGAGGACTTGGTTTTTCTGAGTCTTCTGTTTTTCATCCTCATGCTGCCTCGGGTCGTGTCTTCCGCTGTCCTGAGGGTAGATCTCGGTTTCCCCGTCGAGATAGCTACCCACGGCATTATCAGCGTGTTGTCGGTGTTCCGACTCGCTCTCCCATAGCAGTCGGACCCCGCAACAGCTTCAGGTCTGCTCTCAGACCTTCTACTTCTTTGAGTCACACAGAGCGTAGGGTAGATAGAGGTCAGTCGTGTTTGACTACTTCATCTGCTCCACGTGTTACTTAGTATTGGGTACCAAAATCACTCTTGATTTATCCCAGTACTGAGACTTTACTCTCTCGTTGACTCAGGTTCGCCGGGCAGGGAAGGGAAAGGTTTGGCTTGTAGACTCCGGGTGCTCACGACACATGACCGGAGATTCCCGCTGGTTTTCTTCCCTTGCCCGTGCTCCAGGTGATGAGACGATCACCTTCGGAGATGCTTCATCTGGGCGCGTCATCGCCAAAGGTACTGTGCGCATTAATGATTCCTTCATTTTAAAAGATGTTGCCTTGGTTAGTAAGCTGCAGTACAATTTGCTTTCCGTCTCTCAGCTTACCGATGACGACTTTGAGGTGAGCTTTAAGAAAAACAATTGCAAAATTCTTGATTCTTTGGGTAGTCTGGTTTGCGGGATTTCTCGTTTTGGGAGGATCTTTCGTGCTGATTTTTCTGAGTCTTCTGGTGATCCTCTCAGGTGTTTAGTTGCTTCTGAGTCCCGCGGCCTCTCTTTCTGGCATAGGAGACTTGGTCATATCGGATTTGACCATTTGGCCCGAGTTAGCGGCCACGACCTCATTCGTGGTCTGCCGAAGCTCAAAATGGTCAAAGACCTTGTTTGTGCTCCATGCCAGCACGACAAGATGGTTGCCGCTTCTCACCCTCCGGTCACAGTGACCATGACTGATGCACCGGGACAGCTGCTCCACATGGACACAGTCGGACCAGCTCGAGTGCAGTCAGCCGGAGGGAAGTAGTATGTTCTTGTCGTGGTCGATGACTATTCGAGGTTTTCTTGGGTGTTTTTCTTAGCCTCGAAGGATGAGACATTTACACATTTTCGAGGTCTTTTCAGTAGGCTTTCTATTGAGCTTCCGGGTGCCTTACGAGCGATCCGCAGTGACAATGGCACGGAGTTCAAGAATTCCTACTTTGAGAGGTTCTGTGTTGAGACGGGTGTAGAGCACCAGTTCTCTTCTCCGCACGTCCCACAGCAGAATGGCGTTGTGGAGAGGAAGAACCGTACCTTGGTCGAGATGGCCAGGACGATGCTTGATGAGTACTCTACACCACGAAAGTTTTGGGCTGAGGCTATAGCCACCGCGTGCCATGTCTCAAATCGAGTTTTTCTTAGGGCACACTTGCACCGCACTTCTTATGAGTTGAGATACGGGCGAAAGCCGTCTCTCATTTTCGTGTTTTTGGTTGCAAGTGCTTTATTCTGAAGTCCGGGAACCTAGACAAGTTTGAGTCACGCTCTTGTGATGGTATCTTTCTATGTTACTCGCCTTCTTCGCGAGCTTATAGGGTTTGGAACTGCGAGTCTAGCAAAATGCTAGAAACTTGTGAGGTGACCTTCGATGAGGCCAGCCCGAGGACTAGGCCCAATATCTCAGGTTCTTTAGAGCAGTCCGAGCCCATCTTCGTGGATGATGAGGATGATGGAGATGAGGGTTGTCTACCCGATCCAGTCCTTCATCCACCCCTTGAGGTGCCGTCTTCCACCGCACCTCGAGGTGATCAGCCTCTGCCTTCTGGAGCAAGTGGCTCTATTCCTACCTCTACTGCTCATGAGGTAGAGGCCACTTCTTCATCTCATCCAGGACCTCCTAGACACATTCAGAAAGCTCATCCTTCCGAGCAGATTATTGGAGACCTCTTCGAGCGTGTTACCCGCTCAAAATCTGGCTTATCTCAATTCTATCTCCATTCTGCTTACATTGCCTCCTTTGAGCCCAAGGATGTTTCTCATACTCTTTCCGACGAATCTTGGGTCAATGTCATGCATGAGGAGCTAGAAAACTTCGAGAGAAACAAGGTCTGGTCGCTTGTCGAGCCCCCGCGAGGTCACAATGTCATTGGGACCAAGTGGGTGTTCAAGAACAAGCAGAGCAAGGATGGAGTGGTTATTCGAAACAAGGCTAGACTGGTAGCTCAGGGGTTCTCTCAGGTTGAGGGTCTAGATTTTGAGGAGACCTTTGCCCCTGTAGCTAGACTTGAGGCCATTAGAATCCTGCTTGCCTTTGCAGCTTCTAAGGGTTTCAAGCTTTACTAGATGGACATCAAGAGTGTCTTACTTAATGGTTTCATTGAGGAAGAAGTCTATGTGAGACAGCCTCCTGGTTTCGAAAACCCCAAATACCCTAACCATGTCTTCAAGCTTTTCAAAGCTTTGTATGGATATAAGCAGGCCCCTAGAGCTTGGTATGAGAGGCTTAAGTCCTACCTTCTGAGTCATGGTTTTGAGATGGGTAAAGTAGACAAGACCTTGTTCATTCGCCGACATGACAATGACCTTCTGCTCGTCCAGATCTATGTCGATGACATCATCTTTAGCGGCTCCTCTCATGCTCTCGTTTCCCAGTTTTCGGATGTCATGAGCTCCGAATTTGAGATGAGCATGATGGGCGAGTTAAGCTTCTTCCTTGGCGTCCAAGTCAAGCAGACTCGGGAGGGTACCTTCTTGCATCAAGGCAAGTACACCTGTGACCTCCTGAGACGCTTCGACATGAGTGATGGTAAGCCGGTGTCAACTCCGATGGCTTCTACAGCCTATCTTGACCCAGATGAGGATGGCGAGCCAGTTGATCAGAAAGAGTCACTACAAGGTTTTGACCCTAATACCACGATCAACTTTGCAACGACACAAAATTTGTTGCAATAGGTAGGGGCTATTGCCACCATTTTCATTTTTGGTTGCGATAGTTGACCATGTTGCCACGCATATTTTTGCGTGGCGATTACCATGCATTTCGTTGCAATTGGTAGGTGCTATCGCCACCATTTATAAAATGGTTGCAAGTACTTGACAATATTGCCACGTAATGAATTTGCATTGTGATTCATTTGATTTGCGTTGCAATATGTCGACGTTGTTGCCACCCTTTTGCTGATGGTTGCGAATACTGGACAGTTTTGCAACGGTTTTGATTCGTTGCATGAATCGTTGCTTGTGTTGCAATAGGGTTGTATCTATCGCAACGAAATTTGGGTTCGTTGCATCTTCTAGGGTTGTATTGCCACGGTTGTTAGTCGTTGGTACAGCATCTGAGCCGCACCCCTCCCAAACTCCTGAAGCCAAGCGCAGAAGGCCGAAGCCAAAAAACGGCGCCGACGCCGCCGTTCCTCACTTCGTCGCCTCGCCAGCTCGCCGACGCCGCCGCGCGCCCCCGCCTCCCGGCGCCGCCCTGCGCCCTCGCCTCCCGGCCCACTCCGCCTCCAGCCTCCCCGCGCCGTCCCGGATCTTCCCGGCCCGCCCCGCCTCCCCTCTTCGGATCTTCCCGACGCCGCCCCGCGCCCCCGCCTCCCGGCCCGCTCCGCATCCGGCCTCCCCGCGCCGTCCCGGATCTTCCCGGCCCGCCCCGCCTCCGGCCTCCCCGTTGCCGCCCCGTAAGTCTTCAACTGAAACTGAGAAACTCTGAATTGTTATTATTATGGGATTAGGAATCGGATGAGTATTTACTGGAGTACTGGATGACCGATTGACAGTAGAAATTATCTACTTCTGACTGCATATGAGATAAATGCCGAATTGTATGGTTTTTGCACAATAGAATGCCGAATTGTATGGTTTTTGCACAATAGAATGCCGAATTGTATGGTTTTTGCACAAGATTGCTGTATAAATTTCATGAGTAATTAGTATGGTGTACTGTTGTCCCCTGATTTATTGGTGGATTTAAATATGATTTACTGAAATATGTCGGTTGATTCTATGATATAGTTCATGCATCGTCACCTTTGTGCGCTCATTTGTAACAAGAACGTCATTTACTGTGGGGTGTATATGATAAAAGGGGTGAAAAAAAGCGAGCATAAATACCAAAAGTGACATACATTAATGGGACATTATTTACACATTTTGAGTGGCGTTACGAAGCATAATCATTAATGGGGCATTTCACGCAAGCAGGGGTGGATTCGGATGCTGCAGCCGAGTAAGAGTTGGTTTCCTGGTTGCTTACGGCAACACAATAGTATTTGGGTTAGTTCCCGAGTCTTTTACTTATATGAGTCCTAGTCGGAGTAGACAGGTTTGTTATATATTGTATTAGAGATTGGGTTTGAGAGATAACAAGAAAGAATTTACCTCCATCTGCTATTGCTTCCGCTATTGCCTCCGTCTCCTGTTATATTTTGTCTCCTCTCCCAGGTTCCCTTCAATCTGCTGGATGTTTTGCACGCCATGGCTGATAGTTGAATTGCGGCCGCGCGGCTGACCGTACGGGATTAGAGGTAATTAAGGCAAGTGCTAATTAAGGTTTGTATTAGCATGTTGGTGGCTGCATTAGTGCATGCAATTTTGGCTAAGGGTTCGCACTTCAATTCTTTGATGATCACGTGCATGCTGGCATAGTAGATCAAGAAAAAGAGAATACGTACACGTATTATACACTTAGCTATTGTGAGTAAGTTAGGAGAGAAAAAAAGTCCAAAGGTGACGGCAGTAAATTTTTTTAATTCACGCTACAGTACTGTACAGTATTGTTACAGTACCCAAAAAATTGGCTCTGTTTTGTTTTCTGTTTTTTTTGGTTATTTTTATTTTTCAGATTAAACAATTAAAAAGACAGAAAATTTGAGAAAAAGTTTTCGCTATGCGGTGTAATCATTCACCCCCCTCTGATTGCCATCGACGATCCTACAATATCCTATTACCATTTTTTATGTCTGCTTTACCTGGAACTTTAACCTTACTGTACCGATTTAATGCAGGTGTCAAGCAGAAGCAGGCAGGGCAATCGGATAATATAGCTGGTGTTGTTGGGAAGGTTGGGTCCGTGGTGAATAGTCGGTGGGCTGTTTTCCAGGAGGCAAGGCAGCAGCATGTCGATTGAAGATAGGAGCTGGATGCGCATGGCGAAGTATACTGCTGAATGGCAAAAAGGATTTAAGGACTTCATTCAGAATAACTTTGGAGGCAGATCTAAAGAAGAAACTGCTCCATGTCCATGTGCTCGTTGCCGTTGCATGTCCTACAGAAATCAAAAAGATGTTCGAAGTCATTTGGTACTTAGAGGGTTCGATGAAAGTTTCATCCAAGGAGAAGGTAATGCTCAAGATTTAGTTGCATGTCCTCAGGAGGATAACCCTGCTGAAGGAGAATACGATGATGGCGAAACAGGTGATGCGCCTGCTAGCAAAGAACTGATTTCTGCACTAATCCGCGGAGCTATACATGGCGAACTCACAGGAAGTGGAGATGAAGAGCCAAATGAGAGTGCAAAGAAGTTCTTTCATTATCAGGATCTTTCAGATGAAGTGCATGCATGGTTTTAGTAACAATGGAATACAGTCGATCCTTGATCTGTTCGTGTTGTTCCACCCTGGTATCCCAGACACCTTGGATAAAGTGCGTAAGGTTGTTCGAGATCTTGGACTCGACTACCAAAAGATTCATGCATGTGTGAACGACTGTGTGTTATTTCATGGGGATTATGCTGACTTGGATACATGTCCAACCTGTGGTCAGTCTAGGTGGAAAGGGACCGACTCTTCTGAAGATGCTGAGTCCTCTAGCACTTGTGGCGGACAAAAGCGTTTTCCACATAAGATCTTGCGGTATTTCCCACTTACTCCTCGGCTGCAAAGATTGTTTATGAGGGAGTCGACATCAAAACTTATGCGTTGGCATAAGGAAGGACTGGTGCGTGATGGGAAAATGCGTCACCCTGCGGACTCATTGGCATGGAAGCATTTGGATGCCCTGGAGGAGGAATTTGCATCTAACCCTCGCAATGTAAGGCTTGGACTTGCATCTGATGGCTTCAATCCGTTTGGGATGTTGAATGTTGCATACACTACTTGGCCTGTCATCATAATCCCTTATAACTTGCCTCCTTGGTTGTGTTTAAAACAATCGTATTGGATGATGTCAATGCTGATACCAGGGCCCAAATCTCCTGGAATGAACATCGATGTCTATTTGCAGCCACTGATCGATGAGCTAAAGGATCTTTGGGAAAAAGGTGTTCTCACATGGGATGCAAAGGTTAGGAAAAATTTTACCTTACGTGCAGTTCTACTATGGACCATAAACGATTTCCCTGCATATGCCATGCTGTCTGGTTGGAGTACTAAAGGCAAGTTTGCATGTCCTTACTGTCATAAGTATACAGAATACTTATGGTTGAAATTTGGCTACAAGCATTGCTACCTGGGTCATCGTCGCTTTCTGCCACATAACCATAGATGGCGCAGGAATAAAAGTAGCTTCAACAACAAGGTAGAAACAAGGGAGGCTCCGGTGCCACTTACTGGTGAAGAGGTTCTGCAACAATATGACAGTTTTGAGCAACCAAAATTTGGGCAAGGCACAAGGAAGAGGAAGCAGCGTGAAGAAGAAACTAGGTGGCACAATTGGAGGAAGAAGAGTGTATTCTTCCAACTACCGTACTGGGAAAAATTGCTTATTAGACATAATTTGGATGTCATGCACATCAAGAAGAATATTGGTGAGAGCATATTGGGGACATTGCTGGTAAATGTAAGGATGGTGGGAAGGCTCGGCTTGACTTGCAGAATCTTGGGATTAGGAAGGATCAACATCCTGTGGTGGAGAATGGCAAGTATACTTTGCCATCAGCGTTGTACAGCTTAGGCAAGGATGAGAAGGAAATGTTATGCAAATTCCTACAAGGAGTGAGGATGCCTGATGGTTTTGCAGCAAATATAAAGAGATGTGTGGACGTCAAGGGATGTAAGGTTTCTGGACTGAAGACTCATGACTATCATGTTATATTACAGAAACTATTACCACTAGTAGTACGCAACATATTGCCTCAAGATGTTGCTATCCCATTGATTCAGCTAAGTAATTTTTTCAGTTCATTATGTTCAAAGGAACTGGTGGAAAGTGACCTTGAAAAACTGACCTCTTCGATTGGAGAGACTTTATGTCGGCTAGAGATGTTATTCCCACCAGCATTTTTTGATATTATGATGCATTTGCCAGTTCATTTAGCTGAGGAGGCTAGAATTGGAGGACCTGTGTGTTATAGATGGATGTATCCAGTCGAGAGGTATCTACGTACGCTGAAAGGATATGTGAGGAACAAAGCACAACCTGAAGGTTCTATAGCAGAGGGATATATCGCTGAGGAGTGCATGACATTTTGTTCTCGGTTCCTAGAAGACATTGATACGAAGCTAAACCGCCCAGAGCGTCATGAAAGTAGTGCAGCAAATGAACCACCGTCTGGGCTTAGCGTATTTCAGACCATTGACTACAGTAAGAAAGGTTGCAAAGTTGAGTCTATTCCTACTTTAGAGTTGAAGCAGATGCGGCACTACATAATAACAAACTGTGATGAGGCTATTCCATGGATTGAGTAAGTTGAAATTACAAATGGTGTGTGTTTAATGTTCCTCATGATTAATGTTTTTCTAATTGAGTACCTTTGTTTTGATCATATGTAGTTTGCATAAGGAGGAACTCAAAAAGATTACTACACACGGCGTTGAGAGACGTCACAGGGAGCAATTTGTTGGTTGGTTTGAACGTAAGGTGAGTAACGTTGTCAACTGCATGCTTACAGAAAATAGCTACTGTCTTTATTTATTTTGCTGTTTTCAAATCGATTGCAGATGAACGAACTTTATGCAGAAGGACCTAAAGAAAAGATATGGGCCATTGCCAAGGAGAGGTACAAAGGATGGCGTGCTGCATTTAGTGCTACATACAGGGCTTACCGCACTGACGCTGAAAGAATGAAACATAAGCCTGAAGATTTAGACAATGTTGAGTGGTACTACTTGATCCAGTACTTTGGAAGTGAGAGCTTCCAGGTTTGTAAAATGGTTAAATATCCTTTTCTTTTTACAAATGATCAAATCAGTGTTTTAATCACATCATTTGTAAACCATTTATAGAAGAAGAGCACCAAGAACACTGAAAACCGTAAGAAGCAAAAGACACAGCATCTCATGGGATCCAAACCATTTTCCCAAATAAGCTATGATCAGGTAATGACAAGCTTTACTGACCTAGTTATTTTTTACAACAGTCAATACCTCATACTACATGTGTTGCCATCTCAGAGAGACCCGACAACTGGTGAGGAGCCTACTGATTTGGATCTTTGGATGGTTACTCACACCAAGGGCGGGCAATGGTCAAACCCAGATACATTGGAAGTATATGTGAGTGCTAAATATATATATAGTTCTGACTTTATAATTGGTTCATGCTTCATAAAATTTTGGAACACTTAATTTTAATCCTTCTAATGTGTTAATTATGTTTTGCTTAGGAAAATGCTCTCGTCAAAATTGCTGAGGTAGAATTATCGAAAGATAAACAATGTCTTACGGTTGAAGAAGAAAATGCACTTTTCCAAAAATACTACAAAGAAACCATAGGAACCAAAACGTACAGATGTCATGGTCATGGATATATGGCGAAATATCCAACACGAACGGCTCTATTGAATGAGAGAGAAGAGAATTTAGCCCGTAGCTCAGCTGCAGCCCTACAGCACCGAGAGGAGGTTGAAGATTTAAAACAAAAACTAGCAAATGAAGTTGCTGCAAGGAAAAGAGATAAGGAAGAAAGTATCCGACAAATGCAGGAACTTAGAGAAGAGCTTCGTTTGCAAGTTGCACTGCTACAGGTAGTAAATATATTATATGCTTGTCTTTTGTCGATTTTTTCCCCTAATGTTGCTTGCCTTTTATATGGTGCAGGCTAACCCAGGAAACACCACCTGTTCACAGCCTCCAAATAGCGCAACTGTGGGCATGAATGACATCACACCACCACGTATAGAAGATGAAGAACAAGAGGTAATAAAAATGCAGCATGTCGACATACAAAATGCATTTGTACACATGTGTATTAATGCACAGTGTTGTTATTTTGTTTGTTTGCAGATTCAACCAGCAAGCGTGATGACCACAGTAAAAGAAGTTGATCCACCTACTCGTACCACGGCTACAGCTAATACTACTATAACAAGAAATCTTTTCCCAACAGACAACAATGACCCACCAGCAGATTCAAATTCTTCGCAGCAACAGATAAGGCCTGCTGCAAAAACTCGTAATCAAAAGAAAAAGCTACATGTATGAATGCCTATATGTGAATTTTGTTTGTTCATTTCAATCAAATTATGTGCCGCACATTGGAAATGGTGGGTGAGTCATATATGCTATGTTGTAAGCATTACTATTGACTTGATTTCATTGCCGAATTATGTTCCTGATGTACATTGCCTACTATACATTGCCGAATTTCATTGCCTACTGTACATTGACTAATTATGTTCCTGCTTATAAAATGCAGGAAAGCATGGAGAGGCAAAATAATTAAAGTACTATGGAATATGCGTGCGAGCATGTGCTGATGGAACATCATGAGATGAATAAGTGAAGCAATACTTCGAGTGAATGAAGAACAATTTCTTTTTTTATTGCAAACATAGTTCAAGACTTGTAGTTTGAGAGGATATTTTTGTTATTGCAAACATATTTATTCTGGCTCAGACATAATTTTCCAGTTATTGAAGGATTGATTTCATATATGTGTGTCGATGATTGAATTTTTTTCTTTAATTCTATTGTATCTATGTTGCAACAATAAATTTATATACAAATATCGAACGAAATAGGCGTACACGATGAAAATCTCCTCGTCGCAATAAACTGAAATGCATCAATTGTTGTTTGTCGCAATAAACAATATTGCAACGTAGGTTGTGCAATGCCATAAGACTTAGTAACCACAACCAATGTGTCGTTGCAATACCACTTACGTGCAACCAAAAAATTTACGTGGCAACATAAGTTATTGCAATGAAACATTGTGCGTCGCAATTACGGATATAACCACCAAATGATTTTCGTTGCAGAAGATTTTATTGCAATGGAACATAGTCCGTGGCAATTAGTTCTATTCCCACGAAGCAATGGCGTTGCAATATTGGCTCGTTCTTGCAACACAATGTTTGGTGGCAATATAGTCTATTGCCACAACGTGTCTCGTGGCAACAATTACTAATGCAACGATGCTATTGGTTGCAATATCTCCTATTGCGACCATATCGTGCGTGGCATTTGCTATTTGTGCTCGTTGCGAAAGTCAAAGTATCGCAACACATCAAAATTGAGTCGCAATAACCTATTGCAACATATTTAAATGCCACGACTCACAACGAAACCGACTTCGAAGCATTTGATTCGTATTGCAACCAAAATGCCCATATTACAACCATTCTTAGGCGTGGCTTTAGGTTAAAATCCTTGTAGTGAGTACAGAAGTATGATCGGCTCCCTTCTGTACCTCACTGCCTCGAGACCAGACATACACTTCTCCGTGTGTCTGTGTGCTCGTTTTCAGGCTTCTCCTCGCGTATCTCACCACCAGGCGGTGAAGTGCATCTTTCGGTACCTTCGAGTTACCATTGACTATGGTATCTGGTACTCTTCCTCGTCCTGTCTTTCCTTGAGAGCCTTCTCGGATGCAGACTTTGCCGGCTGTAGGATAGATAGGAAGAGCACTTCTGGCACTTGCCAATTCATTGGCACTTCTCTCGTTTCTTGGTCTTCGAGGAAGCAGTCCGGTGTTGCACAGTCCACCGCAGAGGCCGAGTATGTTACTGCAGCCAGCTGCTACAGTCAGGTGCTCTGGATGGCTTCGACCCTGCGGGACTTTGGGTTGACTATCAATAGTGTTCCACTCTTTTGTGATAACACTTCTGCGATTAATTTTGCTAAGAACCCAGTGCAGCATTCTCGGACCAAGCACATTGACATTCGCTTCCACTTTCTTAGAGACCATGTAGAGAAGGGCGATATAGTGCTTCAGTTTGTGGAGAGTGACCACTAGTTGGCTGACATTTTTACCAAGCCATTGGATAGTTCTAGGTTTTCAGCTCTGCGAGGAGAGCTTGGGGTGATTTGTCCTTATGGACTGTAGTGAGGGGGAGCTTTGGGCTTTACTGCTTTACTATATTGATTATGCTTCTGTCTCATTTCTGTTGCTTTGCACTCGGGGTGCATCGGGCCTAGTCCTTCTAGCATAGGTTAGAGTGTTTCTCTGGTTTAGTTGCTTAGACTTCTTACTCTTACCTTGTGCTTCCAGGATGCTTCTTATTAGCTGCTTCTTATCTCAGTAGATTGAGCTCACTCACTTCTTGTAGGTTCTAGCGAGGGTCGGACCACCCTCGGGTAGACAGGGTACGTGTTTGCTCTCTAGTGTGTGTTTTACGATCAGCTAATAGTCGTGGAGTCATATGGGGTAGATGAGAGTCTGTCTAAGCCATAGTTGTCTCTATATCTTATCTATGCTTTCAGGACTGCCTGTTTGCTACTTTCTTTCCCAGCTTCTCGATTTATTGCTTTGGTTCAGGGGGAGTTCATTTGGGAGCTTCTGGAGCTTAATATTGACATAACTCTACTTGAACTAAAAGTTGCATCTCATGTTGAGGGGGAGCTGGATTTTTTGCAATTTCAGCATTCTGCATTGTAATATAACTACATGGAGCCTTGATTATTATCCATTTATGACATGTTTACAATGCTTTACACCTTGCCATGACTTGTGCTTTATTTGCTAGATTTATCATGACTTCATATGTGTAGACTAGCTTTTGCCATGATCAGTAAATTAAAATTGCTCTACTTGAATTAAAACTTGTCATGCTAGCACTTGAGTTTAGTCTTTCTTGAGCTATCCTTTTATGATTCATGCCATATCAAATAGGCTTAGTTGAGCGTTGAATCTTTGTTGAGCCTTAGATTGAGCTATTTTCGTCTCTTGATGATGCATAAGTTAGCACAACTTGTTTAAAAAGCAAAAAGATCTCTTTTGTGCGAAAAAACTGATTTCACCAATTCTTTCTCATGAGACGGCTTGCCATTGCACAAGGCATGAACTCAGGGGGAGTTTTGGATGACTTAGACTATCTTCTTAAGCTTCTTGCTTGGAGTAGTCGCATAAGGCTTGAGATCTAGCACATATAAACAAAAAAAATTGGGTTGAAAACGACCATGAGCTTTAAAAAGAAAATGTTTTATGTGCTCAATTTGCTTAGGCTACAAAAAGAACCAAGTACTTAACAAATGTTTCAATCTTGAGCTAATAGCACTCTATTTGGACTCAATATTAGCTTCCTTGTTCCGCTTAGCTTATTGACATGGCCTGCATCATCCTTGGATATCTCTAGTTAGGCTTTGCTTACTGATGACTTGACATGCTCATAAAATGCATTACAGATCGTCATCCATGTGTTCTAGCTAGGATATACATATTTTGTCATGATCTAGATAGCCTTTTATTGAGTAATGGCTTGGTGTAGTTTATTATGGTCATTATGGATAATTCTCATGGCTCTAAATGCTTAGAATAAACAAACTTCAGCCATTTTCATCCATTGACATGTCATATTCTCTCTTTTGCATCTTGATGTGTTTATTGCCAAAAGGGGGAGAATAGAGGCGAAAAAGTCATTTGGGAACAGTTTTAGAGCTTTGGAGAACAATTTGCTCTTTCAGTTGTTACTCTAGTGTTCCTTCTGTCGACATGGTCATTAGCTTCACTTTCTTTCTTTGGACCATGTTGGATTCTTCAAACTCAAACTCAACTTCATGCTTTTTCTGGATTTGTCAATATACTCATCAAGGGGGAGATTGTGAGACCATGTGGAGGTCATCCCATGTGTATGATGAGTAATTGACATCAGTTTAGGTAAAGTCGAGTTTGGTTTGCGTGTTCGGACCATGTCGTTGCGTGGTGCAACGGGCTCGGTCGGATTTGGTCAAACTTGGTCGTATGGATTAGGATGCATTTTCCGATGATTCAACAGGTTTGGACTTCATCTTGGTAAGTATGATGGTATTTACGCTTTCATGTATCGAGTGGTGCTATTTGACGTGTTTCTTGTTTGTGTGGTTGCAGGACGTCGAGGCGGAGTCGTGGTGAGACACGGAGGACTGGACTAGGCACAAGTGGCGCTAAGGTCAAAACAGTTGTCGAAGACGACATGGACTCGAGGTGGTTGCAAGGCGTGGACGACAAGGAGCGCGAAAGCTTCCCGGAAGGTGCAGGAGGGGCGAATCGGGAAATTCGCAAGGCTGCACAAGCGGGAGCGGGCTCCGTTGGGTTTAGCCGGCGTAACGGGTTGGAGACCCGTTAGACATGGGCTATAAAAGGAGAGGAGGGGCTGCATGCCTCCTTAGGTATTCTAGATGGATTGTGGAGAGAGCTAGGGTTTTAGAGAGTCAAAAGAGGCTTTGAGAGGTGGTTTTGCTTTGCTCTTTAGTGGTTGAGGGCAGCAGCACCTTGTCTCCCACGTTCATCCCCTCTGTGTGTTGTAGAACAGAGTGTGTCTCCTCCTTTCAAGCATGTATGATTGAGGGATTGAGAGGGAGAGTGAGAGGATTGAGTGGAAAGTCATGTAATCTTTCATCTTGTTCTAATGTCCATGCGTATCGTGACTCCTCTGTATTTTCTTTTGATTGGAAATGAAATAGTTGAAGTTTGCTTCTGTTCTTGCCTGTGCTCCTACGATGCCCTCTCTGTGATGAATTTGTGACTTCTTTGATTTCTTATTATTTCTTGTTTGGGAATGCCAAAATGGGTTGCTATGACATGGGATATGCTCAAAAGCCATTTGGCTAGTTGATTCTCAGAGCAAACCTAATTCAATTTCAGATTTGAGCTTTTGTGCTTCCCAGTTCTTCATTCAAGTTTCTAGTTTTTGGATTTTTTTCTTGATTCCCTTCAGGAGATTGTCTGAATTTTGGTCTGAGTAATCCTTTGGCTATTGTTATCATATCCACAAAATCTCATTAGCAAAGGATTTGAGACCATGGTGAAATTTGGATTTTGAGTGCCCTCTCTGAAGTTTCCAAGAACTTCTAGGGTTTTGTTGTAATTTGTGATTTCCTGGTGGAGTTGGCATGAAACTTGACATGAAATGTCCTGAGACTATTATCTTTCTATCCTCAGAGTTTCATAGCTAAAGGCTTGAAGGTTTATGAGAAATTTGGTTTTTAGGTATTGACTCTGTTAGTTTTCAAGATTTTGCACAAATCCAAATTTCTTGTGCTTGAGTTGAAGTCTCTTGGTTCTCTAGATCCCTCCGGGTATTTGGAGTGTGAATCTTTCATTCTGGGCATAGGATCTCAAAAGAAGGTGTCAGATTTTTCATTTGAGTGAAGCCCAAATTTTTCCAGCCTGAAAATTCAGTTTCTGGTCGTCTGAATTTCAGCCGAGCGGTCTGACCGGATGGGATATGGCGGTCTGACCGGCCTGGGCGGTCAGACCGGCCCGGGTACACTGGTCAGACCGGCCTTGTTCAACAGCACCTATGGGGTTTGTCCTTTTTGCTGAGATTTGGCATTTCTTGTTTATGTGAGTTCCTCTTTGTTGTTGTGGTGCCTTAGTTCCCTGATTTCCTCTCTGGTTTAATTGAAGAGCTAGTAGGTCTCACTTCACATCTTATCGTAGCTATTGGAGAGAAGTGTTTTTATGAGTTTCCTTGAGGGGTCACTTCTTGGCGATTGTTTACCTCTTTTCTCTGGTGCTTAGAGATCCAGTAGGCTGTTTGAATCTCTCATCATAGCTCCTTAGCTCTTGGAGAGGGATCTCTTAAGTAAGTACTTTTGAGGGTTGAGATTTTTAAGGCGTCATTCACCCCCCCTCTGTCGCCATTTCGGTCCAACACAATTTGACCTTTATTAGCCAAAATATGCAACACGCAACAATATGCTAATGACTTAGGTCAACCCAACTCAATACATAACTCAAATACCAAAAACTTGATTTTCTGGGAAAATCGGTAGTACCGCTCTTGAGACGTTGGTACTACCGCACTGTGGTACTACCGCGCCTCAAGCCAGTACTACCTCTTACACCAAACCCGAATTGCACCCTCTCTGGAAAAACGTACCGACGGTGGCCAAGAGAGTGTGGTGATACGGTGTTTTCCTCTTCTTTTTGGTCCTTGACGCCTACAAGCTGGGAAATTTTTGTACGGATAACCCATTTTTTATTCGAAAATATAGAAATATACCCGCGACAAAATTTTTTACACAAATAGGCTCGAGTCGCCGAACCATTGGGCGAATTACGCTTGTCGCCCCACCAAAACGCGACTTATAAAGAATCTGGTAACCGTTGGGCGATTAAATGCAATCGCCTCCCCGTTAAGCGATTCAATTGAATCGCCCCCCCGTTCGGCGATATAAAGAAGAGTCGGCCAACGGGGGGGGGGGGGGGGGGGGGGGGGGGGGGGGCGACTGCATGTGCATACAGCCCGACGGCCAAGCCCCTTTCTTCCCCACGCCTGCTCGCCATTCTACCTCTAGGCGACTGCATGGATCCTGTTAAGGGTTTTGTGAATTTTGTAATTTGAAACTCGTAAAAAATGTGGTATAGTCACATATACTGGTATATGTCACATTATTTTGTAATTTCGTAATTAAGTCACACAAGAACTGGTATTTAATATTTGTCACATTACTTGATATAGAAATAATTTTCTATACGAAAAGAAGAGATAATAGCATTGTTTGAATTTAAATGAACTTTATAATATAACGCAGTAACATGCCGCGTATTTATCCATTACATGCATGACATACACCCCTCACTCCCCACCCTAAGGTGCTCCATCACCGCGCCCACGTCCTGCCATATGGCCCCTCTTGGCCGTCCTCCGGTGCAACGGATTACGAGGCGGCAGGGGACGAGGGTCCGAAAAAGTAAAACGATCAGGTGGGTTTCGCACCCGCGGCTGCGCCGGTGGAGTCACCTGCACCTCCGGCTGGGTGGCCTCCGGTGCACCGGGGAGGCCACCGCTGGAGAGAACCTCCGGTGCTGCGTCGGAGGACGGCCCAGGCCAGTCCGCAAAAAACTGGTCCACCTCGATGTGGCCCGGGGAGAAGCGTCCCTGCTGCTGGTAAGGACCTGCAATAGTAATATCGTTAGTTCGTTGCATGTCGTCTTAGGTTAAAAACAAGCTCGGACGATGCGTACCCGTACATGGCGCCATGAAATCATCCGTGTGGAAGCCGGGGATGTACGTAGGAGGCCGTGACCAAGGAGAACTCCCTGGCTGGTCCGGGGGAGGTGGACGTGTCCACGTACTACCTCCGGAGTAGTGCCACGCTGGTCGGGGTGGCACTGGTGGTCAGGGTGGCACTGGTGGTCGGGGTGCACTGGCCGTAGGTGTGGAGACCACCGGTAGCCTCGTGCAGGACAGTAGGCTGACGATACGTCTACACCCTGCCTCCATCCGTCGCGCAAAGCTGACGGCCTCCTCGCGGGTCAACTCCCCACCTGTGCCCCACCTCTGCACTAGTGCGGAGGACTCCGACCACATCGCGGCACCGACGTCAGCCTGGACAAAAAGACATAGAATGATCCATCATCGAAACGATATTGCCATTTGAGAATTTTTGAAATTACAAGTTACGTACCGCGATGTGAGCGTCGCGTGCGAAGTGCGCAGGGTACGCGTCTGTCGGTGCGGCGACGTGTGGGGCAGGTGGGTCAACGACATGTACCAGCCTGGTACGAGTCCGCGCCTGGTACCAGATGAGGTACTCCGCGTAGTCGGCTATGTCGTATGGCCGGTCCTCCTCCACGCGGTCATCCAGCGCACCCTCCCACTGCGCAATCCAGGGCTGCATCCTCCTGGACCAGTCCGTGCCTTTCTTGACGCCCTTCGTGGTGTGCCTGTTTATGGAACCATTACGTAATGTAAGTACTTCCGATCACAATAGTAAGTACGTACAAAAATATCAGAAGCGATCACTCACGCGTGCACGCGGGGCGGAATCGGCGGCCCAACTGGTACAGGAGTGTCTGCCGCAGCCCAAACTGCCGCATGACGCGCTGCGGTGCGTAGTCCTCGACGTAGATGCCGTACACGAGATTCCGGCGAGTCAGCCAGAAAGTTTGGTCGCGCCAGCACAGTGCAGACAGCCCGTCAGGAGCACGGGCCTGCACTGCCTCCGCTGCGTAAGGCTCCCAGCGCACGTCGGAGTCTGCGAGGCGGTCCAACTGCTCCACAAAGGGGTGGTACGCCCGCGTGACCTGCACGTGCGCGAACTGTACCTGCAAGAAAGGCAAATTATTTTAGTACGACGATCGTTAATAAGTTGACTACGATAAAATAAAACTCACTCGTCGACGACACCAAATAGAACCCATCGTCGGCCGGTCGATGTCTCCCCCCGGGTACATCTCGGCCCCGTAGGGACCCATGTCGTCTAGTACAGGTCGTCCGAGACTGAAGCGCTCAAACGACCACAACTGTAGCAGCAGGGGACATCCCGTGAGGATCGAGTTCGCCTTAATCCTCGTGCACGCATCGCACAGGCCGCGGTACGTCGCGGCAAGTGCGGCCGATCCCCAGCTGATCTGGACGGCCTCGCCGTCCGCAATCGCCCTCGCATAAGCGATAAGGCGCGCGTCAACGGTGTTGCCGTGGCTGGTGGTGAAGAGCACCCAACCAAACAGCCATAGCAAGTAAGCCTCCAGGTGGCGCGCGACGACGTAATCGTCAGCATCTGCAACCATGCGCTCAACCTGAATGCGAACAAGTTTTTATTAGTATGTAATTGCACAAATAAGAGTTTCGAAGACGCGATCGACTTGAAACACCACGTACCCGGTACTGTGCCAGCCACCTCAGCGTCGGTCCATGCTTCTGCCTCTCGTCGAAGATGTGGTGCTGATCGGCCGGTGGAAGGACCCCCTGGAATCTGCCGAGCAGGTCCTCGCGCCACTCGGCGGGAGCCTCCGGTAGGAAGGCAGCGTCTCCCGCGACCGGAAGGCCAAGGAGTACGGACACGTCCTGCAGGGTCGGCGCCATCTCCCCGACTGGTAGATGGAAAGTGTGCGTCTCGGGCCGCCAACGGTCCACCAAAGCCGTCAGCAGGGAACGGTCGAACGGGAAGCGTCGTGATCGCTCCACGCCCGCCTCGTCCCCCTCCCCGGCCAAGGCACCTCCGTCCTCATCCGTGGCCTGCACCATCCGGGCAAGAGGGAGAAGTCCGGCATCCCGCAGCCTGCAAATCAAGTGAAGGTCAGCATTAAATATTTTTATGGTAATACTAAAACGTTGCCGTAGTGCAAACCTGGCAGTCCAACGGGGGTCGAGTCCCCAGGCCACACGAGGTGTGCGTGTTCGGACCACTCCCAGCTCAGTCGACTCGTCCGTGCTCCCCGGTGGCGGCGCACGACGGGAAGCGCGGTGCACGCGGTCCAAGTGCTCGTCCAACAGCGTGTACCGCCAGTCACCCGCCATAACTGTAAAATTATCTAAATGTAAATTTGTACACTACATTTTCTACAATAATACATGAAAAATAGTATACAAAATTTCGACACAACAATTTTCTACATTTAAATTTTCTTCATTTCAATTTTGTAAACTGCATCTACATTTGTACATTGAATGATCTACAATAAATTTCTAAAGTAAATTTTCCACAATAATACATTACAAATATTATACAAAAAAACTATATTTTTCTCCATTTAAATTTGTACATCTAAATTTGTAAACTGCATCTACATTTCTAAATTTAATGTTCTAAACTAGATTTTCTAAACTAAATATCTAAGCTAATTTTCTAAACTAAATATCTCTACTAAATATCTAAACTAAATTTGTAAACTAAATATCTACACTCTACACTACATTTTCTAAACTAGATTTTCTAAACTAAATTTTCTAAACTAGATTTTCTAAACTAAATAGCTAAACTAAATATCTAAGCTAATTTTCTAAACTAAATTTTCTAAACTAAATATCTAAACTAAATTTGTAAACTAAATATCTACACTAGATTTTCTAAACTAAATTTATCTAAACAAATTTTCTAAAATTAGGAAAATACCTGCAAATCCCGCGGCTTCTCCTCCTCTCCCTCTCCTTCTCTTCTTCCCTCTCCTCCCCCTCTCCTTCTCTTCTTCCCTCTCCTCCCCCTCTCCTTCTCTTCTTCCCTCTCCTCCCCCTCTCCTTCTCTTCTTCCCTCTCCTCTCCCTCTCCTTCTCTTCTTCCCCTCTCCTCTTCCTCTTCCTTCCTCTCTTCTGCTGCTTCCTCGCGCGGCGGAGACTGAATGGCGAGAAGGCATGGGGAAGAAAAGAGGGCTTGGCCGTCGGGCTGTATTCACATGCAGTCGCCCCCACGTTGGGCGACTCTTCTTTATGTCGCCGAACGGGGGGGGGGCGATTCAATTGAATCGCTTAACGGGGAGGCGATTGCATTTAATCGCCCAACGGTTACCAGATTCTTTATAAGTCGCGTTTTGGTGGGGCGACAAGCGTAAATCGCCCAATGGTTTGGCGACTCGAGCCTATTTGTGTAAAAAAATTTGTCGCGGGTATATTTCTGTATTTTCGAATAAAAAATGGGTTATCCGTACAAAAATTTCTACAAGCTGGTATGGTGATACGGTGTTTTCCTCTCCTTCTTCTTCTTCTTCTTCTTCTTCTTCTTCTTTTGCTTATTTTCTTTTGGGTTGAGAAGGCCTTTTGAAGCCTTGAAAGCGTAGGTCCTTGTACCTCGTTTGGGCTGGCTGGGAAGAAGATATACCAAATTGGGCCATTTGCACGTGGAGGAAGCTTGGGCTATGGCCCATATATTCTTGAGCTGGGATTTTTTTTGTCTTTAGTTTTCAACTGCATATGCATCCCTTGCAGTCGATCGAAGCTACGAGTACGGGCAGCCATCGCCGCTAGAAAACCCTAGCTCTGCCACAACTTCCTTCGTCTGTCAGTCTGTCACTGGCCCCTCTCCATTCTCGCGGGTGTTGTGGGGTGAAGATCCCATTGAATTCCACAAGTAATGTTAGATTTTGTTAGTTTCTTTTGCTTTACTTCCTAAATCAATTTGTTAGTTTTATTATTTTCCGGTGAGTTATTAGCTAGATGTTCTTTACCACCATGAATTTTACAGATGTACTTACTTGGATGATGATGGTAACACCTATGTCAAAGATCGAAATCAAGCTAGGTTGAGTATAAATAAATCTCTTTTGATTTTCTTTTGGTAAACAACGTCACCGAGGTATAGATCCTCCATATCAATAGAGATTATCAACATTTTATTTTCTGCTACTATAATTGTTGGCAATCATGATAATGTTGTAAGCTAAAGAGTTTACCATGAGTAAGATAAAGAAGTCCAATATATTGGTTGACTTGTGGACTTGATGGGGACATATTATTCATTTACAATATTCAATATAAATGTTTGATAACCATATACTTACCTAAGTTATTAGCATAGACGGTTGACTAAATGACGATTGATTATTTCCACTACACTATATTATGCACCGGCTACTTCAACTCTACTTTCGCTGTATTACACATGTAGCGTTAATAATTTATCATCTCTTACTTACCAGACTTCTTGATTTACGAAGTAGAATATTTTAATTAGCACTAGTGTAATATACCAATATCCCAATCATTGATGCTGGACTAAAACATGGCTGCATGGAAAAGTTTCGAATGACAACGGACATACACGTTGCAACCTTTCGTTTATCAGCGGTTCAATCATGGCTGCTGGCCGGCCCCTTATATACACACGTGAGTTTCGGTATGCATTAGAAAAACTGCTCGACCATGAAGCAACAAACTAGTGCACATACAACTGCTTGATTCTCTTTCAATAACAGAAACTGGTAGAGAATTGGCAAAGTACATGTAGTAAGGAAAAATGCACACACATGAGAGATCTTCGTTCTTTGATCACGAGGGTACACTAAAGAGCACTGCCACTTGGGGCCTTTCGTCCAGAATTGTAGAAGGAAAAGAGTACACACAGATCCAACAGCGTATTTTAGTACAGTGTAACCAAATCAAGTGCCAAAAGCTGGTCATGATTCGTGATACCGATCGGACCTTACATACATACATACATACATACATACATACATACATACATACATACATACATACATACATACATACATACATACATACATACATACATACATACATACATACATACATACATACATACATACATACACACACATATACACATACATATATATACACATATACATATATGTATATAATTCTCTTGTTAATCGAGGCTAAAAGAGAAGGTTCAATATTATTTATTTGGTGAAGCTAGATTAGATATTACAAATGGTACAGTTATATAATAAATACCGCTGTATTTTTTGTATAGGTATTGGAATCCGCTACATGTCAATGGAGTGAGATATGAACGCCGTTATTCGGGTTGAGTTGCCATGCGAGGCATCCCCCTTTCCCCTGCGCCATGAAATTGAGGTGATGCCACCAGCACTGATCTCAGCCGCGTACCTCGCATCCTGCCGCCATTCATTGGTGTCAGGTCCCGGGGAAGGAGACCTGAATCCTTGCAGATTTTGGAAGGATTTTCTGTATGAATTCGGTTGGAAATATCAGAGTAAGGAAAGAACAGAAAGAACTAAGAAATACTCCCATTAATCTTTTTTACTTTATTTTTGATTTTTTAAGTCTTTGATACATGACTTTAATTGTTACTTTTATAATTTTATATTAAGACGTACTAATAAAATTATAATATTATAAATATATTTTTAACAATAAATTTAATAATATAATATTTATATAGCTAATGTAAGTAGTTTTTGATATATTAACGATTATGGATTCTAGGACGTCACTAGAAAAGAACGAAGGGAGCAGGAAAGTAAAGTACACAATATAACTTAGGGTTTCATTTAATTGTAAGATAAAACACCGAGTACAATGGCTGCTTAAAGAGTACGCAGCTAGCCAACGGAACACAACCATAAAAATAACAGTGCTTGGTGAGTAATGGAGATTGAAAAGTGGCGGAAAACTGTAAACTGAATGAACGAGAGCCATCCGATGTTCGTAATCGGAGAGGTATGTTTTCATCTGGGCTGTTCAAAGTCCATCTATTTAGCTGCCACCCCCTTATTTTCACAAACCTGGCCATCGGCCATCTTAGGAGGGAGAGGCATCGATAACACCTTGTAGATGTCAGTTATAATGTTGGGTATCCGGGAAGGGCTGAAAGTTCGAACCCATGCAATGCAACCCAACCTTTTGAGTAGCATTACTTCCCCTATAGCTACCATGGAGTTAAAGCAAACAACATCGAGAATAAGGAAAGGGGCTGCGATAGCACAAGATATATAGGCTATTATGGAAGCGTCCGGCGGCAGCACCACGCACAGTCCGAACAAAAATGCGGCACCCAGGGACTTGGCTGAGCAGTAGAGGAAGATGATGGAGATCAAGAAGTTAGTCATGCGTGTGCGGATGTCAACGGTGGCCACCCCAGCGAACATGACGTTCATGGTAGCTAGACTGGAGAAAACCAACGCCATTGTGTTGGCGATGATGAACGCGCGGAAAAAATTTTTGCCGGCAAGCGTCGCTGTGCCACCGTTAAGGTGGTCATCGGCTCGGAAGCCACCAGGTATGGTGAATGCTGCTGCAAATGCCACCGTTACAATCAGCACCGATCCAATGCCAATAATCTGCGTGGAATCTGATATGATCTTTTCTTGTTTCTTCTGATCTATTTTGGGGACATATTTCTCGTGGAACCAATCCCACCTGTATGTACCAGTCTTAGCTCCAGCACCTTTTAGCAGTAGATATATCCGAAGTCGTGGGTCCTACAAGAACAAATTAATTAACCGAAAGGTTAGTTGCTCATGAGTTGACTATTCTAGATTCAACAAATATGAGGGAAGCATTAGATTAGATAACCACCAGTCCGTAAATAACTCCATGGGGCTTGTGCATCCATGCAATATCCATCGGAGTTTGCCCCTTGCTGTTCAGTAAATTTAAATGAACATGTGGGTTCTGAATTAGATTATAGAAACTCCACTGGTTGCCGACGTCAGCAGCAAGGTGTAGTGCAGTGTTCCCATCATTGTCCTGGATGTTCAAAATTGGCGCAAAACACTTCTGCCAACAGGCGTATCCGACTACAAAAGAGCGCTCCTTCTCGACAGCAATATGAAGGAAGGTCTTGCCCTTGGCATCCTGCAGTCCGGCACAGCTGGGGCACTTTTTGAGCATGATGCGAACTACAGAAGACAACATTCTCATGGCTGCGACATGTATAGGGAACGACCCACTGTTGTCTTTCTGGAATGCCGAAGATTTGTCACAGTCCAGTAGTAGTTTGATCACCTTTTTGTTCTCCGCCCCCCATGATGCGGCAATGTGAAGAGGCGTACTTCCAGTGGTTTCGTCCCTTGTTTTGATGAGGTCCTTGTTCCACTTCAGCAACTTCTCTGTCATCTCTGCAATTGCGGTTGTTCATTTTAGTTGTTAGACAGCCATATATAAGGAAAAATACTTTTAAGTCAGCAATCGTACAGGAAAAGTTTCTTTCCTTCCTCAAAATTGATCTCAATCGAACCGAAACATGCTTGTTGGCACATCAATTCAACATGAAAAGACCCTCAACAAAAAGGAAGAACAGAAAAGAAAACCATGCTAGACCTTGGTGTATGACAAACCCCACATGGATCCAAAGTACCTAGCAGTAGAAGTAGCAACTAGGCAACATATATATTCGCATATTCTGTCAACTTTGAAGAAAAGAAAAGCATATTTGGTATACATTAATAGAGCAAGGCTGTGACAACCTAAAAAATACGACAACTCAAAATATGAAATATATGCTTGTAACAATTTAACATAAACGCAACAACTCTAAACGTGGCAATGTGACAGAATGTAAGACGTTGAACTTGGAACCGTGCATGCATATGTGAGTCGTGACCGATGAATTCACACGTTCGAATTAAGTTCAACGCCACATATGCACATCAAGTGAGTACTACTCCCTCCATTGATTTCTCTAAGGCATCGTTTGACTTGGCATGGTTTCCAAAATTAAAATTTGACCATTAATTTATTTTATAATATATTGTTAACAACTACAAAATCATGCTTATATGAAATTACTGTTAAATATGAATCTAATAGTGCCACTTTTATGCAACTAAACCTATATAATCTTGGATTATCCTTAGTCAAACATTACAAAGTTAGAATATGAAAATACGTTGACACCTTATAAAAATCAACATGGGGAGTACTCTCTAGCTAGCTAGCTAGGGGTATGCATGCAGCATGCAAGCAGAGATCGGTTACAAAATTCCATATTTTAACATGGTCGGTTGATGTATGCCTATGTATCAATGCCAGCCACAAATTTTTGAAATGAAAATTTATAAAATTTGCATTTTTTCCATTCATATCAAATTTGCATTTGTGTAGGGGTTATTTTGGAATGCAGAAACTTAGCTCGAATTTTCACAAAAAAAAACCCAGACAAAAATTCTTTCTTCCAAACGGGACCTATAAATACTGTCAAGATGATCCCGCGCACCGAGAATTTAATATTTGATACTACTCCGAAATTATAAAATAACACGCACCTTTGCTCCTGAGAACCGCGACATGCAAAACGTTCTGTCCGTCCGGGCCAGAGTAGGACAGCTCCTTGTCCTTTCGATACAGCTTTTCCGCGATATCATTATGTCCTAACATGACGGCCAGGTACAATGGTGAGGTGCCGTTGGCGTGCACAAGACGAGCCAATCCTGCATCCTCCCTTATTAACACCTCAACCATTTCGTCGACCATTTTCTTGTCAACCAAGCGGAGGGCCTCATGCAGGGCCGTCTCCCCTTGCTCGTTCTGATTTCTCAGCACCACTTTCACCCTGGCATCACGGCCGTCCTCGTGTCTCGCCAGACCGATCAGGTGACGGACCATTTCAATGTTCCCAGCTCTGACGGCGCATTGCAAGGGCGTGTCACCCTTCTTATTGCGCGCACCCAGGAGGTGCTTGGCCCAGCCGTAGATCACGTCGGCACTCTTCAAGAAGACTTCACCGTCTCCACTGGACGCAACCTCATGGAGGATTGAGTCCAGCCCAATGGTGGCCGCCTCCTCAGTAGGATGCGCAGCCTTATCGACGTCCATGTTGGCGGTGGTTTCTTCCGCCTCAACATCGACGACGACTATAGGCACAGCAGGTGCAACCACATGGAGGGTTGAGTCCAGCCCAATGGTGGTCGCCTCCTCAGTAGCATGCGCAGCTGTAGCACCCCACATATAACCAAGGTGGAATACTACTATGGAACGTCATCGCCAAGAAATAAGAGTAATAATAAAAGACAATAAAAGAATACGTACACAAATTAAAACCTTTAAAGTACTTTATTAAATAATCAACGGAAGCTGAAATAATGTTTGAAATATGGGACCGGTCCACTTCTAATCAAATGACAAATGATGAAAATGGCAAAACTTGTGGCAAGCCACAGTGCTGAAACTCGAGTGCTCCCACCCATGCATGCAGCTATCAATCAACTGGCCTTTTACCTGAGAGGAAAGAGCAAGCGTGAGATTTGGAAATCTCAGCAAGTACCCAACTACGGTCGCAACTCAAGAGTAAAACAGGAAATGCAACCATATGAAAATAAAGAGTAAGCATGACAAGTAAACAACGGACATAAGGCAAGCAATGGACAGCTGATATCGGAAATACTGTCATAAGTGAAAAACGGATATTATGAGAACTGTGTATTGGAGATATTTGTTATGTAACAAGTTATAGTAAGTTAGAGCACGGGTGCCGGCGACCTCATCCCACATACCCGGTTATACGAGAATAGCCAGGCACAACCTTGTCCTCGACTGTATAACCGCAGACGGGGTGTAATATCCTGTGTAACGAGAATGTACGGCCCCCCGTACGTTACCAGGTTGGGTGGAAATGACCCCTATATGTGGGTAGCCCCGGCGTGATAACCCTTATTTCGTTATTTAGCAATTTATCCATAATATAATTAGAGAGTTGTGATTGAATTAGGATATGGTTATGAGAGTGAAGGTTTGATACGATGAGACTAGAGACAAGGTTGATAATTCATGATGTTGGAAATAAGATCTGTCGATGAGGAGGTTCCTAACCCGTGTCATACAAGGGTTGTCAAACATATCTTTTATTAGATGATAAATGGGTTATTAGTCAAGTTAATATGTAGTAACCGAATCAACAACAGTCCAGGAATAATAATCAACAATTAAGGATTACAGCTACAAAGCATATAAATAACCGACCAATGTTAAAGATTACTAGTGATCAACCTTATATTTGAGCATGATTCGGCGCAACTCTAATTACCATTTAAACATTGGTTACAATCCTAACCATATAAGAATTCTACGGTTAACGGCAGATTAATTCCAAGCATTTATTACTATCTATCTTGTCATATAAACATCTACTAAACTACAACGACTCACAACAGGCAACAACATAATGTAATGATCAGAGATCGTGCTAAGGCAACAGTAACTATAAGATATAGAGTGCAAAAGAAACAGGTTACGGCCGCGAGGTACTTGCCTTGAGCACGCTCGACGGACACGCTGCACGAAGGATCCGAGAAACGCAACTGCCCAGCTGCTCCCTCGACAGCTACGTGAGAACCTGGAGAGGAAGAGGCGGCGCCAAAAGGGAAAAAGAGATGAGTTCTCTCTATTTAAGGAGATTAGATTAGGGTTTTAGTTATTTATTTAGTTATTTAAAATTATCTATTTCTATTTCTATTTTTATTTTCGGGTGCTACAGCACTCCCCCCCTTAGAAAAGATTCGGCCTCGAATCGACTACTCCGGAGATTAACTTAAGAAATTGAGAGTAACAGATGAAGGGAATAAAGAATCAGACCTGGAGAAAAGAGATCGGGGTACTTTGTGCGCATTTGGGACTCCAACTCCCAAGTGGCTTCGCGCTCAGTTTGATTGGACCACAACACTTTGACATAGGTAAGGGTTCGATGCCGAAGCTGACGTTCTGAACGCTCCAAGATCCGGATCGGTCGTGCCACGACGGACAGTTCCTCCGAAACTTCCAAACTGGGCAACTCCAGAATTTGGTCCGGGTCATTCAGGTACTTCCTCAACATGGAGATATGGAAGACATTATGGACACCAGCCAGAGATGCAGGCAACTCAAGACGATAAGCAAGCTTCCCAATTCGCTCGATGATAGGAAACGGTCCGACGTAACGGGGGTTCAACTTTCCTTTTGCCCCAAAACGGACCACTCCCTTGGTCGGGGAGACCCTCAAGAGAACCTGATCGCCCACCTCAAACTCCAACGGCCGACGGGAACGGTCGGCATAGCTCTTCTGTCGGCTCTGGGCCGAAAGCAAATTGCTTCTGATGAGATCGATCTGCTCCTTCCAATCTCTGACCTGCTGAGGCCCCAACAACTCCTTCCCTCCAACCTCATCCCAGTGAAGAGGAGAGCGACAAGGTCGGCCATAGAGTGCCTCAAAAGGAGCCATCCCGATACTGGAATGAAAACTGTTATTGTAGGAGAACTCTGCCAGAGGTAAGTGATTCTCCCAACTGCCCTTCCATACCAGTATGCAAGAGCGCAACATGTCCTCCAAGGTACGAATGGTTCTTTCAGATTGACCGTCCGTCTGAGGGTGGAAGGCAGTGCTGAAATTGAGTTTAGTGCCCAGATTCTGATGCAAGCTCTTCCAGAAATGGGAAACAAACTTGGCGTCGCGATCTGAAACAATGGTCTTAGGAACACCATGAAGGCGGACAATCTCCTTGACGAAAATGGTAGCAAGATCACTGGCAGAATAAGTAGTCTTGACCGGAAGAAAGTGAGCCGACTTGGAAAGGCGGTCAACAATAACCCAAATAGAATCCATACGCCGGGGTGACTTAGGAAGTCCAACCACAAAGTCCATAGCAATGTCCTCCCATTTCCACTGGGGAATCTCCAAAGGCTGCAGAAGACCAGCAGGACTGCGGTGCTCTGCTTTTACTTGTTGGCACACCGCACATTGAGACACAAACTTGGCTATATCTTTCTTCATCCCTGGCCACCAAAACTAACGTTGGAGATCTTTGAACATTTTAGTTTCACCAGGATGAATGGAATAAGGAGTTTTATGAGCCTCGCAAAGGATGTCCCTCCTCAAGGATGAATCAGAAGGCACCCAAATGCGGTTTCGAAATCGCAAAAGTCCTCTATCATCCGTGGTAAAGTCTGGCCCATGAGGTTTTGCTCGAACCACCTCCCCGCGAACATGTCGGATCCCGACCCTGCGGCCTGGGCCTCAAGCACAGCATTAAGCAAAGGAGATGAGCTCACTGACAAGGCTGAAAAGGCCAAGCAAAGTGTGGTCTGATCGTCCTCCAACTCCTTTTGAACTGAAGTAGGAACAGGTACGCCATCACTTCGCTTTCTGCTAAGAGCATCCGCCACCACATTTGCCTTGCCCGGGTGGTAATGAATAGTGAGGTCATAATCCTTGATCAATTCCAGCCAACGACGCTGCCTCAAATTTAATTCTTTCTGGGTGAGGAAGTATTTCAAACTCTTATGATCTGTGAAGATGTCACACTTCTCACCATAGAGATAATGACGCCAAATCTTGAGGGCGAAGACCACTGCCCCCAACTCCAAATCATGAGTAGGATAATTAAGCTCATGCTTCTTAAGCTGACGGGACGCGTAAGCTATCACCTTGTCCTCTTGCATAAGGATGCAGCCCAATCCCAACCGAGAGGCATCACAGTAAACAGTAAACTTCTTCCCTTCCTCGGGCAGAGCAAGAATAGGAGTGGTGATGAGACGCTCCTTCAAGGCCTGAAAACTGGACTCACAATCCTCCGTCCAAAGGAACCGTTCCCCCTTCTGAGTTAATTTGGTCAAAGGCTTGGCGATAGAAGAAAACCCCTCAACAAAGCGCCGGTAATACCCGGCCAACCCCAGAAAACTGCGAATCTCTGCCACGTTACTGGGTCTCGGCCAGTCCACCACTGCTGCAATCTTGGAAGGGTCTACAGAAAGCCCTTTTCCGCTAATGACATGCCCAAGGAAACTGACAGAGGAAAGCCAAAAAGCACACTTCTTCAATTTAGCAAATAGCTGATGCTTCCGAAGAAGGTCCAGAACAATCCGAAGGTGGTGTTCATGCTCCTCCGCAGTACGGGAATAGATCAATATGTCATCAATAAAGATAATAACAAACTGATCCAAATACTCACGAAATACCCGGTGCATCAGATCCATGAACACTGCCGGAGCGTTGGTTAAACCAAATGGCATCACCAAAAACTCAAAGAGACCATACCGAGTGCGAAAGGCCGTCTTGGGAATATCAGAAGCCTTGATCCGCACTTGGTGGTAACCAGACTGCAGATCTATCTTGGAAAAGAACTTAGCTCCCTTCAGCTGATCGAAAAGGTCATCAATGCGAGGCAAAGGATACCGGTTCTTGATGGTCACTGCATTCAGAGCGCGGTAATCGATGCACATGCGTAGACTCTTGTCCTTCTTCTCCACAAAAGTGATCGAAGAAGCCCACTCTGAGGTACTACGCCTGATGAAACCCTTACTCTGAAGATCATCCAATTGTCGCTTCAACTCCTCTAGCTCAGTGCGTGACAGACGGTAGGGAGCCTTGGCAATAGGTGTGGTGCCCGGAATAACATCAATAGCACACTCAACCACCCTGTCTGGAGGAAGGCCTGGAAGTTCGGCTGGAAAGACATCAAGAAATTCCCGAACAATGGGCATATCTTCTGGTAAAGGTCCGGATGCAGGCTTCTCAAGCATGGCAAAAAGACACCCGGACTTGGCCATTTCACGGCGACCAAAGTAAGAGGCCAAGAATAAGAGGCTGAGGTAACGCTCCTTGCCCTGATAAACAATTTCTCCATCATCTTGGAAAAGAATAACCTTGCGGTCAAAACAATGAATAATAGCATGATGACGAGATAACCAATCCATGCCCACAATCAGATCAAAGGGGTGAATTGGCGCAACCACCGCATCAATGCCAAAAACATGACCTTCAATTTCTAAAGCCACATTGAGACAAGCTAAGTTGCTAGAGAGAGGTCCATTAGCGGTAGATACCAACACTGGAAGCTCCAACGAACTAACTGGGATTGAATGCTGCTGAATAAAGTGAGATGCCAGGAAGGAGAAACTAGCCCCAGAATCAAATAATGCAAGAGCAGGATAAGAGTGCAATGTAACCATACCTAACAGAGTAAGGCAAGTGTGAAAACAAGCCAAGGAAATAGGTAAATAACATCCGAAGCAAATGTAAAGGAAATGATAGGTTACCATGCACAACATCGGAACGACGGTGAGACTCCTGAGTCGGTAGTGCGTAGAGACGCGCATCAGTACCGTCAGGTGCAGTAGCGATGGGAGTAGTAGTCGGGGCTAGAACAACTGGAAGTGGACAACAAATGAGACTACACAAGAAAGAAATGCCTGACGAAGACATAAACACATTGACAACTTACCCGCTCTCTGATGATCAGCAGGTGGAAAAACCAGTTGGTTCACCGTGCCAGCTGGAGCCTTACGCTTTTTGATCAAGCCTGGCGGAAGTATGGAATCAGGGTTCTGAGAGCACACAATAGACTTGTGTCCCTGAATCCCACAAATGTGGCACTTGCCAGAATAGCCACAGTGACTACCCTTATGATCTTCGCCACAACGATAACACACCATCTTCTTTCCAAAGGTTCCCCTAGCTCCTGAGTTGCTCCCGCCCTTGGGGCGACGAGAAGGAGAGGGAGACCGCTGGTGCTTTCCATTAGAACGAGCCTTCTTGGAGTCCCACGAACCGGACTCACGCCGTGGCTCAGAAGGATAGGGCCTACAAAAGCAAGTAATTTTAAGGAATTTTGGTCGAACAAGGAATTTAGATAAATGAAAGATTGGATTGAAAGACAAATGAACCTTTTCCTGTCAGGGATAGCAGCCTTTTGGGCCGCGGTCTGACGAAGCTGGACCTCCATCTGCCGGGCGCGGTCCACCGCATCCCGGTAGGTGCGTATGTCCATAGCAGCCAGGACATGACGAATCTCCTCTCGAAGACCTCCAATGAACCGCCATGCCTTCTTCTGCTCATTAGCATTCACCTCAGGAAGAAAACGGCAAATCTCCCGAAATGCCCTCTCGTACTGCTCCACCAGTTGACCCTCCTTCTGCCGCAGAGAGTCAAGCTCAAAGTCCTTCGCCCTAGTTAGGGCAAAAGGATAGTACTCTGCGGCAAAAGCGGTAGTGAAGTCCTCCCAGGTAGGTGGCCCTGCACGAGGCCCGCGTGAGCCTCGTACCTCAGCCCACCACAAGTCCGCCTCTCCCATCAGCTGCTGAGAGGCGAACAACACCTTCTCCTGGGTTGTGAGCTCCATGGTGTCGAATTTCTTGTTCATGCAGCGAAGCCAATCATCAGCCTCCACTGGCCCCGAACCACTGAAGGTCCGCAACCCCAAGCGCTGCCACTCCCTCATTGTCATGCGAGGAGCAGGAGGGGGTGGCACCTGAGTAGGTGCAACAGCAGCAGCCGCCACCTGCGACGTCGCAGCCTGATTGGCAAGCATCACAGGCAGAGCGGTCTGCAGCAACGTGACCAGGCTCTGCACCTGAGCCGAGAGCTGCTGCACCTCGCTCTGAGAAGCTGCTTGCGCCGAAGAAGAAGGAATTTCTGAGGTAGGATCCACCGGAGGAGGTAAAGTGGTAGCATCTAGAGCAGAGCGAGCTGGTGAATTGGTCTGACCCTGATTATCCGGTTCGCCAGTGCGTCCACGCACCCGGTCCACGTACTCCTGCACGCGGCGGCTGGCACGCCTGGCTGGAGGCATACTGTTGCATTGAAAGGAGGATTGAAACAAGGCAGGAAATGATAATGAGTGAGAGTAACAATGGAACCCTGAATCAAGCAATATGCCAGTGACTAGATATGCATGCATGAGTAAACTAACCCGAAGCCCTGTGCACGTGCCAATTATTAAAAAAAAGATTTTTTTTCCAGAAACTACAGCCTGAGCTCTGATACCAACTGTAGCACCCCACATATAACCAAGGTGGAATACTACTATGGAACGTCATCGCCAAGAAATAAGAGTAATAATAAAAGACAATAAAAGAATACGTACACAAATTAAAACCTTTAAAGTACTTTATTAAATAATCAACGGAAACTGAAATAATGTTTGAAATATGGGACCGGTCCACTTCTAATCAAATGACAAATGATGAAAATGGCAAAACTTGTGGCAAGCCACAGTGCTGAAACTCGAGTGCTCCCACCCATGCATGCAGCTATCAATCAACTGGCCTTTTACCTGAGAGGAAAGAGCAAGCGTGAGATTTGGAAATCTCAGCAAGTACCCAACTACGGTCGCAACTCAAGAGTAAAACAGGAAATGCAACCATATGAAAATAAAGAGTAAGCATGACAAGTAAACAACGGACATAAGGCAAGCAATGGACAGCTGATATCGGAAATACTGTCATAAGTGAAAAACGGATATTATGAGAACTGTGTATTGGAGATATTTGTTATGTAACAAGTTATAGTAAGTTAGAGCACGGGTGCCGGCGACCTCATCCCACATACCCGGTTATACGAGAATAGTCAGGCACAACCTTGTCCTCGACTGTATAACCGCAGACGGGGTGTAATATCCTGTGTAACGAGAATGTACGGCCCCCCGTACGTTACCAGGTTGGGTGGAAATGACCCCTATATGTGGGTAGCCCCGGCGTGATAACCCTTATTTCGTTATTTAGCAATTTATCCATAATATAATTAGAGAGTTGTGATTGAATTAGGATATGGTTATGAGAGTGAAGGTTTGATACGATGAGACTAGAGACAAGGTTGATAATTCATGATGTTGGAAATAAGATCTGTCGATGAGGAGGTTCCTAACCCGTGTCATACAAGGGTTGTCAAACATATCTTTTATTAGATGATAAATGGGTTATTAGTCAAGTTAATGTGTAGTAACCGAATCAACAACAGTCCAGGAATAATAATCAACAATTAAGGATTACAGCTACAAAGCATATAAATAACCGACCAATGTTAAAGATTACTAGTGATCAACCTTATATTTGAGCATGATTCGGCGCAACTCTAATTACCATTTAAACATTGGTTACAATCCTAACCATATAAGAATTCTACGGTTAACGGCAGATTAATTCCAAGCATTTATTACTATCTATCTTGTCATATAAACATCTACTAAACTACAACGACTCACAACAGGCAACAACATAATGTAATGATCAGAGATCGTGCTAAGGCAACAGTAACTATAAGATATAGAGTGCAAAAGAAACAGGTTACGGCCGCGAGGTACTTGCCTTGAGCACGCTCGACGGACACGCTGCACGAAGGATCCGAGAAACGCAACTGCCCAGCTGCTCCCTCGACAGCTACGTGAGAACCTGGAGAGGAAGAGGCGGCGCCAAAAGGGAAAAAGAGATGAGTTCTCTCTATTTAAGGAGATTAGATTAGGGTTTTAGTTATTTAAAATTATCTATTTCTATTTCTATTTTTATTTTCGGGTGCTACAGCAGCCTTATCGACGTCCATGTTGGCGGTTGTTTCTTCCGCCTCAACGTCGACGACGACTATAGGCACAGCAGGTGCATCTTCTTTGTTCAGGAGATCACTTAGAAGCTCCCAACTGCCATCCCGAGCGGCCATAAGCAGCTCGGGGTGCAGCTGCACTTCCCGATTTGACTCCTCCTGCGAGTTGGAAGCCCGCGTTTTGTTCTCCGACGCCATTGGAATGCACCCGATCGATATAGTGTGTATTCTCGATTGGTAGCACACGCTGCAGTTCTCCGTAAATGTGTGCTTACATATATAGTCAGCAGCGGCCTTAATTAAAGTATAAACTTCACGTGCACTGTCTCTCTCACATAAAGTATATATCTTTAATTAATGTTCTTTTGCCCGCGTTTTACAATTAGCTGTCGAGCTTTGTTCCTGTTCAATGCAATTCCAGGACCCCATTAGGCAGCAGGGCTAGATAAGATTCATCTCAAAATAGCTACGTGCATTTGGTTAGGAGTCCTCTGTGACATAGACATCATTGAAGCTTTACTTTTTGATTGAAATATATGTTTACGATTTTCTGGCCAAAAAATATATGTTTTTGATTGAAAAATATAGTTGTTTGTTATGCTTGTTAATTGTTAAAAATTGAGTTGTATTTGTTATACAACTCTAATGACTAATGATCTAAAAAACTCTTTAACGATTAGGTTTTCTGCGGTACGGTCTGCATAACAGGGGCATCAACAACGCTATATATAATCTTAACCGTCGATCTGGCCGAGTCCTTTTACACACCCCAAAACAAGCATAATAGGCAACAGGGTCAGCGGCGTCTTTTCACGTATGTCATTAATTATAGGAGAAACAAGTCTGTAAATATTTATCCGCTCCGCCAATGTCGTGGCGTCTGCGTCGACGCCACTTGGTGGTCGACGTTTGTGTTGATGGCAGTAAGTAGTCGGCGTATGCGGCGTCGACCGGCATGATAACCGACCGTAACAACGTTGGACAGACAAGTCCTGGCTTAGTATTCTCACACGGTGTTGGCAAGATCCCGACGACATGAGTAGAGGTCCTGCAGCGGCCATGCCATCGTCGTCTATGACGACTGACGAGGGCGGTTATGGCAGAAGAAATGATGTTTACATGACTAGAGGTGGCAACGGGACGAGAGTCAGGGAGATACCTCTTATTCCCGGTCCTCACGGCGATAAAAAAATAGGTTAAAAGTTTTAAAATAATAATAACAATTTGTTTTTTAATTTATAATTATTTAGGCATATTTTTTCAAAAATATATCTTTAACATACATATTATAATATATAGATTCAAGTTTTAATTAAATATACAAGAAAAGAATATAATCTCTTATGTTTTAAAACTGTAATCTATTATTTAAAAAAATATTTTATATTTATCGGATTCTCATAGCTCCAGGGGGAGGACGACCCTATTCCTACCCCGTTAGAGCATCTCCAACAATCCCCCTAAATCTCCCCCTAAATCAAATTATTGGGAAATTGTGTAAAAAGTCTTCTCCAACAACTCCCCTAAACACTCCCCTATTTCTATTCCCCCCAAACTCTCCCAAAACTCAGGTAGAAACCGGGAACTTTCAGGGGTCCCCTTTCCTCGCTCCCGCCACACGCGCGCTGGGAAAAAAAATCTCCCGCCGCACTTTCTGAATCTGTACTAATTTTTGTTCACTCTTGTGGAATATTTAGTGTTTTGCATTGTTGTACATATACTCTTTTTGTTCTGGCGATGTACTTGCGATGGCTGATGGCGATGCGATGGAAATCAAAAACTCAAAGACATGTACAAAGTAAGAATTCCCATCTCAATTATCTAGTCTCACGTCACGTACTGCATGTGGTTTCTTCATTTTCTAGTCGGTCCTGATTTCTAATCACCGTTTCGTATTTATACGCCGGCCGTCGTCCGCGTACGCACACGCACGGGATTGGTTCAATCTCCCTATTCTATTCGGTTGGATGGACCGAATTGATCACTATTAGGATTGTTAAATGGGCCGGTTGTTAATGTTGAGCTAGATTCAAAATACTATTAGGATATATTTAGGGGAGCTGTTGGAGGAGGGGACTAAAATAGGTGAACAATTTTTTTGGGCTGCCCCTAAAAAAGTGTCTTTTGGGGTGGGTTTTTAGGGGGATTGTTGGAGATGCTCGCCGCTACTCCGGCCGTTCCCCGCGTGGGGATGGGGGATCGCTCCGCCCCCATGGGATTTTCTGGGGCCTGCTCCCACGGGAATTGCTACCTCTATACACGACGGTTCATTTGTTTACGTGTCTAGTTTGACATGTCCATCTAACCGTGTAAAGGTTTGTTTACGTGGACATGCAGTTCGTCCAAATGGTACATATGACATGCCTGGCACAGCAAACCAATGGATTCTCGATTCGATGCCCGTGATTTACAAGTCGAGTGGCATGCACAAAAACGGATCCTCGATTCGATGCCCGTGATTTACAAGACGAGTGGCGTACACAAAAACCGGAGTAAGAATTACGTGGTATTTACATTGGTTAAGTTCATGTAATTCGCTAGTAGAGATCGCCGAATGTCACTGTTCCAATGTTAATCCACACCTACAAATGTGAGGTGTGGAGCAGAAAATCAGCAATGGGTGCAATTCCTCGTGCTTTGTTTACGTGAGCCTTCATTTGCGCTATTATTAGCAATTAGAATACGTATCATTACTATTATAAAAAAACGAGTTGATAGTTATACGTTTATTCTCCTTCAACCGTTCTATTTCCTTAACTTCTCACCATTCTCCACTTTTCAATTGATTAGAGCAACTCTCTTCTATAGCACAATTCTCTATACATTCAATAAATTCCGTTGCAACGTACGGGTGCGTAACTAGTAGGTGATAAAGGTGCCTACAAAAATCCAACACAGGATGTATAGATTATGAGATAGAAGATCCTCGGAGAAGGCGGATGTGTTGGTCGAGGATAGATATACACCATACCTTCTTAGTGTACATGGGTGTGTGCAAGGACGAAATCAGTCACAGTCCAAGGTCCAAATTAGGTCAACCCGAGCCAAGCTCATGCTCAAACTTTTCTTATTGTTGAAAATTAGTGTATGTTTGAATTATTTTGACTGTTATCAAGCTTACTCGAGCTTGAACTTTTCTTATTTTTGAAAATTAATGTATATTTGAATTATTTTAACTATTATCAAGCTTTAACGAGCCAAGCTCAAGCCTACTCGAGCTTAGGCCGAGCCAAGCTCGAGCCCAAGTCAAGGCTCGGACCCTAACTCAAGCTTGGCTCAAACTTCTACTGAGCTCGAGGCTAAGCTCACTCGAGCTCGGCTCGTTTACAGCCCAAACTGGGCACCGTCTAAGAATACTAGCCGGGATTCACCTATCCAATGTCGTTATAGTCAGTTAACAAGCCAACAAACGTCGCATAAGTTGACCACCTACCAATGTTAACATAAACGCCGACCACCAACTAGCGTTAACACAGATGCCACGACATTGGAGGAGTGGATAAATATTTACATATATGATTTTTATATAATTAATGAAATACATGAAAAGACATTGCTACCCCTATTGTCCAATTATGCCAACAACATAATTAATTTATGCGGGAGCAGTTATGCTCCACATTAGCCACCCGATCGGGGGACGTGGATGATTGCGGTCATTCAACCACACTAGAGAACGTGTGTACGACTAACCATTATATCTCTACTCCTTAAAAATATTAGTTGATGGTCATACATCTGTTCTTCCCTCTCCTACCACTAACATAGTTTAATTGACATTGACATATCGGTCTAGAGTGTCAGCGGGCAACCGCTCACGCTCTCCTTCCCCGACCCATCGAGAGGAAACCTGTCCTACCCAAATCCTCTCCTCCGCCACCTAGATATCCAACAACAGCCGCTCCAATACTCCTGCATCCTCCACTCGCATCTGTGCTGTCACTCGTCCTTAATCCCCTTGCATCCACATTTTTGTGCATCTACGCTGCTCCCACTCTTTGCCCCTATCCATCCCAAAAGCCATCTCTTCTCCCGCTCTTCTACTTCACCCCTCGCTCGCATTGTTTCCTCCCTTTAACCACCCCTCCGACCCCTCCCCCACTATTGTTTCCTCCTCTCCGGCCCCTTCCTTCCCCGCTCTTCTACTGCTCCCTACCTCAACCACTGCATCGGCCCCACATGGTCCACACAATCCCCCACTGCTGCCTTAGCCCCACACACTTTGCCCCTACCCAACTGCCGCCACATCAGCCCCGTGCGCTACGCCCACTAGCCCATTGCCACTTTTATCAACCGGTTCTAGTCGGCCTTATCTAGATCTGCCCAGATCTAGTCGTTGCCACCTTGCAGTGTCGGCTCCATGTCCCCGTTGCCACCACCCCTGTCCCTCCCTTTGTTGTAGCCTCGAACCATGGGACGGTGGCGACGCTGATGGTCGAGGTCATAGAGAAGGGAGAGGTTCCCTCTCTTTCACTCACTCTCTCATTCTTTGTCAATTTGGGGATGGCAACAGTGATGGTGGCATTCAGTAGGGCTGTCTGGTTCATGAGGTTGTCGCCTGGAGCGGCAGTGCATTGACTTGTGACACGATAGAGATGTAGTAGTGTCATCTAGGTAGGGGATCAACGTTGTGCACCGTGGTTCAATGGTCCTTTCAGAGCTCCACGGTGAGTTCTTCCCTCTTTCCCTTTGTTTATTACTCTCAATCTCTATCAACTTGGGATATAATTTCTTCATCCATCCGTCTCCAGTGATGTAAGCGTGCGCTGCGCAGACCTAGTCATCTATAAGTGTGGATTCATGGCAAAGCAATTTCCAAATGCGGGTCACTATTGCACTCCTATCCATGATTGCAATTTGAGCATTGCCTCCCCCTCAATACATACACCATGGTTCTCTTAGGCAAGGCTAGTGCAATTGTATTTTAGTTTGTTTTTTGCAAAACTTGAATTGCTCTTACCTATCTGGCATTTCTAGGTTGGAAGTGCTTCAGATTGGAACGAGAGGATCTATAGGGTAGTTAGTAAATGATTATCTGATAAGTATAACCGCTTCACTTTATCTTTTGTTTTTGTTAAGCCTTTTTTGTGTGCAAACTGTATCTATAGAAAATTCTTGCTGCGTGGTCTAAGAAGATATAAATAGATATATCTTGTTTGCATTGGCATGCTAGCCATGTGTTTTGAATTCTTCTAGTTGTGCATTCATGGATCAATTTTTGCTTATGCTTATGCCTTTCTCCTCAGACCTACATTTTATGTGTGGAGCTGCTAATTGCCAACAAGCACCTGGGCTAGAAGGTTTAAGTCTGTTTTTATGTTGTTTCCATAGGCTTTTACCTTTAACAGGTAATATTATCCTTTAAATATTTCATTAAAAATTCATTAAAATTCCTCTAAATAAAAATTGGTTCTGTCCTGTTTTCATTGCCTTTCTATCATCAATGTTTTGACCATTATTGTATACTATACCTCTTTAGTTCAATTTAGGGTATGTCCTACATGCAAACACTGGATATATCCAAATTCAACAAGCTAGAAAATGACTGTGAGAAAAATAGGTGGAAACATCCATGAAGAGCATATATAGTTATACCATATCCAATCCGAACATGCAATAAAAAAATACATGGAATGAACCTATTCAAACTGTTGGAAAATATTTATCCTTACCCCTGCTTATTAATGACTTTCTTTTAATATTAACAAACTTAGGTCCGAGCACTAGGGGCTCCAATTTGTCAGTTTGAACTGTATTTATTTTGTCACATGGTTTATCCTTTTATGCTTCAATTGATTGTTTCTTGCTATTTCAATTTTACATCGGTGTAACCATTTGTTGTTGGGTAAGTTTTCTTTTCCTCAATCATTTCTTTTTCTATGTAGAATCTCTTTTAGTTAGTATAATATAGTACGAATCCCCCAAAACAATGTCACTGTTCATATAAATCAGCTACACCATAAATTATTTGTTTGTGCTTGCTTAGTGTATCTTTGACTTTTTGTAGGCATCATGGTCTTGAAAGAATCCAAGCTCTTCGATCTTCAGCTGATTTTGTCATCCTCTGTAGACGATATTAGAAAAAATTGGTTGTAAACATTTATGAAGAGCATATATAGTTATATGATTTCCAATCTGAGCATACAATAAAAAAATACATGGAATGAAATTATATTTGTGATTAGGGAAGGATATGCTTTCATGTCAATGAATTAGTTTATGATTTGATTAGTGTTATCTCTTGTGATCCATTTACTCTTTTCTTGGTCTCTTCAATGCTTTTATTGTCCTTAAGTTTCTCCATATTTTTAAATATATGGTTCTTGAATATTTGCTCTTGGTATAAACTACAAACTCTACTTCATACGACTTTCTGAGAAGCAGTTGTGCAAGAATTGCTAACCTATTACTATACGCTACATATAGTGGATGGAATAGAGAAACTTCTTTGTACTTTTATCTACCTAATGTTATACTTGATTCAGAGAAGAAAAAGGCACATCCCAGTTGTTGATATGGCTCTATTCTTTTTACTACTGAGCTTTCAAAGGGAATAGAGGAAAATAAGTTAGGAAAGAGGAGGGAATAGATGATAGGTAAGAAACTATGACAAGGACACATGCACGACAATTGAATTATTAGGTGAGCTCGTTCCTAGGATTGTATAATTCAAGTCTGAGAATGGGTTGCTGCCTGATGCATGTGATGTGATTGTGCTTAGGAACATGGGCAAGGACCAAGGAGAGGCACATGGAGTCACATACGTGCTTGGGAGGAACATTGGAGATCTCCACGTCACTCTAAGGCCAGGACAACCAAGAATAAAAGTTGAGCATGTTCTAGAATCTAGTTCGATCTCTGGAGATAGCGCTGATTTCAAACGAGCATAGAAGATGCATACGGAGTCCAAATGGAGTGATAATGGACTTGATGGAAAAACTTTGATGTCCTCTTTCCAATGATTTTCATCCCATCTCAAAACTCTACCTGAGCGCATTGTAATCTACAAAACAATTCTGAATCTGTTCCAAACCTGGGCCCTAAGCCTTGTATCATTTTGAGCCCAACTGGAGAGTTGTCGTAGGATGTTCTCCTACTCTCACGGACATACCCCCTTGTCTCTATCGCCATAACAACTACCAGGGATGCCACTTTTAGGGTTTAATCTTATTTAGATTTATTTTCATTTAGAAAACATCAGTTGTGTACTTACGTCGACTAGACCAATTATGGCGACTTTAGGCCTCTCTATTGTTCAATGAAACATTGTATTTCATTCACAAATTCAGATTGCACTTATTTCTTTCTTACTTGAATCTCGATTGCTTGTGTGAAAGATCATTCATGTTGGGCACGGTTGGTAACGACAAGGGTGTGGTATAGCAATTGCAAGACGAACTTGGTCGTTTCAGTCAAGTACCCTCGTTGTCAACATCATATCAAATAATTGTAGTTTTTGCTCTCATCAAAAGATTGGGACAAATACCCCTCATCATGCGCTTTCCACAAGAAAGATGGGCACTACCTTCGCAATTACCGAGTTTTCCAACGAAAACTTGAGGATTACTCTTTTGGTAGGGGACCACTTCCCACGCTCCCAGAAGTAGGACAATCAAGTGGTCGAAAGAACTCGGATGAGGAAGACGACATGCCTTTCCAAGATCCAAAGCACAGCATCGAGCATATATACGATCGATCCTCGGTGTACGAGTCCAAGCGACAGTATAAAGTTGTCGAGAGATAAATTCTACCAACCCTCCCCTTGTCAATAATCTTCCTAAGTGGTCAAAAGTCACTATCTCTTTTGAGAACAGTGACTGCCTAATCCTTTCGACTCGATCTGGTTGGTTTCCAATCATGGTCGAGCTCACCATCAACAATTGTCGAGTGAATCAAGTGTTGATTGATGGTGGCAGTTCTTTAAATAATTTATTTGTTAGTGCTCTAGATAAGATGCAAATCCCTCATACCAGAACAAAGCTTGAATGATATTCATTTCATAGAATCGTACCAAGATATTTAGCCAAGCCTATTGGCCAAGTCTCTCTAGCTTTCACATTCAGGCCTCCGGGCAATTTCAAGACAGAGAGAATCTCCTTTGATGTGGTTGATTTCGACATGGAGTAACCATCCTTCTAGCTCGTTTTTTTATTGTCGCTCATTATGCGTATCAATGTCTTAAGATGCCAGGTCCCAAGAGAGTCATCACTGTCCACTGTGGTAAGAAAATGGCACTAACATGCGATGGCAAGTCCCTCGAATTGGTTGGACCGCTACCAACTTGAGAAGCTACCAAGGCGTAGCCTTCAAGTAAGCACTCAAAGCCTAAAGCCGAGCCAAAGCTGAATGAAGAAGTCAAGGAGGTTCCTCTAGACCTAGCAGAGCTTTCCAAGACCGTTCACATTGGGGTTACTTCCGACCCCGCATAGGAAGACGCCCTCGTCGCCTTCCTCTAAGCAAACACAAATGTGTTAGTGTGGCAACCATCCGACATGCCCTTAATCCCCAGGGAGGTGATCAAGCACATGCTAGCTCTTTGGCTTGACAAGAAGCTCGTAAAATAGAAATTACAGAGATTTGCACCAGATCGATGTGAAACAATCAAATCGGAATTGGACAAGCTACTAAAAGTAGGTTTTATAAGAGAAGTCGATCATTCAGAGTGGTTGGCTAACCCTCTAATGGTTAGGAAGTCTAACGATAAGTGGCACATGTGTATAGACTATACTGATTTAAATAAAACTTGTCCAAAAGATAATTTTCTGCTTCCTCGTATTGAACAATTGGTTGACTCTACTACTGGTTGTAAAATATTAAGTTTTATATATGTATACTCTGGTTGTCACCAGATTAGTATGTGTTTGGAAGATGAAGATTAGTATGTGTTTGGAAGATGAAGAGAAGACCCCATTTATCACTCCATTTGGAGTATTTTGTTATGTCAAAATGCCATTTGGTCTGAAAAATGCCGGTCCAACTTTTCAGTGCTTGATGCAGTTAACCTTTATACATCAAATGAGCCAAAACTTGGAAGCCTATATTGATGATCTGGTCGTAAAGAGTATCAAATGACTTAATCACATTTCAGACTTACAGGAAACTTTCAACAATCTCATAAAGCACCACTTGAAACTTAATCCCGAGAAGTATGTGTTCGGATTTTCTTTAGGAAAATTGCTTAGATTCCTTGTTTCAGTAAGAGGTATCGAGGCAAACCCTAAAATGATCAAGGCCATCAAGCAGATGTGCCCTTTGACCATAAAGAAAGAAGTTCATAAACTCACCGAGTGCATGGTGGCTCTAAGTCATTTCATCGCATGTTTGGGAGAGAAAGTGCTTCCTTTCTTCAAACTTCTAAGGAAACATGAGGGTTTCGAGTAGTCGAAAGAGGCTAACGATATCTTTGAGAATGTCAAGATATATCTTACGAGTGCTCCTTTTCTAGTTTCTCCAAAACTAGACGAGACACTCTTAGTATATCTGTCTGCCATGCCGTAGGTGGTAAGTGATGTGCTCGTTGTAGAACGCCAAGGTGTCTAACGACCAGTATATTATGTAAACGAAGTCTTACATGGGCCTAAGGAGTGCTACCCTCAGTTTCAAATGCTCTTATATGCTCTCCTCATGTCTTCGAGGAAGCTAAGACATTATTGTCAGGCGCACAAATTATTGTGCCATCTGAGTTTCCCTTAGGAGAGATCCTCCAGAATAGGGAAGCAGCGGGACGCATGGCTAAATGGTCAGTAGAACTTAGGGAGCTCGACCTCTATTTTATGTCCCAAACGGCCATTAAATTCCAGATCTTGGTAGACGTTGTCACCAAATGGACAAATCCTGAACCTATTTAGGATCCCCAATAGTACGCTTCCCACGACCAATGGATGATGTACTTCGATGGGTCGCTTAAACTAAGTGGCTCAGGGCTGCTGTGGTCCTAAAATCTCCCACGGGAGAGACCTTAAAATATGTCATCCAGTTACTCTTTCCAACCACTAATAATGTTGCTGAGTATGAAGGTTTGTTGGCTGGCATACGAGCTGCTAAAGCGCTCGAGATTCGATGACTACTCATGAGAGGAGACTCTCAACTAGTCATGAATCAGGTCAAAAAAGAGTATCAATGCTTAAGTACGACCATGTCTCAGTACTTGTCAAAAGTATGAAAACTTAAAAAAAACTTCTTCAGTTTCGAGTTATAGTATATCCCTCGAAACAATAACTTTCTCACAGACCAGTTGGCTCGAATAGCTTCCTCCCGATCACAAGTACTACCAGGAGTCTTCTTGGAGCTACTCCAGAAGCCGTCTCTGGTTGAAACACCAGAGAGAACTCCTAATGAGACAACCTCTCTAGAGTACGAGGATACTTGGATGGCTCCCATCTATGAGTATCTTCAGAAGGGTTCAACGCTTGATGATGATCTCAAAGTAGATTGTCTTGCCCGCAAGGCAGGATATATACCTTGATCGATGGAGTACTCTATAAATGGGGTACTCAGAGAGTTCTCATGCAATGTACATCGCAGAAAGAAGGATTAAAACTCCTTAATGACATACACAGGGGTATTTGTGGAGCACACGCCTCTTACAGAACGTTGGTCAGAAAAGCCTTTCGACAAGGTTTCTACTGGCCAACAGCCCTCAATGACACTAAGGACCTAGTTCAAAAATGTGTACAATGCTAGTTTCATAGCTGGCAAAAGCACCAACCAGCTTAGGCTCTTCAGACGATTCCTTTATCTTGGCCTTTTGTGACCTGGGATCTCGACATCCTAGGATTGTTTCCAAGGGTATCAGGGGGCTTCGAGTTCCTCTTCGTGGTTATTGATACATTCACAAAATGGATCGAAGCCGAACTAGTGACTGGGATAACATCGACAGCCGCAAAAAGGTTCATGATGAGAAGCGTAATTACTCGATTTGTGGTTCCAAGTCAAATAATTATAGAAAATGGTAAGCAATTTTTGAGCACAAAATTCCAAGAATTTTGTGATGAATTAGGTACCAAACTTTGCTATGCTTCGGTCGCCCATCTCCAAAGTAATGGGGCAGTTGAACATGCGAATGGCCACATAATGCAAGGAATAAAGACTCGGGTTTTTGATCAACTTGTAAAGCATTCAGGGCTTGGGTTCAAGAATTACCTTCAATATTATGGCAATTCATACAACTCCTAGTCAGGCGATAGGAGAAACTCCTTTTTTCTTAGTCTTTGGGGCTAAAGCCATGCTTTTCTAGAACTAAAGATCTAGTCGACAAGAGTTGTGAACTTTAACAACTCCAATCAAGAGCAACTTCGAGTGGATGACATCAACCTACTCGAAGAGAAGAGGAATCAAGTCTTAATCTGATCAGCAGTCTACTAGCAGGCCATATGCAAGTACCACAATCGTAAGGTCCAACCTCGCAACCTTGCTGTAGGTGACTTGGTATTAAAAAAAATTAAATCCCAGTCTAGTTGGAATAAGCTTTCCCCCAAGTGAGAAGATTCTTACACCGTAGTCAAATTTACTCGCCCAGGCTCTATACGACTTGCTATGAAAGATGGCTAGATTCTCTCAAACTCTTGAAATATTCACCAATTATGCAAGTTTTATGTGCAAACATTTCTACTCTTTCAATAAAGTTTTCAGTTTGTTCAATTATTTATTGTCGTATGTTCCGTAGAGCTTCTTTTATATCTATTCGACCACTTCTAGTACTTGTAATTTGTTTAGCTGGTCGGATAAGGGAACACCACTAGTTGGACTCTCTCCTCTCTGCACATGGTCCTGCCCAATAGGAGCTCCCTAGTGATGAAACGTCCCTGACTCTTGCTATCAGCATACAACAATTGTGTTGTTTATGAAAACGTTGAACAAATGTACATGAAGGATACAACAATTCTATATTCAGTTTCATTAACCTAGTCGAAGAAAGGTAACGACACCTAGTCAAACTCTTTCCTCTCTACACATGATCCTGTCCACTAGAATGAACTTCCTAGCGTCACCTCGTTCCTGACTTTCGCTACTAGTACATGATAATTGAATTCAACAATGATGGTCAGATGAACTACTCTACTCTCTACATACTTTACTTTGTATTATTTGTTTTATTTATTTACATAAACTAAGTAAATAGTCATGAGTTAGAATAGAGTTATTAGTATAACTTTGTTTCTTAGTCGTAAATCTATCTTCTTTTGTTTCATTTTTTTATCTTATGAGTACTAGTTGCTCAACAAGATGAATTGCAGGAAAGGAACAAGTTCATTCATCACCCAAAGGTAAGTCTTTACAAAAAAATTCTATTTTTATAAACTATTCTGAAGAAGAAGAAGGAGAGTCAAGTTGCATCTCTTCTGCAACCTTTCTACTAGTTGGCTCTAATTCTTCAACTAGGTGGGCTGCCTCTTTCATAGCGCAGTTGAAGTTGTGGTGGATTGGATGTAGGTTGAGGTTCTGATCGCATACCTTGAGTTTTGCAAAGACATAACTTACAATGCCTTTGACTGCATCCCAAATTGACTTCGCCTGATTGGTCTTTAGAGTGGATAAATGCTTCTCTAAAGCTTTGACTTGAAGTCCAATCATACTCGTGTGAATGAGTATGGTGTCCTCAGAAGGACTCATCTTTTCCGCACCAAAATCACCAAGTAGATTGTTCAGAAGAATACCATAGTCTTGAAGATTTTCCTTCATTGACTTCGTTTCTTCTTGGCTACGAGTCATTACTTCAGTGAGACACTTATTTTCAACCATAGCCTGTACAAAAAGATTAAAGGTCAAGGCAATTCTTATCAAAAGGCTAGCTGTAAAGAACTGGTCGAAGGTAAATTTTTTTTCTTACCTGCTAGTTGAGCGTCAAGCCTTTCGACCTCAACCTTGTGCTATTCGAATTGCAGCTTATTTCTCTCATCCTTTTCTTTACTAATGCGAGTAAGTTCACCGATCACTTTAGCTTTCTCTTCAACCTCAGTGTGAAGCTTGCTCGTTTTAGCCTCTTATTCTGACAAAAAGAAAAAGTGTGAAAGATGGAAAGAAAGACATCAAAACAAGTAGTCTTAAGTTCAGAAACTTACTATTTATTTTCTCTCGTAAAATCTTGGATGAAGAGTTATCCTTCAAGAGGTCTATTCATAATGTGCAATTGTTCATCTTTAGCCTCCGTGAATCGGCTTTCTCGTTCTCGAGTGCAGCAGCCAAGAATTGTTCATCAATCTTAGACCTGGAAAGGTTAAAAGAAACCATGGAAACCTAGATAAGTGGTCAATTCTAGGATTCAACTACAAAGGCTAATGTCTTACAGTGCTACAGCTCACTTGGAGAGTTTGGCATCCTCTTCTCATAGAAGAGTAAGCTGCCTATAGTACTCCTCAACGGTGGCTATATCTTCTAATGCTCTCTAAACAAAGAAGCATAGTGAAAGACTAGAAGAAATTAGGTATAAATATTTGAGCACTCAACACTTACGTTCATGCTTCTACGATCGAATTTGGTGAGTACTCCCTGGAATCTTTGAGGAGGTCGAGCTCTTTAGCTTTATTCCACCACACCTTCTCAAGATGCTCAATATCGAAAATGAGCCCCTTATTGGAAAGGTCTTTGGGCTGTGGGAATTGGACCAAAACTCGATCAAAAGAAGACCCTATTATAAATGCAGGGTTAAAAGATGCAAAGAAGAAGTTAGGCTGTCCTCCTTCTCTAGTTGCACCTTCTTGAGAACAAGGAAGAGCGTCTTCAATGTCTTCCTTCTGAGTGTGGTAATCAAATGGATTTCCAAAAACCTCAACAGGTATTTCTACCCTATCTTCTTCTGTAGTCATAGTCCTTGCTGCTTTGATTGCCGTCTCTATTGCTGTAGTGGTTGTATCCTTGACCATCATCTCTATAGTCTTTGCGATTATGGATTGAATTACAAGGGTCTTCTCAACAAAAAACATCCTTGTGCAGTAGAAGAGCTGGGTTGAAACTGCATAAAAGAAAGTCAGCATTCAAGAAGACTTAAAGGTAAAGTTTTATGTTTACATTTTCATACCTTGTTGTTGTTGCTTTAAGCGTAAATTTAGAAGGAACCCTCCCAAAGAGTGGTTTCTTCAATTTCTTCTCTCCGACCACATCTAGTCATGGAGAAATGAGGACTTCTTCAACCACTTTCAGTCGAGAGCCTTGAGCTTTCTCGACCATGACTAGTCAAAAGTCTTGTACATCTTCGACCACGTCTAATCGAAGGTCTGGAGCAAGGATTACTGCTCCTTCTCCCTTCTTTTTTGGGTGGTCAGTACCAGTTTCAACCACCTTGAGAGCAACCTCCTTCTCAATCATAGGATCAGCTTTCACGGTAGTCTCCTTCACAAAAGATATGAAATTCTTCTAGTTTTCCCTTTCAAGATACTTAATAAAGCCTTGAGAAACACCAACTGAGTCAGGCCCTGTTTGTTTTGGATTCTAGGCAAGCTAGCTACTTCTAGTAGCCAAAAGCTCTCCCAAACAGTCCAGCTTTTGGGCCAGCTACTGAGAATCTGAAAATCTGGGAAGGCACAATTGTACTGGGACCGAGAAGCTACAAAAACCCAGCTTCTCATAGATTCTGCGGACTAGTGCCATTAAAGTTCAAATTATTTACCCGCAAAATACCACTGGATAAAAATACCACCGCCCCCTGCGCCCCCTCCCCTATTCCTCCGCGCCCCCTCCTCCCCCACGCCACTCTCCTCCCCCTCCCCGCCGCCGCCCCGTCGTCCCTCCCCAGATCCGCTGCCGCCCCGTCGCCCCTCCCCAGATCCCCCACCGCCCCGTCGCCCCTCCCCAGATCCACCGCCTCCCAGTCGTGCCCTCCCCCGCCGCCCCGTCGCGCCCTCCCCCGCCGCCCCGTCGCCCCTCCCCCGCCACCCCGTCGCCCCTCCCCAGATCCGCCGCCGCCCCGTCGCCCCTCCCCCGTCGCCCCCTCCCCCTCCCCAGATCCCCCGCCGCCGCTCCTCCTCCCTCCCGGCCTCCTCCTCTACGCCCAGGCCGCTCCTCCTCCCGCCCGGCCGCTCCTCCTCCCGCCCGGCTTCCTCCTCTATGCCCGGCTAGTATAACATTAATGTTGAATGAATCAGTTCAGTTGCTTGTTCTCCAGGATGCATGACTTGTTACTGGCTCCTTGAGCTGGTTTTTTCCCTCTTTGTTGATTTTGTTTCTGTTCTATTCATCTTTGTGCAGGTGAGCCCTTTCGTTGAGAAATCCCTCCCCAATTTTTATTATACAATTAGGCCTTTACTATTTGACAAAAACAATCAATACCTTGGCTACTATTTTGCACATATGTTGCTTCTAAGTAAACTATGATACGTGCAACATATAAGGGTGAGGATTCAAATAAGCTAGTGAGCACCTTCTTAGGACTGAAGCTTGTAGGTTGCTCACAAGCTGGGCTGCAACGATGTGATCGATCCCTGCATCAAAGAAGAGGAAAATATTGTTAAGATATAAATTAAGATGAAGCTACAGATGCACCACGAACTAGAAGGATGGTTTCTTCTGTTCAGAGAAAAATTGTACAGCAAAAAATTTTCATGATGCAAATAACTTGGAGATTTCAGGATAATAATTTCTTCTGTTCAGAGACAAAAAGTGCAGAAAAAATTTATATGGAAACCTGGATGTTTGAACTAATTTCTTCTGTTCAGAGACTAAAAGTGTAGAAAACATTTATATGAAAAACTTTCAGAGACAAAATCCATATAAAAATTATAATTTGGCGTCAAATTTATTGTCATGAAATTTTAATATTAGTTTCTCAATGTTTGAACTAAGTACTATCAATACATAATCAGGACATCAACTCACCTAAGGGCATTTCAGTCAATACATCTATCAGGATACCAGCTGTACAGCTAGAATCCAGGATGCCAAACAGGCTAGCTACTCAGACCAGTTGCTACTCAGACTAGCCAGCTACTCAGAATCTCTAGCTAGCTACTCAGACCAGCTAGCTACTCAGAATCTACAGCTGAAATAAACAGGCCCTCAGTTTCAATATCGTAATAGAAGAGTACATTGATCTTAGGAGTTAGCTGTTCTAGTACGACTACCCTTATCTCACTTGCGGTACTTATGTCTGCAATAAACCTTTGGATAGGAGCACTCGGAACAGCCAGAGGAAGAGCGGCAAGAGGAATAGCAACACTTACATTCCTCTTGTCTTTATCAACTATTTTAACCAATTGACGTCTCTTTGCTTGAGGAGCCTTGGTTTTCTCTACTTCTCCTCCTACGACCATCAATTCAACCCCTTGGTTGTCCTGATGGTGGTTCGTGTCTACACTCTACGAGATTGAAAGGACAATATTTAGTCGTTCTTTATGACTGCATAGTCTTAAAGATGAAATTGATCTTTTGATTACCTTTAGGCATTCTTCTTTCTCTTCAATAGACACGTCCACTAGAATACGAGGGACCTCTACCTCAGATGATGGAGCCTTCTCGCACATAGCCTTGACTTGGGAGTTGATTTCCTCCAAATCAAGGTCTATATATATAGCCATTGTGGTCAATTAACAGTTCTCGAAAGGAAGTAATTTAATTACGATTACGAGTATGAATGTTATTTACCATTCTCATAGTCCCTGGTCGGATCTGAGATTCCCGAGTACATCCACATGGGATGTGCTCGATGCTTCAAGAGACTGATGCGACATGTGATGAAGTCTTTCACCACATGCCAGCCCGTGAGCCCTTTGTCCCTTAGTTCTTTGATGGCTGAGATATAGAGAGCTATTCTCGTAAGATATTTGGGAGCAGAATTCCAAAGGCTGTTTTTCTCCATAGCTTTTCCCACGAAAGAAAGGCTATCATCTCTAGTCGTCTCCCAGTAGAACCATCGCTTCTTCTATCCTGGACATGAAGACCGAGTGAACATCTAAATGTAAAGCTCCGTCTTGTCTTCGTGGAGCTTAAAACATAGCTTTCGGTGATCCCAGTCTGTTAGCTCATCTTGTAGTAAAACTGGAAGAGCTTAAAATCCACCAGAATACCTAGATATGCCTCACACAAGTACACGAAGACACTAAGCATCGTGATTGAATTGGAAACCAAGTTCACCAATTCAACCCCAAAATACTCGAGTACAGCTGTGAGGAAGGGATGAGCAAGAAGACGTAGGCCACACTAACAGTAGGCCTAGAACACCGGTATCTCTCTGATTTGTCTTGATGGCCAATGTTGCTCGGCGGCTTCAATCCATCTGACGAATCGCCGTGGCAGAATCTTCTCCGCAATCTCCAATGCCTTCAACTTGGCATTAACCATCTCCAATACAGCCTAGACGGACAAAGTCTTCATCGATCTTTCAAGTGGTGGAATTGATTTGGCCAAGATTGAGGAAGGAAGAGGAAGAATTCAATGGCGGCAGAGAGCTCGAGCAAATTGGAGCAGATGGGGGGGGGGAAGTTGGAGTCTATAAATTACCCCACGGTAAGTTTTTATAACCTTACACATCAGTTACTTATCTCGGGAACCGAAAGGTTATCTCAGGAACCGATTTGGCGGACACAACAACGAAAAACGATTGGGTTTCTTTTGTTTTCAAGTCCATCTGTCTTCACAACCCAAGTAAAATTACCTTATTGACCAAGCTTCTTTATGTTCAGTAAGAATCGAGAAGACCTTACTTCCGATCATTTTTCATCTACGACCTCTGTTTCTTTCCCAAGTAAGTTACTTTCACATGAAGTTGGGGGCTAGATGACAAGGATAGAATAATCCTCATATTGTTACATTACTATATCCTCTGGATATACCCCTTATTGATAAGGGAGAGAACTCATAAAGAAGTCGTAAGTCCTTCTATGACTACCTCATGGTCGTAAGTTCTTCTATAACCATGAAGTCATAATTCCTTCTACGACTACCTCATGGTCGTAAGCTCTTCTACGACCATAAAGTCGTAAGCCATTCTGTGATTACCTTGTGATTGTAACTATTCTACGGCCTCTCTATCTCTGATCGACTTGTCTAGCAATGTCCTGCTACATATTGGAGACGCTTGACAAGGCTGTTAGAACGTGCGTTTATCCAATAACCATACACGATCTCTCTCTGACAACAATCACTGAATGGTGAACGGGTCACTACGTCCCTCTGATAATAACTTTCATTAGACGGTTATCACCTAAAGCATTAAGGCGTCTTCTAGTGCGACACAACGGCCATCACTTCACCAACTATTTAAAGGTTAATGTCAAGGATAGGAAAGGGGGAGCTAGATGAGAGATAGTGCAAACTCTTTTTCCGCATTACACAATTGTAATCATTTCCTTTGATTAGTAATCACACAGGATGTGGGATTGTTATTCTCCCCGAAGAAGGCTCGAACCTAGAAAAAGATTCCCATGTCTTTGTTCTGCAAGACCTTAGCTTAGTCTTCTAAGAAAATCCCCGAATTCAAATTAATCATACATAAGATCAGTATTACAACACCGACAAGAGATACATGGTGTCTTTGGCAAACTTTATTTTGCATTTTATAGATCTGGGAAAAACCTCTTGCTATGCAGGTTTGGTTTGCTTAACTTGAGAGGTGACAGAACTATTTGCTAAAAAAGAGGTGATAGAATTTAAAATCCATAAATTAAATTCTTGCATTCTATATATTGGCTCGCAGAGCACCGTTGTGTATGATCACCCTCGCTTTCAAAACCCCTTCAGAGCCTGTGGACCAAGGTCACTATGTCTACTATGAGGATAAAGAAGCCGATGGTTGTGAAGACGATGGAGAGTAGTTTAGTCTCTAGTAGACTAAATCTCATCCCAGTCTGACTGACTAAGTCAATGTTGCACACACCAATATTATCCATGTCGTTAGCTAATATCGGTCGTAAACAGGTTTTTCCAGTAGCTTGCCTGTGGTGAGACGTACCTTCCCTTTTTGCTTCCGCTACCACTTCCGCTTTTGTGTAATGTAATAATTTGGCCTGAACGGTCCTACTATAAACTCGACCTGATGTGGTCCTGATGACTTGTGATATTAAAGAATGGTATGGTTTATGTTGTGCATGAAATGATTTAGTAATATATCTATGAGCACTATATATTGATCCAGAAAATAATGGTTTTACGGAGTATTCTGAATAGGCTAAATCTGGATCCACTAGTCTCTCACATTTCCTATAGTTGTCGCTATGGTTCTTTTTTATGAAATAAATTCTTTGCCTATGTCAGCACGCAAAGATGAGCAGGACAAAAAAAAATGCACACGTGTTAGGTCCTTCTTAAATGATTATGTGAACCGGAGAGGCACGTGATAGAACAGATTGAGGAACCAGGGGATATAATGGACCAGAAGGGAGAATTCGAGCTCCCAAATTAAGTCACCAGAAGGATATATGATGTCTTTGGCAAACTTTATTTTTCATTTTATAGATCTAGGAAAAACCTCTCGCTGTGCAGGTTTGGTCTGCTTAACTTGAGAGGCGAGAGAACTATTTGCTAAAAAAGGTGACAGAACTGAAAATCCATAAATTAAATGCTTGCATTCTGTATGTTGGCTCACAGTGCACCATTATATGTGATCACCCTCACTCCCAAACCCCTTCAAAGCCTATGGACCAAGGTCACTACATCTACTACGAGGGTTAAGAAGCTGAAGGTGGTGAAGATGAAGTTTAGTCTTTAGTAGATTAGATCTCATCCTAGTCTGGCCAACTAAGTTGATGTTGTGTATACCAATATTATTCACATCGATGGCTAATATCGGTCATACACAGGTCTTTCCAGTCTTTTATCAGTTGTGAGATGTGTCTTCCTATTTTACTTTCGCTATCGCTTTCACTTTTCTGTAATAAAATCATTTGGCACAAACGGTGCTACTGTAGACTCGGCCCTACGTGGTCTAATTAGTTGTCGCTATGGTTCTTTTTCATGAAATAAATTCTTTGCCTATGGCAGCACGCAAAGATGAGCAGGACAAAAAACTGCGCGCGTGCTGAGGTCCTTCTTAAATGATTATATGAATCGGAGAGGCACGTGATGGAACAGATTAAGGAAACTTTGATGCCAGGGGGATATAATGGACCAGTAGGGAGAATTCGAGCTCCCAAATTAAGTCACGAGAAAGATACATGGTGTCTTTGGCAAACTTTATTTTGCATTTTAAAGATCTGGAAAAAAAAACTTGCTGTGCAGGTTTGGTTTGCTTAACTTGAGACGTGAGACAACTATTCACTGAAAAAAAAGTGGTGACAGAACTGAAAAACTATAAAATAAATGCTTGCATTTTGTATGTTGGCTCGCAGAGCACCGTTGTATGTGATCACCCTCACTCTCAAAACCCCTTCAGAGCCCGTGAACTAAGATCACTATGTCTACTATAAGGATCAAGGAGCCCATGGTAGTGAAGACGATGGAGAGTAGTTTAGTCTCTAGTAGATTAGATCTCGCCTCAGTCTTACTGACTAAGTTGATGTTGCGTACACCAATATTATCTACATCGTTGGCTAATATCGGTCATATATAGGTTTTTCCAGCCGCTTACCTATGGTGAGATGTGTCTTCCCCTTTATGCTTTAGCTATCGCTTTCATATTTGTGTAATGTAACCATTTGGTCCGAACGGCCCTACCGTAAGCTCGATCTGACGTGATCTAATTATCTTTGATGAATTATAATATTATTGAATGGCACAGTTTAGGTTATGTATGAAATGGTTCAACAATATATCTGTGAGCACTATTTACAGACCCAAACAATAGTGGTTTCATAAAGTATTATAAATTAGCTAAATTTAGGTCCGTCAGTCTTTCACTTTCTCTTTTTTATGAAATAAATTCTTTGCCTATGGAAGCACGCAAAGATGAGCAGGACAAAAAAAAAGCGCACGTGCTGAGGTCCTTCTTAAATGATTATGTGAATCGGAGAGGCACTTGATGGAACAGATTAAGGAAACTTGGATGCCAATTCGAGCTCCCAAATTAAGTCACCAGAAAGATACATGGTGTCTTTGGCAAACTTTATTTTGCATTTTATAGATCTCGGAAAAACCTCTTGCTGTGCAGGTTTGGTTTGCTTAACTTGAGAGGTAAGAGAACTATTTGCCAAAAAAAAAAAGAGGTGACAGAACTGAAAATCCTTACTGAACTGAAGAATTTGTATGTTTTGAACCACAGAAAACAACGATGCTATTCCAACGCTAATCCGACATTATGAAGCCTGCAAAATGTATGTTTGTGCTAGCAATGCTGCCCTTATCTTCTCATTGGATGCTCTGGAATTGTAGCCGTAGCCTGCCGGTGTGATGGATATATTATATATCTGTTCTGATCAGACCTAGGACTAATCTTTGCATTGGCATCCAAGGTAACCTTTTTTCAAAAGGAAAGTTAACAGCAGGAAAGGATCCTAGGTCACCTTTTGCACTGAGATGATTGCCATGTTCATTATTCCAATCATGTAATCTTTCGCTTTCCATCCTTTTGAACCTGATCGTTTGCTACTTGATTCCGCTCAGCCGAAGACGATGCACGGAAACTTAAGCAACATTAATTAACTGGACACAGAGACGTTGCTCAAAGTAGCCACATTTGGTTTGGAATCCATCGTGACCACACGCGTCATTTTCAGCCAGCTCCGCGTGCTCTTCTTTTCCTTTTGAGGATACGAGCTTAAGGTCCCATGCATTCTTCTCTTTCCTTCCCCTTCTCATACAGAAGGAATTTCCTTTTCAGCTGAGCATTGCTGCTTAAGCTTTTGGGCAGTGACATTAATAATGCAGTAGAAAAAAGATAGGGGAAGATGTACGGAAAATGGTTGAACTGTTACTACATGTATGATGGTAGTTAATTGGATACAGAGACGTTAATTGTATGATGGTGCGCTGACATCAACTGGGGGCCAATGGAACCGGAACACGACAATCATCGTCACTTTCCTTTTCTTTCCCAACAAACCAAGTAGGTCATCTTCTCCCTTGTATCCATCACGGTAGCACAGCATGGTACATGCCTCACTAAACATCCCACACATGCACATAGAGTAGAAAGGAGGTAGTAAGGGAAGGAGTACTAAAGGCGGGTTGTAGCGGGGTTTGGCCGAGGGTGACGGCATGTAGACGACCGGAGCCAATGGCGAGCCCTGGTCCGACGCGCTGTGGCCACATAGCCCAGAGGGAGCGGCGGCGCCGAGTGGAGCCCGAGACCAAGGTGATGGCGTCGCGTTGTGGGAGAGAGGAGGCTAGCCACAGCGGCGTAGTGGTCAAGGGGGCTTTGACGGTGAGGGGAGGTGGAGTGGCCGAAGGAGAGGCGGCCGATAGCAGGGCGACGGCCAGATCTGGCCCTGGACGACTAGATTGGGAGAAGTCACCAGCGGCGCACTCTAGGCCAACGTGCCCAAGAGCCAATACGCGTTGCAATCCGCCAGGAGAGAGAGGGAGTGAGGGAGAGCCATGGAGGAGGAGGGGTGGCCAGCAGCAACTCGGTGGTTGGCGGCTTGTGGCAAGCTTGGGCTGGTGCGCCCGAGCCTAGTCGCATGCCTAGAGAGGCAAGAAATGGAGAAGAATTGGGGAATGGATGAGGCCTTTCGGCTAAATCAGATGAAGGGGAGAGAGAAAGAAAAGAGAAAGAGAGAGAAAAGAAGAAGAAGAAGAAGAAGAAGAAGAAGAAGAAGAAGAAGAAGAAGAAGAGAAGAGAAAAGAAAAGAAAAGAGGAGAAAAAAACAAAATATGGGGTTTGGTACCTGCACGACGGGTCCTTAACCCTAGGCATTTTTATGCCAGAGTCGGGTTATGCGCGTAGGGTCATCGCTGCTCGCTTAAGCATTGGTTTCAACATGTTGTGTTGAGTTAGGTTGATGTTTGTATAGCTAGAGGTCCCAAGTCAGAGTCATCCATGCATCGTCCCCGAGGTCAACCAGGCAAGTGCATGGTAGAACAGTGGATTGTGGTGAATGATTGGTATTTTGTGTCTTTTATACCATGTTTTACAGTACTTTTGATTACATGTTAATCATACTTTGATGAGTGCTACTTAAGATTACACGGTAACATTGAAAGCATGTTGCACTGCACTCGTACACAGACAACAGGACCTACTTCGGTAGGTACTCCAGGGGAGTGGAGTTTGGATCCCCGTATAAAAGAGGGTGGGGATTGAGTGGTTCATCGATGGGTGAACACTCCGCTATACCTGTATAACTTACAGTTACAGACACATTGCATTGCGTTGCATGAAAACAGAACAAAATAGTGATACAGTTACAGATGCATTGCATTGCATAAAAGTGACAACAGTGAAACAGTTACAGAGATAGTGATGTACACTTTACAGAAATGGTAATTATTAAAGTGGTGTGTTAACACCACTGTTTTGTTGTGTTTTTGCTGAGTCTTTGAACTCACCCTTGCTTTGTTGTTTTTCTAGGTGACCGTTGAGGATGTCATGCATGGGCGGGAGTAACACATGAATAATTTCACATACTAGTAGCACTTCACATATCAGCTTATGGTAGTATGTTTAAACTCCTCTAGTATGCTAGAATAGTTGCTTTAAATGATATGTTGTAAGTGGTTGCAGCTTTATGAATGAAGTAGTGTTTGCTTAAAACGGTTAGCAGTTGAAAGAAAAGGGGTAATGTTATGCAATGATGGTAGCACTCTAGGCCTAGAGAATGGGCGGGGTGTTACATTTGAATCCCTGATGGCTAAACAATGGGCAAATTTGGCGACTACTTAATGCAGATAAAGGCAAAGAAGCTTCAGTTTTAAGCAGCTAAGGCATTTCCATTACTAGCAGAACACAAGCATCATTGCAATTCTCTTTTGTTTTTTATTTTGATTCTATGCTTTTCCTTTTTGAGACTAATAGAACATTTGGCAGGGGGAGCTTAAGCCATAAGGTCCAATTCTTCCTCTTTTGGAGGGTGTGTGTAACACCCCGCCCGATAAAGAGCCCAGAATGTTACTTCTGCTCTTTCCACTCTAAGATTGAACCATAGTTACTAACAATTTCAGCAGCCTTATCTCTATAATAACACTACAAATAACTATCCAACACTAAAGATTGTCAAGCTATCACATGTTGTGTGTATGCATTAGCCAATGACAAATACACAAGTATATACAACATACATGGGCAAGATGGACCAACATTAGATCACTACTGTAGAAAGGTTCATCATAGATAGTTCAGAACCATCATCACATAAAATTTTTGAACTATCTGAATTTATGTGTCTGTGATAATAAGTGGCTATCACAGACGGCTCTCAAACCGTCTGTGATAATTACAACACAGACGGGTTTTTTTTTTTGGAAAACCATGTGTGGTATATCAAGTATCACAGATGGTTCTTTAATATAGTCGTCTGTGATATATCAAGTATCACAGACGACTAATACCAAAAACTGTCTGTGATATGTCACAGACGGTTCTTGGACATAGCCTTTTGTGATATTTTACATATCACATATGACTAATACTAAAAACTATCTGTGACAACTATTTAAATACCTATATTATTTCCTATTTTTGCCTAGCCTCAGGAAATGCTAGCCATGCCCTTTGAAAACAAGCAAACAAATCACATATGTAGCACACGACAATCATTACACAGATCTCAACTAAATGATGTATATTTGAATAAATTATTTGATTAAGCACAATTGAGTGATTACAATTGTATCAAATGTTTCAACATCTAATCATCGCTAGGATAGAACTCTCCAGTCTTATTTATGACCTCTGCTATCAAGAATTGGGAGAGCTTTTGTCGAATTTCGACGAGTTTGTCAATATCGATTGCAGTTTCATCAAATTCCACGTGCTACCACTAGGAGTAGTGTTAAGTCATTAGCATATATATATATATATATATATATATATATATATATATATATATATATATATATATATATATATATATATATATATATATATATATATATATATATATATATATATATATATATAATAAATATCAAAGACGGTTCTAAACTGAGAACCGTCTGTGATAAGCCTTTACCCCCTGTAGTTATTAATATAAACACCAACCAACATTCAATGAACATAGAGATACATTTGTATTTCTTTACAACAGCCCAATGAATAGTTATTAATATAAACACCAACCAGCATTCAATGAACATAGAGATACATTTGTATTTCTTTACAACAACCCAATGAACATAGAGATACATTTGTATTTTTTTATAACAGCCCAATGAACATAGAGATACATTTGTATTTCTTTACAACAGCCCAATGAATAGTTATTAATATAAACACCAACCAGTATACACTCAGATACATGCATTGTTATATACATAAATGCAAATGCCCACATATATGTCACACATTCTCATTCCACTTGCTTATTTCCTTTAAAAATTATCCCTTCATGATGATCAATGCGTACATAACTAGTTTCGTCATGTTGTTCGTCGTCGACCCTTATGTCATTTCCAAAAGGAGGTAACTCGTCAAATTGATTGTATTCTTCCTCGTCCACTACATTCTCTACTCTGACAATTCTCCTTTTTCCATGAAGAACTACATGGCGTTTCTTATTTGCTGGGTCGGTTACATATAAAACTTGAACAAATTGGTTGGCGAGTACGAATGGTTCATCTTTGTACCCGACATGTCTTTGTACCCGACATGTTGGAGGTCCACGGTAGTGACACTGTACTTGTCAACCTTCATCTTTGGGAGATGCACCCAACGACAGCGAAATAAGGGGATCTTGAAAACCACATAGTCGAGCTCCCAAATCTCTTCTATAAACCCATAGTACGAGTTTCTCAACCCAACGGTACTGAACGCATCTATGCGGACACCACTGTTCTGGTTAGTGCTCTTTACATCCTGAGACTGTGTATAGAATGTGTACCCATTTATGTCATATCCTTGCCATGTCACAACCGTAAATGTTGGCCCTTTTGCCAACCATGTCAACATCTCACTTGGCGAGCTCCTAGCGATATGCTCCTTCAACCATTGGTTGAACCGACTGTTGTGTTGCCTCATGATCCACACATCCGGCCGCTCCGGATTCTGTTGCCGAAGCACATCCTTGTGCTGGTCGACATAAGGCGCCACTTCAGTCATGTGTTGCAAGACCGTGAAATGGGCTTGAGTATACGTGTCCATATCTGAAGTGATTGCCTTCCCTTTGATAGTTCCGATACCCTTCAGCCACCCCTCATGACGAGATTGAAGCACACCTATCGGTTGAATCTGAGCCATATAATCGACACAAAACTCAATGACCTCTTCGCTTGCATAACCTTCGACGATGCTGCCCTACGGTCGAGATCGATTCCGTACGTAGGACTTGAGAATTCCCATGAACCTCTCAAATGGGTACATGCTACGTAGGAATACGGGCCCGCATATTTTTATCTCTCACACAACGTGAACAATGAGATGGACCATGATATCGAAAAACGAAGGAGGGAAATACATTTCAAGATGACATAGAGTCATCACCACCACGTTTTGCAGAGCATCTAGTCCTTCGGGATCGATAACCTTCTGAGCAATTGTGTTAAAGAAATAACATAGCCTCATGATTGTCTTTTGGACTTTGATCGGCAAAATATTTCTAATTGCAATAGGGATCATCTGTGTCATCAACACATGACAATTTAACTTCAAATCTTGCATCGAAACAAGTTTCTTCACGTTGCCGGAGTAACTAGACAGAACTTTGACACCATGCAAGCACTCGCACAGTTCTGTTTTCTCGGCCTTGGATAGAGTGTAACACGCAGGGGAAAGGTACGTTCGTCCATTATCTATTTTTGTCGGTGCTAACTCAGGCCTGATGTCCATATATTCCTTCCACTTCCATTCTCAATGGACAAAGAACCTTCTTGGTTTTATACGTGGTTTTAGGCAACTCATTTCCCTCCGGAAGCATGTCCGCTAAAAGGCCTAGTAGCGCTGTGAAACTCTTGTCGGACCAACCGTTGCTTGCCTTCAATTTCAACAGTTCAAGCACAGCCGACAACCTTGTGTACTTTGACCTGCAGCACGTGGACAAAGGTTTCTCCGAGTCCTCCATCAAGCCTCAGAATTTAACATACTCGCTCTCGTCATAGTTCTCTTCTACATCGCGAAGCATCTGATCCAGATTGTCATCGTGCAACCTATCCGAATCCAAACAACAATCCACATCATCCGGTGGCATGTCATTCACTTCACCCGCGATGTCGTCCGGTGGCATATCATTCACTTCACCGGCGATGTCATCCGGCGGGATATGATCGTTGACTTCGCCATGACTGGTCTAACACGTATAACCCTTTTTGAAACCTCTCCGAATCAAGTGCGCTTCAATTTGCCCTCGGTTCTTAAACATCTTTAAATTCTCGCAGTCAGTGCATGGACAGTACATATATTCCACCCTCTTATTCAACATATCCTCCTCAGCAGCTCTTGTAAAAGCAGACACGCTATTAATGTACTCTTCACTCACATGGTTCGCAGCATACATCCAGCTTCGGTCCTACGTTATGTATATATATATAACAACTTAGTATTAAAAATTAAATTAATTAATTATTACTACATATATACCACATACATTCGTGCTTTGCTAGCTTAATTCATATTATAAACACAACAGCTATTTCCCCAGTGATCGCTGAAGGTATATAACCAACAATTTTGACAAATTCGGCCTCCCACATGACGGGAACTGATCATGTATGGTCAAGTAGATGCAAACCATTTTCAATAACATTCACAAAAACTTAGATCCAAATTGTAATGCAAAGAAAAATAAATTTCATTACTAACCATATCTAGAGCAACCGGGAACGTATGAATCTTCAAAGCTCAATCTCTGTCTGATCCCACCAAATTAATTGTCCTGAAATCGCCTAACTTGCCTCCTGAGCGAAAGAGTGCAGCACCGCCTAGATCTGGATCGAAATGAAGACAGATGCGGTTCTGAGTGGCGCAATAAATGTCTAGCGCCATTATCACATACGGTTTTTAATAAAAACCGTCTGTGATACTGAAATATCACAGACGGTTCATCGGTAAGAACCGTCTTTGATACTCGTTTTCTCCAACACCTTCAACACAGACGGTGTCCAAATTAAAACCGTCTGTGTTAGTGTCGGTCACAGACGGTTTTGTCAAACCATCTGTGATTTGGCGTCTAGTATTAGCCTTTCTGTAGTAGTGTGAACTGGGATGTAAATCCAAAACTTAATCCAACATTACGAAATTATTTTGAGTTAATCTTTTTGTTAGGCACCTGGGAACGAGCATGCAATTTAGGAGAAAGATGAAGGGAAAACTAGGAATCATAAGACTGGGATTAGGGCTGGCCCAGCCATAGCATAGTATAATGGTGTGTCACGTTGTTTCTCTTGTCGATAAATAGTGTTCTATTTCCACGAATCATAGGTTAAGTGGGTTATTTGTGTCAACTTTACACTATGATTTTTTATAACACTATGATTTTCTAGAATGGTCATGACTAGCTTGTGAGTCTTAGGATGACTTGCACGGTACCCTTACAAGCTAGCATGACTAGCTTGTTATATGGCTGCCCAACACACACCAAATATCAAGGGCCCAATGATCAGTCACACACCTTACAACTCCGCAAACCAAATGCTACTCTTTCTCAGTGACAATCGTGTCTGAGGTGTTCTTGGAGTCTCGTTCCAGATTCCTTCTTTCCTTGATCTTCTCCTCGCGCGTCGTCTAAATGGTGCTCCAGGGTCATAACAATCCTTCTCGAGATCGTGAGTCTTTAGAAAGAGATGATTGCTAGCTGTAGACTGTTGGAATTAATCTTGATGATTTGTACGTGGTCGTCGGTGCCATGGTCGAAGCCACAAGTGAGAAGGCATGGTCGAAGGCCTGTTTAGTGCTGTGGTTGAAGCCACGGTCAAAGGACTGGCCAGCCGTCCACGGTCGGTGCTTAGGCGTGGTTGAAGCAGTTGCAGAAGCCGAGGTCGAAGCATCAAGATGATGTGCCATCGTCGAAGCTTCGAGTTGTTGTGCATGGTCGGTTACGATCACGTTGTGATGTGCATGGTTTGGTTACAACCACGTTGTTGTGGTCATTACGACCAGTGTGCATGGTCGATTACGACCACGTTGTGTGTGGTCGGTACGACCAATGTGCGTCGTCGGTTACGACCACGTCGTATGTGGTCGTTACGACCAGTGTGTATGGTCAGTTACGACCACATTGTATGTATTCGTTACGGCCGCTGCGAGTGGTCGAAGCGACCGCAGTTTACAAGTGGTCTGAGTAAATGCAGTTTGTGTGTGGTCGGAAGCGATTGGTGTGTGTGGTCGTTATGACCAGGTGGTGTGCGTGGTCAGTTATGACCACGATGTGCATGGTCGGTTATGACCAGGTTGTGCGTGGTCGTTACGACCATGTTGTGTGTGGTCATAACGACCAATATGGTAGTCATAAGCGTTGGGGTCATAGCGTCCATGTCTAAAGTCGTCGAAGCTGCAGTGCCACAATCGGAGACAAGTGCTGACAAAAAAGCGTTCAAAGGTAGGCCGTGGTTGAGCCTGTGGCCATGGTTGTAGGCGCCATGGTTGTAGGCACCATGGTCGTAAGCGACATGGCCGTAGGCGTCGTGGTTGTAGCTCCTATGTGTTCGTGGTTGTAGCATAGCCTGTGTGTGCGTGGTTGAAGCTCCAGTGCCACGGATGAAGACAAACTGAGGATGAAGCAGTGGTCGTGGTCGTGTGGCAATCACTATAGTAGGAGTCAGCATGGGTGGTCGTGGATGACATAGGCCATACTTTGGTCGGTGAATTGCCCGGCGTGGGCAAGCAGCTTGTCACTATAGCAATCAGTAGCAGCTGAGCTAAGTGGCATGGGCTAGCGGCGATCACTGCAGCAGTCATAGGCAGTCAAGCGGCTAAGCGGAGTGGCGAGGTAGCAGAGCGACGTGGGCAATCGGCACAGTAGTTGAGGCTTGTGTCTATATATACCATGTAAGATCAAATAAATGAATTGAGAGTGGCAAAAAGTAAGAAAAATCATCCCAAACACTCTCTGCCTCGTTACACTCTGTTCTCTCTTCTTGTCGTCTCAGTACAGCTTTGTTCTCCGTCCGACAATAGAGCACTCGGGCGATTTGGGCGTGCAGATCCTGGGTTGTTTTCCCAACACTTGGTATCAGAGCACGGTGCAAGCCCAAATACAGCACGAAGGCGATGGCGACCAATGCGTAGCAGGCAGCGAAGGAGAGTGGCAACATGCCCTTCCACTGCCCATTGCTGACATCCTCCAATTGCACGACGTGGGTGATCAAGATGGAAGTGCTGATGGATGCTCAAGAGATATGGGAGGCCATTGTTCCACCGATCGGAGTGGTCATGGAGGTGAAGAAGTACAGGTTGGCGCGGGCCTTCATCTTCTAAGCCATACCTGAAGAAATCCTTCTGCAGGTGGCGAAGAAGAAAACAGTCAAGGAGGTGTGGGATTTGGTGAAGACCAGATACCTAGGGGCTGACCGAGTGCAAAAGGAACGTCTGCATACTCTACAAAAACGAGTTTGTGGTGTTGCGCATGCAGGAGGAAGAGTCCATCGATGACTTTGCCAGGAAGCTGAGCGGGATGGCATGCAAGTACAGCATGCTCGGCACAACCCTGGAGGACCCAGCACTCGTGAAGAAGCTCCTTGACTCAGCACCCAATGAATTCCTCCTGATGGTCGCCTCAATCGAGCAGTACTCCAATTTGGAGACGATGCCTTTTAAGGAGGCCATAGGGTGGCTAAAGGTGTATGAGGAGAGAATCCATCATCGTGCCGTCAACACCAACACCAATGGACAGCTCCTCCTCACTCACACGAGAGGTCGAAGTGGCAGAAAGGCGGCGGTAGGAAGTCGTCAGCAAGCAACAAGGAGGACAAGGAGCATCAGCTTCTCACCAAGGTCGAGTGGGAGACTCGGTCGGCAAAGAGAAATGGCAAGGGCTCCTCTAGTAGCAATAGTAGCGTCAGTGGTCGAAGAAAGTTTGACAAAACCAAGGTGACGTGCTATAACTGCCAAGAGTTAGGACACTTCGCATACGAATGTCTTGATAAAGGAAAGGAGGTGAAGGTGTTACTCTGTGACATACAGAGTAATGATGAGGCAATCCTTATGTGAAGATTTGAGAAATGTGACGGTGGTGTGAAGCCATCGTCGCTGGAAGGGTCAAGCTGACAACAAAAGTTGGTGTGAAGCCGACGACCATGCCTCGGCATGAGGCCAGCAGTAGCAGTGTGAGACCGCTGCAAGGTGAAGTTGGTGTGAGATCGACAATGTTGATCGTAGTGCGAAGCTGCTATCTGAAGTTTCGACATGTGGTCGATAGCGGTGTGATGCCGTTGCAAGGTGAAGTCAGTGTGAGACTAACAATGCCAATAGCAGTGTGAAGCTGCTGTGTGAAGTTTCGACATGTGGTAGATGGCGGTGAGAAACTGCCACAAGGAAGGCTCGGTGTGAGACCGACAATGCCAACAGCAGTGCGAAGCTACTGCATGAAGGTTCAACAGGGAACCGAAGATGGTGCTTGAAGCCATCGTCTCTGGAGAAGTAGGCGTGAAGCCAACGACCGCGCCTCGGTGTGAGGCCGAGCAGTAGCGGTGTGGTGCCACTGCTAGGAGAAGTCGGTGTGAGGCCAACAACAACGATGTTGAGAAGATGTTGGTGAGAGGCCGCAGCATACGACAAGAAGTTTCTGCGGGTGGAAAGAAGATGCGGGTGATCCATATCGGTGAGTCAACCATCAAGATTAAGAGGGAGAATGTTGGAATTAATCTTGATGATTTGTACATGGTTGTCGGTGCCATGGTTGAAGCCACACGCAAGAAGGCATGGTTAAAGGCCTGGTCGGTGCCGTGGTCAAAGCCACGGTCAAAGGTCTGGCCAGCAGTCCACGGTCGGTGCTCAGACATGGTCGAAGTAGTCACAGAAGCCGAGGTCAAATCATCGAGATGATGCACTGTGGTCGAAGCTTCGGGTTGTTGTGCGTGGTCGATTACAACCACGTTGTGTGTGGTTGTTATGATCAGTGTGTGTGGTCAGTTACAACCACGTTGTGTGTAGTCATTACGGCCGTTGCGAGTGGTCGGAGCAACCGCAGTCTACAAGTGGTCGAAGCGACTGCAGTTTGTGAGTGGTCTGAGTGACTGTAGTTTGTGTGTGGTTGGAAGCGATTGGTGTGTATGGTCATTACGACTTGGTGGTGTGCGTGGTCGGTTACGGCCAGATTGTTCGTGATCATTACGACCATGTTGTGTGTGGTTGTAATGACCAGTATGGTAGTCGTAAGCGCCAAGGTCATGGTGCTTGTGTCTGCAGTGGTCATAGCTGCAATGCCACGGTCAAAGACAAGCGCTGATCGAAGGCAGGCTGTGTATGCGTGGTTGAAGCTCTAGTGCTACGAACGAAGACAAGCCGAGGATGAAGCAGTGGTCGTGGTCGTGCGACGATCACTATAGCACGCTTCAGCATGGTTGGTCGTAGATGACGCAAGCCATACTTTGGTCGGTGAACTGCCCGACGTGGGCAGGCGGCTTGTCACTGTAGCAATCGGCAGCGGCTAAGCTAAGCGGCATGGGCAGGCGGTGATCACTGTAGTAGTCGTAGGCAAGTGGCCGAGCGGCGCGGTCAAGCGGCTAAGCAGAGTGGGCAGGCAGTAGAGCGACGTGGGCAGTCGGCACAATAGTTGAGACCCTTGTCTATATATACCATGTAAGATCAAATAAGTGAATTGAGAGTGAAAAAAGGAAGAAAAATTGCTCCAAACACTCTCTGTCTCGTTACGACTCTGTTCTCTTTTCTTGCCGTTCAGTCCAGCTTTGTTCTCTATCTGGCAATAGAGCACTTGGATGATTTGGACGTGTAAATCCTGAGGTGTTTTTCCAACACAGACGTGTCCCTTTTCTTTCAGACCTCTACGAAACTAAAGCTTGTATACGGCATCCCATTCCTGCAGCTCTTTAATTTTCATACACCGTGTCGTTCTCGTTGTTCCAGTGCAGCAATCATTTCGTCTTTTTTATGCCGACAAGATATCGTACTGTGTAGAGCTCAAGGGAAAGCCCGTGTCATTACGTGATTATCTCACCTTTTACATCGACAGATGTCTGGCTCCTGTGCAAGTCCAGGAGATTTGTGTTGTTAGAAGCCATTACCATCAGGTCAGGTTTCCCACATTCCCTGTAGTTGTCGCTACGGTTCCTTTTTTATGAAATAAGTTCTTTGCCTCTGGCATCACGCAAAGATGAGCAGGACAAAAAAAATCGCACGTGCTGAGGTCCTTCTTTAATGATTATGTGAATCGGAGAGGCACGTGATGGAACAGATTAAGGAAACTTTGATGCCAGGGGTATATAATGGACCAGCAGGGAGAATTCGAGCTCCCAAATTAAGTCGGGAGAAAGATATATGGTGTCTTTGGCAAACTTTATTTTGCATTTTATAGATTAATTGGGAAAAACCTCTTGCTGTGCAGGTTTGGTTTGCTTAACTTGAGAGGTGAGAGAACTATTTGCTAAAAAAAACGAGGTGACAGAACTGAAAATCCATACTGAACTGAACAATTTGTGTTTTTAACCACAGAAAACAACAATGCTATTCCAACGCTAACCCGACATTATGAAGCCTGCAAAAATGTATGTTTGTGCTAGCAATGCTGCACTGATCTTCTCATTGGATTCTCTGGAATTGTAGCCGTAGCCTGCCGGTGTGATGGATATATTGAACCTGATCGTTTGCTACCTGATTCCGCTCAAATGACGTATGAAAGCCAGCCGAAGCCGATGCATGGTAACTTAAGCAACATTAATTAACTGGACACAGAGACGTTTTTCAATGTAGCCACATTTGGTTTGGAATCTATCGTGACCACACGCGTCATTTTCAGCCAGCTCCGCGTGCTCTTCTTTTCCTTTTGAGGATACGAGCTTAAGGTCCCATGCATTCTTCTCTTTCCTTCCCCTTCTCATACAGAAGGAATTTCCTTTCCAGCTGAGCATTGCTGCTTAAGCTTTTGGGGCAGTGACATTAATGTAGTACAAAAAAAAAATAGGGGAAGATGGTTGAACTGTTAGTACATGTATGTAGGAGGAGACCTTGATGGTAGTTATTTGGTCTGGGGCATCCCCGTGAAGTATATTACGTACGTAAGCCACACAAGCGCACAAGATTTTTAGTTTGGTATTACTAGTTTTTCCCTTCTTAAAGTAAAAGGCACAAAATTGATTGGATAATCTTGCAACTCGGCCATTAGAACACGACTGTGCAGTTTAGGTTTTTTTTGGGGGTGGGGGGTGGGGGCGGGGGGAGGATAATAGGAATACTCTACATTACAAAAATCATACTCTTGACAGATATCCATAGGACAGCACGATGTTTTCGCCAAATACATCAAGTTCTTTGATAGTTACGGGTTTAGCCCTGCTCAGTTCAACTTATATAAGCTAGCTTATGTCTTTTTTGTACTGTAGCTGGTTTATTTTATACTTAGCTAATGGTGTTTTTTTTGTGTAATTAAATTTGTAAAAATAAAAATAGAAAAAAACATATTAGCCCATCACGGATAATGCAAACTATTACGGGAAAAAAGAAAAGGAAAAGAAGCCTCAAGAATCTAGCAAAAAGATGAAATTAAGGAATAGTAAATTAAAAGTTTGAAGCTGAAGTCGAAAAGAGCGAGATTAATTCAGAAGATAGATTATTTAAAGAAATATAATGCTGATCAGTTTTTGTCACCAACTCTATGCTCCCGACTTCATCAGGTTGTTTCAAGGATCTTCGAAATGGCCGGTAGAACAAAGATTAACATACTCGTCGATACCACTCCGGAGACATACCGATTTGATTTTGGAATGATACATTCTAGTACCAGCTCATACTGATGCACCGTTCCGGTGTTTAATATAATAATATTTATTTATAAGTTTTTTAGAAAATGGAAGAAAAGACTTCCCGCTTCTGCGTTTCTGCACACAGCGCTTATATTATTACAAAGTTCCAGCACCATTGCTGATGAAATAGGGAAACAAGGAATGCAAAAATTATGCATGACAAAGTCTATTATTAAATTTCCATCCATGGGCAGCAAACAGCTCCAACGCAGTGGTCTCTATTTTTCTGCTCGCTAGCCGGAAAGACTCCTTTGTTTCATCATCACGCTGCAGCAGTGTCCAAAACCGCAGCCAGTATGTTCCCCTGAAAATAGCCTGCATAAAAGACGTATATTTACAATTTGCAAAGATTAGATCATTACGACATCGCCAAATTGCCCAACATAGAGCAGCTACCCCAACCAAAATATAATTCTTGTCTTTTAAATCAAAATTTGATAGCCAACTCCCTAACATGTGGGATACAGAGCTGGGAGGTGTTAACCCAGTAGCTATATAGATAGTCCTCCAGATCGTCTTGGCATGATGACAATCAAAGAAAAGATGCTTAATGGTTTCGTTACAATTACAAAAACAGCACTTTTGACTGCCTTTTCAATTCCTCTTAATTAGATTGTCCTTTGTTAAAACTACCCCCCGCTGGAGATACCAAAAGAAAATCTTGATTTTTAGAGGAATTTTTAACTTCCAAATCAATTTATGAGAGAAGGGTGTATTCTAATTTATCATGTGAAGATACATAGAATGGACCGTAAATTGACCATTGTTATGTAAACTCCAAATAAACAAATCTCTCTCGTCAGTTAAATTGATATGAGTGATCTTGGATACTAAATCTTCCCATTCAACAAGTTTATCCCCCACCAGAGCTCTCCGAAAAGAAATACTTAGCGGTATGGATCTCATAATATTCGCCACTGTATCATGCGGGCGATTTGTAATATTATACAGTGTGGGATAAAGGTCTTTGAATGGGCGGTTGCCTACCCAAGTATCTTCCCAAAATCTTGTTTGTGATCCATCATTAATTTTGAAAGAACCACAAGCCAAAACTTGATCTTCTATTTTCATAAGACCCTTCCAGAAATGAGAATCATTGGGTTTGACGTGGACTTGTGGAAGAGAATGTGAGCATAGATACTTGTTGCTAAGCAATGTTTGCCAAGTTCCTTCTTCATTAAGCAAATTTATAATCCACTTGCTTAATAGACATTTATTCTGGACTTGGAGGTCAATTATCCCAAGTCCTCCTTGGTCTTTAGGACGACATAAGATGTCCCATTGTGCAAGGCGATACTTCTTTGTATCTTTGTCGCCTTGCCAAAAAAATCTAGATCTGTAATAATCTAGTTTTTTAAGAACACCTTTCGGTATTTCAAAAAAGGACATCATGAACAGGGGTAAACTGCTAAGTACTGAATTTATAAGGACTAATCTACCTCCATAAGATAAATGCTTCGCCTTCCAGCAAGTCAATTTTTTTTCGAACCTCTCTTCGATGCTCCTCCAATCTACACTATGGAGTTTTTTATGATGCATTGGTATACCTAAATATCTGAAGGGATATTCACCTGCATCACATCCGAAGAGGTCAATGTAATGGTCCTCAAAATCTTTTGCTTTGCCATAACAAAAGATTTTGCTTTTATGAAAGTTGATTTTGAGACCGGACAATTGTTCAAAGGCACACAACAAAAGTTTCATGTTTTTTGCTTGTTCTAGGTCATGGTCCATAAAGATAATGGTATCGTCTGCATATTGCAGAATTGACAAGCCATCATCTACAAGATGTGGGATGACCCCCCTTAGTTGACCATCATCCTTTGCTCTTTTTATTAAGATTGCAAGCATATCTGCTACGATGTTGAACAAAATAGGTGACATTGGGTCACCTTGTCGTAGACCTTTTTTTGATTGAAAGTAGTTTCCAATGTCATCATTGACTTTGATACCAACACTACCCCCAGTGACAAAGCTCTCAATCCAATTGCACCATTTTGGTGAGAAGCCTTTCATTCTCAAGGTTTGTTGTAGAAAGGACCACTTAACTTTATCATAGGCCTTTTCAAAGTCAATTTTGAAAATCACCCCGTTAAGCTTTTTAGTGTGTAATTCATGAATGGTCTCATGCAATATGACCACGCCTTCCATAATGTTTCTGCCTGGCATAAAAGCCGTTTGAGATGGACTCACGACTGTCTGCGCTACTTTGTTGATTCTGTTCGTGCCTACTTTTGTGAAAATTTTAAAACTGACATTTAGTAAACAGATTGGTCTGTATTGTTGAATCTGTTTTGCATCTTTAGTCTTAGGCAGAAGGGTAATTACCCCAAAATTTAGACTAAAGAGCGGTAGGCATTCTGCATAAAAATCATTGAAGAGTGCCATTAAATCCTCCTTTATCACTTCCCAGAATACTTGATAGAATTCTGCAGGAAAGCCATCAGGACCTGGAGCTTTGTTGTGTTCCATTTGGAACAAAGCCTCTTTGACCTCTGTTTCAGTAAATGTTGATGTAAGCATATCATTTTCAACAGCAGTGACTTGTGGTATATCATTTATCTGACTTTCCACAAGGGAGAGGTTATTGTCCTGTGATTGTCCGAAAAGGCCTTTGTAATAATTAGTGATGTAATTTTTCAATTCAGTATCGCCAACAATTATACCATCTTCTTGTTCTAATATGAAGATGTGTTGTTTGCGATGTTTGCCATTGGCCACCAAATGAAAGAAACGGGTATTATCATCACCTTCAAGAAGGATTTTAACCTTCGCCCTTTCATACCACTTCATCTCTTCCTCTCGTAATAAGAGAACCAATCTTTCCTTGAGATAGTGTTTCATATTTATCTCATTATCAGAAAGAGTAATGTTTTCTGCCTTTTTATCAATGGCGTCCAACAATGAGATTAGTTTGTTCTTCTCTTTTTTATATGAGCCTGCTGTATGTTTGGCCCATCCTCTCAGATACCGACGAAGATGTCTTATTTTATTTTGCCATCTGTCCATAGCAGTATCTCCTCGATTTTCTGATTGCCATAAATTGGCCACCGTATCGAAAAACCCATCCCGAATCAACCATCCCCTTTCAAATTTAAAGGTTTGTTGCTTATTATTATGGGTTGAAGATCCAGTATTCAAGATAAGAGGTGTGTGATCAGATTGGCTTCTATCTCTTGACTGTACTGTAGATAGAGGAAATTTATTTTCCCATTCAGTGTTGACAAGCACTCTATCTAATTTCTCATATGTAGGATCGTCTCCTGGCCCGGCCCAAGTATATTGCCGTCCTGACATAACGATTTCCTTTAGGTCAAGAGACTCAATGACTGCATTGAAAATATTTGGCCATTTGGTGTCAAAATGCCCTTTGCTCTTATCATCTGGGTGTCTCATAATATTGAAATCACCCCCTACAATATATGGGAGTGTTTCCCGAGAGCAAATATGGGCCAGTTCTATAAGAAAAGCTTCTTTATTTTGCTGTTGTGCTGGCCCATAAACCGTATACAGCGCAAATTTGAAACCATCAAATTTATTACGAAGGCAGAACTTGATATAAAAGTCACCCTCATCTATGGATCCAATATCGTAGATGCTCAAGTCAACACCTAATAACATTCCACCTGAGCGTCCAGATGGGGCCATGTTATGCCAAATGAAGTCACGCCCAGCACTAAAGTTCTTAAGGACCGCATCGGGAAAATCAACACGACCCGTTTCTGAGAGTGCAACGAAATTGATTTGCTCCTCTCTAACCATCTCCACCAAGTATCTGTGTTTAGCCAAGTCACCAAGACCTCTGCTATTCCAAAAAACTCCTTTCATTGGAGACACAGTTTGGATGGGGTTTTTGGTTTTTTTGGAGGTCTGCCAGTTTTATTCTTTTTGGCAAAGTTAGATTTTTTCTTACGCGGGACAGGATTAAGATCACTTAATATGTGATCATCTTCCCGACCCTGCATATCCTCATTTGAATTACCACAGACGTGGCCGAGGATTACATCAAGTCTTTCCTCCTCATCATCAGCGGTATGGTTAATTACTTTATTTTTGTTCTCTAATCTCTTCTTACAGGAGACCACTAATCTATCTATTTCTATGTTTTTAATTGAGACAATAGAATTGTTAATTAATTTATCATCCCTACCCAAAGAAACACCTAGGTTGCTCAAATTTGAAGAAATGCGAGAATCTGTAAAAGAGAGGAAAGAAGTTGAGGTACCTGTTAATTCAAGATTGCAAGCTGCCACCCTGCGTTCCACCTTCTTGAGCGTGTGTTCATCACTCATCGTGGAACTCCTTTGGCTGCGCCTTAGATGTACCATCTTCTTGCTGACTGACGGTAGCATCTTTTCCTCATTATTGTGCTTCTTGTCATCCTCGTTTTTCTTTGCTGCAATGTCCGCCGAGGGGACAGCTACAACCGCGCCAGAGCCTCGCAGATCCTCAACACCGACGACCCCATCTAAAAACTAAAGAGCACTTGCCATTGCCACATTTGTGATATTAGCCTGAATGCCATTCTTTTTGCAAAGAGCTTGCAGTGCAAAGCGTGGGAGCTCGTGAAAATTTAGTATAGTGGAAGGATTATTTTCCTTCATCACCGCTGGAGCAACAACCCCACAATCATGGCCATCCTCAATGGAAGCACTGACTGGAGCCACATCTTCAAAAGTAAGTGCTTGGTCCTGCTGCCCTGAACCAACCACTGACCCCTATTCTGGAAGTTCTGCCTCCTGGCCACCAGTACTTGCAATCACTGAATTATTCGCTCCATTGCAGCCATTTGCATCCTCTCCAGATTTTGACAAACAATTTAATGGCACAGGAATAATCAGATGCTTGGACAAGTCAACCTCAGTATGTGTATGTGTGAGTATTGCACCTGTAACTGAAGTTGAAAGTGGGTTGGACTGAAATGAAGTCTCTGTGTCAAAAACTTCATCAGAAAAGGTGTGATCCTTTCCAATTTCCTGTACCAAAATCTCTCCAGAAATAGGTCCATCGAGTTGCATAGGTGCTGCACTGTAGACGTCTAAACTTTTGTCAATTTCAGCTACTACAGAAGCACTGATATCCTCCAATAAAATCTGAACAGCTTTGTCAATTGCCCCTTCAGCTACCTGCACTTCATATGCAGTTGGTGCTTCATCATTTGGAGCTTGGTTGGATTTAGAAACTGATTTAAAATTGGTTGTATCATTGGAAGGACCAGAGAAGCTAGATCCATTTTTGTTTTGGTTATCCAAGTCTTCCATCTCTTGATCTGTGTCCTTATTTTGGTTTTCTGGATCTAAATCATCTTCCTCATCGAAGTCATCAGGCTTGTCACCATTACCAGGAACAATGTGGTCGACCTTGAAAAAGATTTCATATAGGCTATCATCCACAACAATGTCTGCATCATGCGGAATACAATTAACATCAAGGACTGCAACCATAAGCCGAACCACTCCAGTTTTCTTCATATATCTCATGTCAACTCTCTGAGTTACACCTAGAATAGAGCCTATAGCCCAGAGAGGTAAAAATGACCTGATCTCATATGGGACACCATAGACTTGAACCCAAACTTTCTGAAGCTTTTGCTTAGGCTTGATCTCATTGTGCCATTCCTCAAAGAACATCACCCCCTCATTGTTGTCTGTTCTTAGCCGCTTCATGCTTATCATCCTCTGAAGCTCAACCTGACAGGGAAACGGTACAATATATGTATTGTTTCCATGTTCACAAACCTCCCAATCCCATTTTATCGGAATTGCTCGAGCAAGCTCTTTTTTTGACAAGCTCCGCTGGTACTGATCCCTCAATAATCGTAATTAGAGCAGTGGCTGAAACTTTCTGAGGTACCTTTGCCACCTTGGAATAAGGAATATGGAAGAAACCTAAACCCTCACCTGCAAGACCACTGAACGTTGCTGTTGGTTTAGGTCCATGTAACAACGGGCATTGCGGAGTAAAATGTTATAAGTATATAAGTTTAATTATATGCACACTAATTTACTTGTAGTATCACTTTAAATATATAGCAGTAGAATCAAATATAACATATAATTCAATGAGTTAATAGATGATATTATCAATTCCACCAGTACGACATGTATTGTTTGGTATTGAAGGCGGTAGAGTAAATGAGACTGTTGTGTATCGTTTTAGGCGATAAAATAGTACACTATGGTCAGTATTGGAACAATATTGATAAGTTTGAAGATTACAATGTTAGACGGTGGTTTTGCGGTCTTAAACGAGGAATCCTCCGCTTCTGCTCCTAACGACAGCGAGGCGTGGGGCATGGACGCGCAACCGGGCAAGCGGCACGCGACGGTGGCCATCACTTTGAGAGTTGGACTTCCACCTTCAAGCTGATATGATGACATGGTGCTTTCCTATGTTCTTTTTGTTTGCTTATTTTCTTTTGGGTTGAGTAGGCCTTTTAAAGCCTTGAAAGTGTAGGTCCTTGTACGCCGTCTAGGCTAGCTGAGAAGATATGGCCATTTGCGCGGGGAGGAATCTTGGGCTATGGCTCGTATATTCTTGAGCTAGGATTTTATTTTTGCCTTCAATTTTCAATTGCAAATGCATCCCCTGCAGTCGATGGAAGTTACGAGTACGGGCAGCCACTGCCGCTAGAAAACCCTAGCTCTGCCACAACTTCGTTCGTCCATCACCGGCCCCTCTCCATTCTTCTTCGGCGTTCTCGCCAGTGTTGAGTGGGTAGAGGACCAGTTGAATTACACAAGTAATGTTATATTTCTTTAATTTCTTTTGTTTTGCTTCATAGATCAATTTGCTTTAGTTTTATTCTTTTTCGCTGAGTTATTAGCTAGATTTTCTTTACCCATAATAGGTTTTTTGGACGGACTTACCTGGATTACGATGGCAACGTTTATGCTAGAAATTGATACCAGACTGAGCTGAGTATAAATAAATATCCTCTGATTTTCTTTTAACAAACAGCACTGCTACCGAGGTGTAAGTCCTATTCATCAAAGGAGATAATCAATATTCTATTTCTTGCTGCTGTGATTGTTGGCAATCATAACAATGTTGCAAGATACGGAGTCTACAACGAGAAAGATAGAGAAATCCAGCATATTCATCGACTCAAGGATTTGATGGAACATATTATTCATCTAGAATCTACAATGTAAAAGTTGAATACTCACTTAATTCACCTAAGTTAATATCAATCAGAGAGTTTTTTCTAAAAAAAATGATGCATTCCTCGATAGTCAATATTGTTATGGAACCGCATGCTCTGCAGCAAAGACAGTTGTAAGTAGAAATATAATGCTGACCAGCCTCTATCACCAACTCTATGCTCCGACTTCATCAGGTTGTTTCAAGGATCTTCGAAATGGCTGGTAGAACGAAGATTAACATACTCATCAATACCATTCTGGAGACATACTGGTTTGGCTTTTGGAGTATAACATTCTAATACTGGCTCATTATAGAGTACTGCTCCAGAGTTTAATATAATAATATTTAACAAATGCAAACCCAATCATAGGATCAATCCATCCACCCACAAATAACAACCTTTCTTCCAAAATAGTCGGGAATTCACTTCCCCACAAAATATCGCTTCATCACAACCAATCCTCTCAAGAGAGAGAAAACTAGACAGGAAACCAATTATCGTCCTAACAAACAATATGCCGCATATATCATGTGAAAAAATTTTCTATTCTCAAAATTAGCCCCTTTCTTTTCAAAGAAAAGGAAGCGCACTCTTCAAAGTGAACAAATAACACCTTAGAGAAAAAAATCATATCAATCACATAAGAAATGCGGAAACCCCGTAACTTCTTACTTAAATCCACTTTCCCTCCAAGTGAACCTGAATGAATTCCCAAATCAAGGGAACCCAAAATAACCCATTAAACATCAGTCAATCATTTCAAACACTCATTAGATTTCCATAGGACAATTCATCCTTCCAACACCAATCTATGAGTTACAAAACCAATTCAATCCTTGGGCAATGTTCACATGATTCTGGGATGCTTTAGTACACGACTTGTAAAGTACTCAAGCAAACCTTCTTCACCAGCGACATACTGTCGACAAGTAACCCCTATATGCCCTATCAAATTCGTATTAGATCCCATTAATTCAACCCCTCCAGTACCCTTATTCTCTAGGGTTTCAACTCATACTCTGTTTGCACCACGATAAACTCCATCAATGGTTGACTTCAACTAATGAAATGAATCATTACTCTGGCTATTTCCTCAGTTAATGATCACCGAACATGGTGAATATAAAAATCACCCATCTGTATTCAATTCCTCATATCTACAAAATGAGGTAAGCTCCATTCAGGATTTCAGTTAACATCTGATAACTAAATCCTCTAATAGCTCTACTTTAATTTTTCCTCGACCTTTTAGCCTCCACTAGCTATCAGCAAATCTGAGGCTCAGATATCCAAAACATAATTTGAGGAAACTCTTTTCACCCAAAAATCTCTCTTGACACTATCAATGATTCACCAACTTATATGTGATGTTAAGTGACATCACTCCCCATAAACTCTACTGGTTGCAGCAACACAATTGGTTTTGCCCCTAAGGCCGATATTTTTCTCAATCAATTTCCCACAAAGATTATGGCATAAAATCAACTCCAAACTCTATTAGCTACACAAATCTTTATTATCACCTCATCACGAATATATCAACCATCCTCACTATAGATTTAAGCCTAACAGAGATTCATATTATGAATTTAGCATTCATCAACATAAACCTCCCAAGGCTCACCAAACTCCACCACTTTACTGCACACAATAGCACATTCATCATGACTATCTCGCGTGCAACCACACAAGGTGCGGACATAATTTTGTCATCAAAATATCCACTACCAGTTAACAATCCCATAAGCACCTGATTCCAAGGCACTGACTAAAATCCACCTGCTTGACTCTTTAGAGATAGTCAATCACCTAGATTTCGACACATAACATATGTACTCCTGTGAACTGTATTTACGTTTGTCTTAAGCATAAGATCCATCTGTTCTACCTCCATAGGCGTGCCCATAATTTCCCACCAATGCGGTGGCAACTTCACTAACTCATGCCTTAGATATTGCTGCCAAATCCCACTAGGACTTTATTAGCTTCCTCCCTCAGATCTCGAGTCTCATTCAGCTCTGTAACAATTCTTCTCCATTCGATTTAGCTGGGAGATTTATCCAACATCAAAATCCCCATTCTTATCCTCCCAATTAATCCCAATAGTTCTAACATTACAACTATTAGAACCTTCCAAACATCGGTCATGATTATAATAATCAATCATTCAATGTAGCTCAATAGCCTATGCAACCATAATCACTGACTGGTTCACCAATAATTCAAATCCAACTATTAAGCAGAAATGGATCTGCCTTACGCCGCTACTCCTCATGTAACTACTAAATCTCCATTGGATTCAAATTAACTTCAATCCCACAAACATAACTAAAGTTAATTACTTTCCCGAGGTTCTCACAATTTAGAATTCCATGCCTTACTAGGCTGTTACTTTAACCACCATAAAAATACTAACCTTACTAATAGGTCAAGATAAACACTTATACCCATTTAAATACCCCAGAAGATGTTTACTCCTACGTACAGGGTCCTTCAAAACATAACTACCACATAACATCAACATCAACCCATACTACTAACAAGCCTCCAACATCAAACCCACAAAAATACACACTTCAGCTACGAGTTACCAAACTAAAGGGTTTATACAAAACACACCACTGCTACAACTATAATGTTACCTAAACTTTCAAACAGTAGATGCATGGTATTCAGGTGTAACATCCCAAAAATTCCCTTTCTTTAAAAACTAAATTTCAAAATAATTATTTTAAAGTATTTGAATTTTAATTGGATTTATCTGAATTTTATTTCAAAATATAAAGTAAGAAAATGTATTTTAAATATTTTATTAAAGCTAAAAAGAATTCATTTTATTTTCCCAGCCTTCCCTGAATTTTATATAATTTTTGAGAATTTTCTAGAATTAAAAATCAATTTTAAAAGTCAAAAAAATATTTTATAAAATTATTAAAGGCAAATTTGAATTTAAAAATATTTTCTTAAGTCTAAAATAGCTCCAGGAATATTCTATGAATTTTCTAGAATTTTGAGACATTATTTACTAGTTTTAAGTGTTTATAAATTTTCTGTTATTTTCTGAAAATTAAATCCAAAAATTAAATCCGGATTAATCTCAGGCCGACACGTGTCCGGCCTGGATTCAATCTATCCTTCCCCCTTGATCTAATCTGAGCCTTTCACCCTCACATAGCCCCCAACAGCCGAGATTGTGCCATGTGTCACCCATCCGACCACATACCCCTTCATCTCCTCTCCTCTCTCACCGATGGGTGGGCCCCACCTGTCATGAGCTTCTTCTTCCTCCTTTCATCTTCATCCTCCTGCCGCCACCATTCCGCCGCACCCGAGCTCCATTTCTTCGCATTCCATCCGTTTCTTCTCACCTTTATTATCACCCGAGTACCCCTCTTTACTTCCGCATTCACCCCTTCCATTTTCCCCTCATTTAATCCCCTCTAAACCGCTGCACCCCGCCATTACCTTGCCTTCAACTCCGGTGAGCTAACCGCCGGCCGTTATTACTTCCCCCGCCTATAAATCTCCTTCCCCGAGCCCGGTTCCCCTCCTTTCGCCTCTCCCGTGCGCCGAAGTTCTTTTTCCCCTTCTTCCCTACGCCCGAGGCCACCGCACCGTGCATTCCCATCCTCGCCGCCACGCCAAGCCCCGGTGAGAAATCGCAGTTGGCCCGGAGTGCCCCTCGCCTCGCCGCCACCATCTCCGCCTTTCGCTTGCGCCGGCGACCGCCCGCCGCTCCTCAGCCGAGCCGTCTGCCCTCTCCCTCGCCGCCGCACCAAGCACCACCGCCGCCGCCCTCTCTCCCCTCCGCCGCCGCTCCCCTCCGGCCACCCCAAGCCCTACGCTGGTAAGCCCCGAGTTCCCCGCCATCTCCGCTCCCTCCACCGCCTCTTGCCGGCACCACCCGTGCCTCGGCCACGTCAGCCGTCCATGCCGACGTGGTAGCCGCGTGGCGCCACGCCAGCCCGCATCGGTCGTGAGTGCCACCTCGGCCTCCGCCGTGGTGCATGGACTCAGTCCACGGTAGACCGGGCCCACGCGTCCGAAAATTCGAATTTCAAACTCTTGCTGACGTCAGCCTTGCGTCATAAAAGTCCTTTTCCTTTATAAAATTATTTCAGCCGAAATTCAAAATCTTGCTAACGTCATAAATACTCTTTTTCAGTACAAAAATAATCAGAAAACTAGTCTTTTCTTTTTCTTCTATTTAAACTTCCGGAAGCCCTAACTTTCTCATTTTAACTCCGTTTTGGCCCGTCGTTGCCGAAGACTTTCCCGACCCACAGCAAGAAGGTCCAGACAGCGTGCAAGAATGCAAGTCTCCTTTGAACATTTTGTACCTATGTTTGAGAAATGCTTTTTATTATTTTAAATTTATTTTCATTACTATTTACATAGAACACTAGCATTTGTCTTAAGGTATTAATTAATCCAATTATTGTTATGCCCTCGATTGAAGTTGAATGCCATGTACCTTTGTAACCTTAGGACTTCCTTTGTCTCAGTAATGAGAGTATTATAATGCTTTGCTAAACATTAGAACGGTAGTAAATGCTTAGTCAAGCTATTCAACCTTTGTAACCTTGGAATGAAAAATTATATTTCATTGAACTAGTCTATGTATTCAGAAATTAGTGGCGATTGGTATTGCCACTGTTCTTTTAAAATAAAACAAAATGTGAAAATTGTTTTATACCAGGACGGATAGTTAGATTGGATTGGTGCGGATTTAGCATGAGTTTTTGTAAAGTGTATGTTCTGCCTTAGTCGATTGAGCATTACCGTACAACCGCAAGTCTATATGGGTAGACCTTGCTGACTAACTTACGATAGTCTAGTTTAGGTACCCCACCAGTGGAAAGTGGGTGCCAGGGATTTACTGGTTTATTCACAATGAGGGATAGGGTTTTACTGTACTCATATGGTGCAAGAGGGGGCTTCTGACTAGGTGGATTTAACCCTTCAGCGGTGAAACCTCAGCGGGTGGTGTCTAGCTAGACTAGAGTGAGGTAAAAGCTTTGTGATATTTTATCTGGGTCTCATGCCAAAGGAAGCATTTTGACTATTAGGATAATTTATCTCTTGAGGGTAAAGTTGTACAACCTCTGCAGAGTGTTAAACTACTCGAATAGCCGTGCCCATGGTCAAGGGCGGGTAAGGAATGTATTCACATGGTAGATCTTTGGTTTTGGTTTTAACAACAAAGTTTTGGTATCTCGAGAGTGGTGGGAACTCTCAGAAGGGTATCCTGATGGATAGAACCCGTAGTCTTGAACCTTGGCGGTTAGAGCTGGTTAACTCGTGTTGGTGGATAGAACCTTCACTATAAAATGCTTAATAGTTTTAGTTAAAACAATTATTTTGTTAAATTAATGCCTTCGAAAATATTTAATGATATTTGAAATAAAATATTGCTTTGTGCAAAAGAACCATATGACCCTTCCTTGTTAAGCCTTGCATCTACTGCATTTTCCCAAGACTTGCGGAGTACTTTATGTACTCACACGCTGCACTCAAAATAAAACTCAAATGAATATGAAGCTCAAGATGTAGACTACGACTATGTCGCGTGTGGATTCGACGAAGGCTTTCCGGAGTACTAGGTTGCGCTTCCCCAGTCAATTGCCTGTGGTGTATTGATGGGTCTTCACCGGATTTACTTTTGCTTCCGCTGTGTTTTGTGAGTTTGTGAGGTCTTGAAACATCAGTTGTAATAAAGAGGCCTTTTGGTCTATACTCTTTACTATTGTAATAAGCGTTGTTGGTTATGTAATCATCATTGTTTGACTGCGTGCACTAGTTTTGATCTGGGACTAGTGTTGTAATACACAAAGGGTCCGGATTCGGAAATCCGGGGTCTCGACATCAGGTAGCACCGAAACAGCAAGAGATCCAGCCCTTTGCTATGGCGGCATCGGAAATGGTGGCGCTGCAACATGCTGAACAGGAACAAATGGTGCAAGATGCCAAAAATACTCGATGGGTGGCACCCAAGAAGGAGGTTGCGATGCAGATATTGGCTCCCACTTAATGATACTAGAGGGGTTCTGACGACGAACCCGCTGCATGTGGCCCGATCGACTACAATGTTCAACAGCACGGTGCTCTCCACCGCAGTTGAAACAGATCATACCTTGCCCTGGGACAGGACGATATGAATATGTTGGGGTTATTGGGGAAGAACGAGGCGTTGCAGAAGGAAACAGCCTCGAGTAAAAAGGATGAGTCAACGATGGAGAACATTGGCCCCCCTGAGATCTCTTAGGAACGGGTCGCTAAGAAAACCTGCCTCCAACCTCAAAGTTCCTTCTCTTTAAAACATAGCGACACTCTTGTACTTGTTGACGAAGCGTTTGAACCTCTCTCTAAAGATTTTGCAACTCGATTGCTGAATCTACTAGAACACCAGCGACTGGTTGAACAGTCGAAACAACATCCTCACCCACATTACCGATACTCTTCTCAACTAGAGGTAGTGGCGCTGTCGGACCGCGCTCGTGACCACGGTAACGACAAACACCACAGCCACGACCTCTACCCTTCGGCATCTCTGTTCACAACAGAGAAGAAATCACACATTTAACTCACAATCATCAACTTTAACAGTACAAGTCAACATCACAATTAAGGGAAAACGCATATGCAATGCAAGTCCCAAATCTCGTTCCTACTGTGCAACAAAGTGTATCACGTTTAATCCAATTACTTGGCCTAAGTCAAGATTTAATTGATTAAGGTAGCCTAGGTTACCAAATTATCCAGCACGGACCTAACGCCCGCTCTGATACCAACTGTAACACTCTGACCCCTTCCTGAGCCCAAAGTGCTACCACCTATTCTATAATGTTACCAACTTCAACTTTCGCCGCCGGTATTGCGAAGCAATTCTTTTATTTAAATACCAAACCAAATGACAAAAGTCGATACACTTGACACTAAACGCAGTAGAGGTATAAATTTGCTAATTACCAAAAAGATACTCAGACTATCCAAGACTAAATATGTCAATTGTAGATGATCTATGAATCACTGTGGCACATGAACGACTGTGCTACTCCTGCCCATGCATGTCGTCTTCAACAGATTCCTAATAAAATAACGACAAAGCAAGGGTGAGTCCGAAGACTCAGCAAACACACGATAAAACAGTAACATCACTTTAGCAATTCAATCAATTTCACGAACTATAAGCTGTAAATCAACTCTATGACTGTAAACTGTAGATTAAGTCCGTAACTACAAACTGTAATCAATTCTATGTCTGTAAACTATAATTCAACTATGTAACGGTAAGCTATAAATCAACTCTGTAACTGTAAACTGTAAATCATCTCTGTAACTGTAAACTATAGATCAACTCTGTAACTGTAATCATCAGATCACATTTATGAACTGTAACCCAGAATCTCTGGGTTTCCTCCCTATCTCCTGTTCGTTTCCTGCAAATGCAATGCGATGCAATGCACCTCTGTATGCAGCTTATACCGGTATAGTGAAGTTGCTTCACCCATCGATGAAACCCCTCTGCCTCCATCCCTAGAGGTGCCTATCGAAGTAGGTCTCGATTTCCCCACCGTCGTGGGAGGCCTACCATCGTAGGTCCATGAATGCAATGCATAATGCACCACTGTATGCTTGTTTGTATTCATGTTAGACAAGAAACAACATCTACTACTAAATATAGAAACTTGATATTTTATACTATATATTTTGCTTGATATGTGTATCAGAAAACTGTTTTTCATTGTATGGTTTGTGATCATGTGTGATAATATGTATGGCTCTCTTCGGACCGTCTGACTAGTTACAAATTAATTTGCACTGTTGTCCTTTTTTTAGGCGTGCACTGTTGTTTTCTTTGCTATATATGTGCTAGCAGCTGCATTTGGGTCAGGCCGCGTTGTGTGGCCCAATGGCCTATGGGCTCGCTGAGCGCAAATCTTCTTCCTCAGCGTCAGTGTTTGTTCTGTTTTGGAAGGTGTGGGCTGTGCACTTATCTAATCTTTCAAAAAGGCCTCCTTAAACAGTTGTATGTGGAGAAAGTCGCGTGTTCCCGGAGGTAAAGAACCAAAAGAACTAGAGCCAATCCGTAACAGGCGGACTGTTCCAACTTACGTGAAGTTTGAGGAAGAATCTCATCTCTCTTTATACTTTGAGGCAACCAAACACACACACGCAGAATGGATTCCAACATGCAGAGCAAGCCAAATAAGGGGGTGCAGCCGCATCCCGAGCTGCTCATGGCCGCACACCGCGGCGATTTGGAGCAGCTAAAGCGTCTTCTGAACAAGGAAGAATACGCAACGGCGCTGGCAGCGCCTCAGCCGGTGGCATTGTCTCGTGAAGTCATTGTCGACGTTAAGGAGGCCGGCTCCGACCTCCAAACCCTCGACGCTGAGAAGTCTGATGCTGCAGTCCCCGGCGAGGCGGTGACCGTTGGGCGGGACTCTGTCCTCCATGTGGTAGCGTTCTGTGGAGACGGCGACGAGTTCTTGGAGAGCGCAACGGCGATCTACGGCAAGTTCAAGCACCTCCTGGACACGAGCAACAAGAAGGGCGACACGCCCCTGCACTGCGCCGCCCGGGCCGGGGGGGTTAGGATGCTCTCTCATCTCATAGCTCTGGCAGGAGTCAACAATGGCGACAGAGACGATGAGAGGGTCGAGGCAATCCTAAGGAAGCAGAACGAGCAGGGAGAGACGGTTCTACACGAAGCGGTCCGTTTGGGCAGCAAGGAAATGGTCGGCCTGCTAATGTCGGCCGACTCGCAGTTGGCTCGTGTTCCGCCGGCCGAAGGCACCTCGCCGTTGTACCTGGCTGTCTCGCTAGGGCATGACGACATTGCACGGCAGCTGCACGAGGAAGACAAAGCGCTGCCGTACTCTGGTCCAGGCGGGCAAAATGCCTTGCATGTAGCTGTTTTGAAGGGCAAAGGTGAGCACTAGATTCTTTTCAATTAGACTCTTTACGCCTTGTTTAGATGGACCGGGATTCACGTAGATAGGCAGGGAATTTGAACTAAAATTCTGGCCCATCCACATGGGTGGGTTGAGATTTTGGACCATCCAATAAGGCCTTAATGTTTCACCATGTTTCATTGCTGTTTTTGGAACGAAAGTTTTATAGCTGTTCAGATTGAAATATTCTGTTCTTATAGCACACTGTTAATATGCTTCACTCACGTTACAAGATATTCCCTAGCCAGGTTCCCATTTCACAGGTCCGCGCTCTCCTCGTAGTGTTTAGTTTGCTTTTCTTACTTCGGTTTGGGTTTCAATTTTTATGTTTTAGCTTGCCAGTATCTTTCTTTGTTTTATGTAGTTTAAATTCAATTGCAACTTTAGAATGTCTTAGTTTTGTTTTCCTATTTCCATGTTTTGACAATGTCAAACTTTTATTTCACCTTTGGATTAAACATTATTTAATAGTTGATTATCTTTGGGTAACATATTTACGTCAATCTTTTTACTTCAAAATTGATATACTATCTTCGGTCGGAGTTACCTGTCGTTTTAGTTTTTACACATACAAAAGGCATGTATACACATGTCTAGCCACTATTGGTTGTTTGGTTGTATTCACATCTATTAACACCGCTATCAATAAGCAATTACTAGGGCGTTTGGTGTAAATATTGCCTCCAAAGCCCCAAATGGCATCTATTTACCTATCAAAACAAACTTGCTAATGCATCACCTATTTTGGACTGGAGGTGGTAGTATAAGGTACTTCTGTGATTGAAACTTGAAAGTGCAATTTTGGATGGGAGAATGCTCATACATAACGGGTATGCTTCCATTAAATCTTAACTGCTTTTAACAGTGAGCATTTTCAATTGCAGAGACGACAAAAATGATATTGGAATGGAACAAGGATCTTATCAAACAAGCAGACCAATCTGGAAGTACACCTCTTCACTTCGCCGCATCATGGGGGAAGCACGATGTGATCAGTTTGCTACTGGCTGCTGACCAATCCGCAGCGTATCAATCCGACAACAATGGGTCGTTTCCCATACATGCTGCCGCCTTTGCAAACAAAGTTAAGGCAGTCTCCATCTTGCTCGAGGAGTGTAGCCATGACTGCGCCGAGCTACGAGATGCCATGGGTAGGACCTTCCTCCACGTCGCCGTCCTCGAGGAGAGCCAGTCCGTGGTCACATACGCTTGCAAGCTGCAGAAATTTGCATCGTCAGTTATGAACATGCAGGACGACGATGGGAACACTGCCCTACACCTCGCTGTTCAGATCGGGAACCTGTGGCTATTCAATCCTCTGATGAAAAACCTACATGTCAAATTGAATTTGACAAACAATAAAGGGCAAACCCCACTTGATCTTTCATGGATGGCGACACCCGTAGGTGTTCATTACGGATTGGTAAGCAATGGTTCTATCTTTACGAATGTTCTTTATTGTTCAGAGATATATGTACTTCCACTGACTTGTGTGAATCAATCAATTGATTTTGTTTTTCATGTTTGGTCTGGCAGAACCCGCGAATCAGGATATATAAGTTACTACAAGATGCTGGCGCTCAGTATGGTACTTACCGATGGGATCTCTTTCACGAAGAACACATTCCTCGGCTAGACCAAAAGGAAGAAGCACAGAAGATCACCGACTCCACGCAGGTCATCGGCATCGGCTCGGTGCTGATTGCGACGGTGGCGTTCGCCGCAGCTTTTGCACTGCCCGGTGGCTACCGAGCTGATGACCACGAGAACGGTGGCACGCCGACGCTTGCCGGACACTACGCCTTCGACGTGTTCATTATCGCCAACACACTGGCATTCATTTGCTCGGGCCTATCCATCATCAGCCTCGTGTACGCAGGGGTGGCCGCTGTCGACATACGCACCCGCATGATCTCCTTCGTCATCTCCGTGACCTTCATGGCCAGCTCGGCCAGGAGCCTCGGCGCTGCCTTCGCGTTCGGGTTGTACGTCGTGCTGGCTCCGGTCGCGCGCACCACGGCCGTCGCATCCTGTGCAATCACGGCTCTTGCGTTGATCGACGCCGTTTGGTTCATCTGGGTGGTAGCGACTGGTGAAGTGATGCTGCTAAAGAGGCTCGGAATTCGGGCGTGGTGGCGACTGGCACAGGCGATCCAAATGACCTTGCTAATGCAGTTCTGGCCATACATTGTGATCGCCGGATTGCTAACGTATTCCAAGATTACTAGAGTGCATTGAAATTAAATGGAACTGTGTACTTGGTGACACGTGCTAAAATGGATTCTGTTAGGTTCTCTTTCCATAAGTCACTTTGTTTTTCAACTTAAACCCCCCCCCCCCCCCAAATATCTTATTTTTGTTTACTTCCCCCCATAAGCAAGTCATCGTACAAATACTCCCCCCCCCCACCCCCCATCTTATTTTTGTTTACTTTCCCCCATAAGCAAGTCATCGTACAAATACCCCACCCCCCTACACACACCAACACTATTTTCTTGCGGTTTTCATTGTCTTTTATAATTCTTTCGTTGATTTCAGTACTTATCTAAGTGGTTGCAAAACTTATTTCAATAATTTGAGTGATTTCAGCATATTCAATACAAAAATTCAGCATCGAAACATTACTAATGTAATCATGTATTACAAGTATCAAAACCACACAAATCATTGATATAAATATTAAAATAAGCATTAACTTCACTGAAACAAATGACAAAGGTATTGAAAACCATGAGAAATGGTGCTAACATGTGGTCTGGGGGGTATTTGTACCTCAACTTTACTTATAATGGGTAAAGTAAACAAAAATGAGATATAAAGGGCAAATTGAAAAAGCATATGGCTTACGGGGTGTTTATGTATCTTCCCCTTTTTTGAATCAAGGATTCTTATCTCTTTTTATTGAATTAACCGATTCTCTCGATTGGTTTATGCTTACCTTTTTGCGTGGATATGGATCTCTAATAAAATCTAATGGTTACGGTTTAGTCGTATACGGCTGGAAAAATAGCTCAAGCCTCACGAGTTGGCTTGGCTCAAACTCATGATTTTTTGAGCCGAGCCCCGAGCCCCTTTTCAGGCTCGCAAAAAAATCGAGCTGAGCTCAAGCCGCTTGCAAGCCGGCTCGCGAGCCTATGAGTCATTGCAGTCCAGTCCAGAGCCCCTGGGCCCAGCCCAGTCAACCCATAGTCGCCCGTGCGGTGCGGCGTGGTGTAACCCTTCCTCTCCTGTCCCATGAATCTCCCTTGAATCCCCCATCTTCTTTGGTTGTAGTCTCCCGTCCTCTCGCTCCCACCCCGTCCACCGCACCGCTCCCGGCCCCCACCACACCGCCGTGTGCTCCCCCCTGGCGTGTGCTGCTCCACCCTTTTCACTGGATTCGCCGCCGCTAGATCTCCACGCCCGCCTGTCGCCTCCGTTCTTTCTCCCCACCAGTTCGTCGCCGCCTCCCCACACAGTCGCATCCCCCCACCTCTCATCTCACCAGCAGCTCACCTGCAGGCTGCAACTCTCATGCTCACCTGTCACATCCCCAACTCAATCGACAGAGTAGCCGCGAGATCAAGTAACCAAAAGGAAAAAGGAAGCACGGATAGAACGCTAAGAAAACTAGGGCTACAGTATACTAGTGAATAGCAGTACTTAGATAGCACTTCCTTCATTCCACCGAAAGGAGTATATCGGAGTACAGAGTCCCACATTAGCATTAAAAGATGATTACAAGGGTTTAACCCCAGATTAACAGAACATAAACTCCACCCAAAGTAAAATTACTGGAATGCTTAAACCAACTTCACGGAAACCAATCCAGACCGTTGATGCCCACCAAAAATGTAAGAAGAAATCCTGACCATCAAAGATAACTGAACTGGAGCGCGATGAAACGTTATTCTTCAGAATCTTCAGAATTGTGCTGTCTTCCATACCTCAATCTACTTCAGGTTTGACATTTCCTCCCCCTCAACACAATACTTGTCCTCAAGTATTCACATCTGGGAACCATGACTTGATAGTCTGTCTCGGCGAGGTAAAGCTCTTGTTTCCAGCACCACTGCGATCTTCAGTCGTGTGTCCCAATCAAGCTTCACTTTCTTTGATGAACCGTGAAGAAGATCCCTCAAGGAACCATTTTCCATGTTATCATAGAAGAGTATGTTTCCATGAGGAGAGAGTGAGAAACCATGAAAGCTGACAAGACACCTGTGCCGGATGCTACTGATTGCCTCTAGTTCTGTCTCAAACTCAAGGAGGCTAGGGTTATACTGGCTGTAAAGCCACTTGACAGCAATGGTTTTGCCGCTCTCGAGCACACATTTATACACAGTACTTGATGCGCTATAGCCAATGATGTACTTCTCACTCAAGTTCTCTGTCAGCCCCATAATGTCTCCATAGGTATGGATAGCCATGTCCATTTGGAGTATTACTAGCTTTGGAGGCCCTTGCACTGGCTTGTAAGATCCTTTGTCAAGTGGCTGTGGTTGATTTGTTCTATATATTGCCAATAGCATAACACCGATTAATATGATGAATCCTAAGATAATGCAAGCAATAGCCGTCCGAGTAATATTGACTCTTGATCCATGAAAGTGCCCACAGCTGAAGTCTTGGCAGTAAACATACAGCATTGGATTACCCAAAAGGCTTTTCATTGGGAATTTCGAGAAGTTCTTTATCAATGGGACATGTCCAGAAAAGTTGTTGTATGAAAAATTCAAGGTATTTAAGCTGAAGCAGTTAGCCAACTGAGCAGGGATCTCCCCAACCAAATTGTTGTTGTTAAGAATCAAACTATCAAGGTTCTGCAATTGTCCTAGTTCTTCAGGGAGATAACCAGACAAGTTATTGTGGGATATATCAATTGCTTGAATGCTTCTCAAGTTTCCGAACTCAGCAGACACAGACCCATTGAGATGGTTTTTACTCCAATTCAACTCAAGGAGATGCTCAAGATCGCCAACAGAAGCAAGAACTGGTCCAGAGAATTCATGGTAGGAAAGATCCAGTGTGTCCAAGTTGATGATGCGACTAAGTTCAGCGGGATTTTCACCTTTGAAATTGTTCGAAGATAAATTCAAGTAAGTCAAACTCTCCAACTTCATTTCTTTTTCGCTCAGGTCAAGAACAGCAAGGGCCTGCATGAGGCCAATCACTTCTGGAACTTTCCCAGTCAATCTATTTCCTTGAAGTGACAGTGTGGCTACTTGAAGGAAACCTATGTTGTAAGGTATTTCTCCAGAGATTTGGCTCTATGAAATGTCCAGAATCTTAAAGCTAGTTTGCGAAGAACCATTAGAGTGCTTATTGTACACATCAATCTGTTCGTTCTACTCCATTGACTTCTGTTCATCTTTCTCTTCATTCTCATAGGGGTCTACAATTAAATCGTCAAGCTCCTCTAGGAGTGAAGCTATTCCAGACATGCTGCTTTCTGACATGTCATTATCATCTTTCTTAACCAAATGATGTTGTAGTTTCTGCTAGGCTTCATCCATGCTTTGGCTGGTATTTTCAGTATTGATTTTTGTTGCTAGGGAGCAAAGCAAGTTTGCTTGCTGCAATAAAGTAGCAAACTTGGGATCATCCTTTTTCAAAAAATTACCCTCCTACTCCACACCAAATAATTGTTCTGTTGCAGTTTTAGCAACAAGATTTTGGGTTTCCACAATATTCACATTATCTTTATTGATTGGAGAAATGATTGCAAGAGGTTGCCAAGAATCTTGATGTGTGCTCTTTTCTTGTCCAAATAACCTCATATTTGGTGCTGTGTTCTCCTTGAAATCAGTTTTGCAAGACCTCATCTGCTTAATAGGCGGTGGTGAACCAGCTGCACCAGATGTGGGGCATCCGGTTTGTGTCAGTACCCTCTTTGCATTTAAATTGGCACATAATGCTACATTTTCCTTGAATAGCTCCTCATCCTTGGTTTTGAACTTTTTCAGGAGCAGCAGATAATTCTCTGTAACATTATGCTTCCTTCATTTATCCAAATTAATCACATTCACCCCAGACATCCATGCACATGATTTGGGATCATATGTTATCTTACCTAAGAGATTTCTCACTTGACCCAGTCTTACACCACAAAATTCTACAGCACCATTTACCTTGTCTCCCATGTCAAGATTCCACAAGAAAGACAGATCCCGTTGAACAATCACATCGTCATCCAACATAACCACCTTGTTTAGATCCTTGAATATTTCTGGAATAAAGAAATGCGAGTGACCGAACAGTGACAGGTATTCCATTCTTGCCTTCTCAGTAGGCCGCTCTGTGCTCCTAATGAGAATACGAAACTCCTCTGGCAAATACAGCTGTTGCATACTAAACTTTGGTATCTTCTCCAATTGAATGGCTTCATAGTTTATGACATGGACATATGCCTTTTTGTATGTATTTCTGACAAACCAGATTTTCATGGCATAGAAATTTTGAGCATCAGTTAGGATATGAAAAACAATGTTTCCTGGCTCCTTAGAACTGCTCACTGTTGAGTTCATGACAACAGAAGCGGCAAGGACATTCTTAGATAGTATAACATAGTGCCTGTGTTTTGGATTATTGAACTTGCGAGCAGAAGAGTCATCTGAATCCAATGAAGAGGATTTGAAATACTCTAACATCAACCTCATAGAGAAACAATGGTGACTTTTAGGCAATGTCTGAGCATCGAGATTGTAGAGAAATGCACCCTGCTTCATATGAAAATGAGCTTCATCCTCAGTCATATCAAGTATCTGGCAAAGCTTCCTATCAACATTGTGACAATCCATAGTGCAAGATTTGGACTATTGTTTGCTCCATCTGCTCTATCTTCATGTTGATAAAGGACGGTAGATCAGGATCAACAGTGGATACACTAAGAACCCTCTCATTACTAGGATTGGGATTCCATTGTCTGGCTTGGTATTGAAACTGGGGTTGATTTAGAAATTCCCTAGGATACTGAGGACATTGCCTTGCCAACTCAGGGCCATGACTAGGGTTCAAGTTGTTCAAAGTGGGGGAAACAAGATAGGCAGGCGGCAACTGATTTTGACCCCAACCATTAGGAACTGCGGAATAACCAGTAGAGGGCGAGTTAAAATTACCTTCAGGTGTGCCATTCAAACGAAACCCTTGAGTGCTATTAAGATTAGCCTGCCTCAAATCATCAATTCGCCTTGTCACCTCCATCTCCAATTCTCCTGGTTGAACCGAGTCTTGCAAGTTCCTGGGCTCTTCTGTTTGTCGAAGGTTAGCAGCATTTCTCCCCGTTGCTTATTCTGTTACCCTCGCTTGAGAAGAAGCCAACCCTTACAGTAAGATCTCCATCCGATTCATCTGGTCTCGCATTCCGGCCACTTGTTTTTGCAAGTCACCCATCTGGCGCTGAACGACATCTACCTTGTAGCTGGCTTCCATCGCCTCTTGCCTCACCGCCGTCAGCTCGGATGCCTCAGCTTCGTTCCTCGGCATGGACTTTGTCATGTGCTTACGGATCAATGCAAGAGCTTAGGGATTTTACCACGGATGGAGTCCGGAACCCGCACTCAGCACCAATCGCTTCCACCGTCGGAGTTGGAGGAGATCGGGGATTTTACGAGGATTCAAGTCCCAACCCAATCGTCCCCAACTCTCTCTGCCAAGGATCTGGTGGCTCTGATACCAATTTATCACATCCCCAACTCAATTGACGGAGTAGCCGCGAGATCAAGTGGAGATCAGTAACCAAAAGGAAAAAGGAAGCACGGATAGAACGCTAAGAAAACTAGGGCTACAGTATACTAGTGAATAGTAGTACTCAGATAGCACTTCCTTCATTCCACCGAAAGAAGTATATCAGAGTACAGAGTCCCACATTAGCATTAAAAGATGATTATAAGGGTTTAACCCCAGATTAACAGAACATAAACTCCACCCAAAGTAAAATTACTGGAATGCTTAAACCAACTTCACGGAAACCAATCCAGACTGTTGATGCCCACCAAAAATGTAAGAAGAAATCCTGACCATCAAAGATAACTGAACTGGAGCGCAATGAAACGTTATTCTTCAGAATCTTCAGAATTGTGCTGTCTTCCATACCTCAATCTTCTTCAGGTTTGACATCACCAACCCTAATCCCCATTCCTAGCTGCTCTGCGCACTCGTGCTTCCCACCCCGCTGGCACCGTCTTTGGTCGCCGCTCGAGCATGTGTGTAGTTGCGGTACCCCCCTACGGGTGCACCGTCTCGGCTCGCTTCCGGCGGCGTGGGGACCAGGTGCACTCGGCATTGAGACGACAGCGCTTCAGATCCAGTGATTCCAAGCGGGAATCGAGGTGAGGGCATTGACTTCGCATTCATCGGGCATTGACCAAGCAAGATTTTCTAAAAACTGGAAGCATCATTTCTTGGTCAGTTCAGTTTGCTATTTTGGTCATTGATCATATAAATCTTGAACTCTTTTGAATGTTGGAGTTGGTTTTCGATGGTGTTAAAGTCTCCTGTTGTTATGTAGGTGTTGTTAAGCTTGTGAAATCTTGAGGGGCTACATGGGCCTGCTGGCTGCTAGATACTGCTGTGTTGAGGTAGCTCTTAGCGATGAGTCTGACAGGGAAAAATATGAACTAGATGATGAATACGACCCAAGTTTGAATGCAATCCTTTCGGGCCAAGTTTGAAAGTAGTCTTTTGGCCATGTTGCATGCTAAGATGTAATGTTTCCTGTATGACTATAATTCAATCTCATAAAACTCAGCATGCAGCCTATTTCTCTGATTCACTTACATCCCAGTGCTGCCGCAATTGTTCAAATCAGTGTGTGATTCCTGCATGCTAAGACGAGCCTTTTCACTACGTTTTGATACTTATAGATTCTGATATGTTTGAATCCTGTTGAATTGGGCTCCAAAGAAAGGAAACAGAAGTAGAGAGCTTCTGGTTCATGCTTGGCGCCTGCTGGCTAGCGAGCCCTCGTGAGCCAACTCGAGCCACACATCGAGCCAAGCCAAGCCTCATTTATAGCTTGGCACCTTAACAAGCCGAGTCGAACCGCATCTCCGGCTGAGCTTGGCCGAGCTAGGCTCAAGTCGACAAGGTTGTTTCCACCCCTAGTGATAGCTATGTTAGAAATTGGCCCATTTAATTATGGTTTATTTCCTTAATTCCAAAGTACGCATGGTTTAGTACCATATTGCTAAGGCAGAGTGAGGAAGACCGATTTATAAGGTGGAGTCCTCCCCACTCCTTGAATATGCAAAGAGATGGTATGAGGATGGTTCTGTCTAGTCACACACGCGTGCACGCGTATTTGCGTATATTTCGCATGAAAATCGCATGACTTGTGACTTGCGACACTTGGCAAACCAAATCCATCTTTATTTTTGCTGAACCATGCACCTCACTCTCTCTGTTTGAATGAGATTTAAACATTTGAATGAGGCAGTTACAAGTGAATTTACACTGCTTAATTTGTGATTTGATGAGGTAGTTACCAGTGCATAATTTTGTTTAAAACGCAGCAGTTACTAGTGAATAACTGCAGCGCCCTTAAAAGGGCCTGGAGACGTCCAGGAAAAGAGAGAATTTTGCACCTCCATTCTTCCCCTACTTTCTACTCTGTTGTGCTGTTGTGCTGTGCTGTCTGAGCCTCGTCAACCTTTCTTCCCGGCGTGTACCTAGAAGGAGGAAGAGCGGCTATCTCCGAACCGTTGCCACAGAGAGTACTTGCATGGGGCGGCAATAAGGTTTCTGGGTAGCACATCTGTGCGACCACGCACTGCACTGCGACATCTACGTTCTGCACTGCGTCAAGCCTGCGCGGCTTCCTGTTCTTCATCAGGTTAACAAGTAAGTCGTTCGTGCGCATGTACGACTTAGTTTCTACATTTTTCTTGAGTATATTCTGAAATATGATGAATAACCTGCTCTTAGTTGTGAGTTTTGCATCATTAGTTTATTATTTTTGTCTCCTAATAAAACTTGGAATTAAAATATTACCCACATTTATAACAAGCTATGATTCATCGAATCAAGGAACAAATTAAATCTCTAGGATTGGTTTATGCTAACTCTTTTGAGTGAATACCGATATCTAATAAAATTCAATGGTTATGGTTTAGTTGTAATTAGGGTCCACTAAATCAAGAAACAGATGTTTTTCTTGCAATACATACCAGGGAATGAGAAAAATCACAGAAAGCATACCATGGAGATGCCGATGGCTATACCAGAAATTGTGAGTAGAACCACCGCAAATCGAAGGATTGAAGGCGAGTTGGCTGCCTGGTTGGGGAGGATAATTGAAACTGGACTCATGTATTAATGGAGCTGGGTCTAGGAAACAACACGAGGTGGGGCGGGGCATGAAAAATGGGACGGGCCTCCCACTCTATCTTTTAAGGCTCTATCCAAGATCTTTTCCACCTAGCATCATCACCAATCTTAAAGCAACCTTCCCCACCATCCCCCTCCCCCTCCATTGCTGCCTACGAATGGGAATCAGAAAAAATGGAACATCGTCAATACTCACCATTGAGACAAGATCATCTCTTCCAATATGTATTGATTTCATTTATATATCAACTATTAGTACAGCCAAAACTGGAGCATGCATTCGTTCCAAGAAAATAACAAACAGGAGCAGGTATTTGATCGAACGGCAGCCATACACAAAACGGAGACCACCAAATTAAACTGATGCATGTACAACACCACACCACCATCACGGAGCCTAGGAAGGAAAAAACTACTCCAAACGCTTCAGATTTGATCGCCGCAGCATCTCATGTGGTCTGCACACAGATGAAGCACACCCCACAACCCCACTGCCATTGCCATGAGAAGCTCGAGGAGGAGGACGGATACTAGGGCAGAGACGAGGAGCAGCTCTACGCTGAAGATCCACGTGTCCGGAGGCCTCGCAGTGCGCCGCCGCGAGCTCCCTAAAGAGGAGGCCAGTGGCCCAGAGCCCACACTCCTGCGATGAGAGAAAGCTCCGGAGGTTCCATGGCGGAGGGAGGATAGGAGGAGCGATGCCCTGGACACAATGCGAGGAGGAAGGGGACGTCGATGTTTCTTTGTATCTTTCTAATGAATTGGGTGAACTATGGAGGTTGTTCTAATACAAATGAAATTGTCTGTCTATCCTCATCGATTTAGGTTTTTAGGTGAATTAGTTACTGTATCTAACTTATATGGCATTAGAGCAATATAGTATTAGAGCTAAGAGATCTTAAATTTATGACCCAGTTGGCAGAATTAAAAAGAATAATTATAACATCTTATATTCTATGTCTTAGACTTGAGAGAGCCTATACATGCGGGGAAGTGTGCATACAATTCAATTGAGGTGTTGGTGAGAAATGATGATAAAAAGATTACTTTGAGATTGGCAACCATGTTTGGTGAAAAGATCTTGGGAGATCTTGTCCCATATAATTTTCTTCCGCAGCAACGATATTCGTAGGAGGAAAGAGGAGAGGTGGGGTGTGAGACCATGTGGAGGTCACCCCATGATTGTAATGAGTAATTGACTTTTGGATTAGAGTATGTGTGGAGGTTGAGTTTGGTTTTTGAGGAGTTTGCAAAAGATCACTTTTTGTCTGTATACGAGTTAGTCTGGCTGACAACTTTGTGGTTACGAGTTCGTCTGACAGGAGTGTTCATTGTTTACGACTTTGTGGTTGGACGGTCAGATCGGCTGAGCAACCACGGGGTAGTCGAAAGCTTCAATGTCTCGACGACTAAGATGGTCAATGGTCATAGCATCTGCCCAGTTGTGGTAGTCGTAGCATGGGTGTTCGATAGTCGTGACCGATATGAGTGATCGTTGTAGCGATCAGTTGTGGTAGTCGTTGCTTGCATGATCGATAGTCATAACGATCGTTGTGGTAGTCATAGCATGTGTCTTTGATGGTCATGGCGATCTGTTGTGTGGTCATAGGCCTCTGGTAGGAACTCGTGGACTTCGAGTACCTCATCCCTTGAGCATCCGAGTACTTGTAAATCATATCAGACCGGTCGGTGAGCTAAGGTTGTTCACTGGAATATTGGTGTTTTGGTCAGGGTTTGACTAGGATGTTCTTGCGAGTGTGCACATGTGGTTATTACTTGGTTCTAGGATTAGAATCAGAAATTTTGGTACATACATTTTGATTGTACAAATTGATGATCTTTATGTATCATGCGGTGCTACGTGACGGTTTGCTTGTTGGTGTTGGTTGCAGGACTAGGACTAGGCACAGGAGGTGTTGAGGTCTAGAACGGTCAGGGAGACGCCGAAGATGACTGAAACTTGCGGGGTGGTTGCAAGCCGGGACGACGAGAAACTGGAGTGCGAGCTACCGGTGGTGGACATGATGGGCAACGGCTAGGTGGACTGGGACTAAGCTAAGGGAGGAGTTGAGGTCCAAACGGTTGAGGAAGTCGGGTGCCGTCATGCGCAAGGAGAAGCACATGGTGCACCAAGTGACTTAGGTCGTTTGCAAGCGAGAACGGTTCGATGGGATCCAACCGCATGAGAGACTTGACGACAAGTCATTGGGGCCACATGGAAGATGGCAAAGCATGGGCAAAGCTTCGTGGCAAAGGAAGCGGGAAGCTTCGAGGAAGGCGGTAAAGAGGCATTTTGATAAATTGCCCAATACCGAAAAAGTGGTAGTGTGTGAAACCGCGGCGTTGACCTGAGTGGTTTAGGTTATGTATGTGCTGAAAATGTGAAGCACTAATGGGTTAATAGTTGTAAGCCGCTTTCAGAAGCGTGCATGAGTAAAACTCGGTGTTAGGTGGGGTTTAACAGGTTATCCCTGGGTTGGCCTAATGGAAGGATCCATTAGGTCTTGGGTTCATTGGCGAGCTTACGAAAAGAGAGAAGAGGCAAGAGCTAGGCTTTGAGAAGGTTGGCTAAGCCTTGTAGTGGCTAGCTCCTCCTCCCTCCCATGGGAGTTAGGTTAGAGAGTGGGTGTGGGCTCTAGACTTAGAGCTTTGTCCTCCTAAGGAGAGTAGCTGTGAAACCAATCATCTGAGCAATACATCAATCTTCGATCTATCGTTTGTGTATCTTTTGTCTGGTTGAGTTTACTCAGCTTGATCCGGTTCCTTCTCTGTTTTCTTCCTCTGCACTCCGGTTTTGTTCCTTTTCCTTCTTGATCTGAGAGATAGTTCTTATTTGATCTTTTTGATGATCTGACATGCTGTATTTTGTGGGATTCTACTCAAAGCCATCTTGGCTATCCTATTATCACAAGCATGGTCAGTTCATCTTTTCGATCTCAGATCTCGGTTTTGTGCGTGCTATCTCAAATCGCAAGAAGGTCTCATCTTAGTCATGGATTTTTCGATTCAAGATTGGAGCAACCTCTTGAGACCTTAACCAATTTGCGTATAAAGTTTCATGGCCATTTGATCTCTTAATTAAAAGATATATGGATTTTAGATCTAGCGATCGTGCGTTGCTCTATTCTTCCTAACCATTTTCGACCACTTCTTGTTTCGACCATGGTCAAGTTTCATATCACATCACATCTGATTTTGACCACTCAATGATTTCAGAGTTGTGGTCATGCGCCTTCTTTGATACTACTAGTCATTTATGACCGCAGTTGTTTCTAATCGCTTGATGGTCATAGATTGTGCGGTCGTGCGCCTCCACTATTTTTTGAGTTGCTTATGACCGCAGTCAGTTACAAGCGCTTAATGGTCTTCGACCTTGCAAGCCATACGACTGCTCTGTTTTGAGCTTGTTCTTTTCTATCTTAATCTTTTTTGATCTAAGAGTTTTGATTTGATTTCTTTGATGTTCTTGCTAGCCGTGACATGTGGAATTGCGCTCAAACCCATTTTTGCTATTCTCTTCCCGTGAGCAAGATCTATTCATCGTTTTAGATCTCGAGTGGTGTACGCTGCTTTAATTTGTAAAAGGTCTCAAATTTGTCATGGATTTTTTGATCCAAGAATGGAATAGCCTCCTAGGACCTTAAGAAACATGCTTACACTGGCTTCACGGCTTTTAGATCTTTCAATCAAAAGTTGCGTGAGTTTTGGATCTGGTGGTCAGGTTGAAAAATCATGTTCCCTGTTCGTTCTTTGGAAACAGCGGTACCACAAGCCTTGTAGCAGTAGTACTGCAGTTCCTACTCTTTGACCACTTTGATTTCATCCATTCATTGGTCGTCGACCTCACTGGTTGAAGTTCGGCTTGGTTTGACCATCGTGGTTTTGATCGCTCAATGGTCGTACATCACTCTGGTCACATTTTGAACCGTTACGACCACACATTGGTTTTCGACCACAATGTTTTTGGACCGCACTCTAGGCATCGACTATGGAGGTGTCGACCATTCATTGGTGTTCGACCACGTAGTTTAGACCACATCGATCTTTTGAATGCGCTGATTTCCGATCACTCATTGGTCCTGAACTACGCTGGCCTTTCAAACACACACTAGACATCGACAACGTTGGTTTCGACCACAGTGTTTCTACCATGTTGGTTTCGACCACGTTGGTTACGACCATATTGGTTTCGACCGACCACGTTGGTTTCGACCATGCTGGTTTCGACAGCATTGGTTACGACCACGTTGGTTTTGACCACATTGGTTTTGACCACGTTGGTTTTGACCACAGTGGCTTCGACCACGTTGTATGCCTTTTGACCACACTGCTTTTCTCTACTGTCTGGTTGTGTTCAGTTTGGTGGTCCGGTGCTTTTCGACCAATAGTCGTAATCAACCACGTTGTTTTTCCGTCGAGTGCTCGTAACTTGACCACGTTGTGCTTTGATCTGATCGTATTGAACTCTATATTCCTCTGTTTTTCAAGTAGACCTCATATCCTAATCTGCATAGCTTTGTGGCTATCGGAGTAAAGGATTTGTGAATATTTGAGAAAAAAATTCTAGGCACCATTCACCCCTTTGTTGCCTGTTTGGTCCTACAAGTGGTACCAGAGCCATGTTGGCCCTTTGTTTGATCTTAATTGATCTTGAGCATGTCAACTAGTAGGGAACCTTGTGAGCTCTTCTTTGCATCTTATTGGGGTATTTTTGCCAATGATGTCCTTTGTGACAAGAGGCCTGAAATCAACCAAAGAGGGATTTTGTTTGTAAGAAACCACAAGTGTGAGCTTTGTGGTTTATTCTTTACCTTTGGTTGTTCAAGTGCCAAGAAGAAGAATTTTTGGAGTCCACAAATGATGATAATATTGACAAGGAGGATGAGCTTCGACTCATCATGAACAAGGTAAAGCCTCAATGTGACCTTGGCTTTGCCCAAGATGAATATGCTTGCTCTTAGGGATAATGTGAGATGTCTAGATGATAAAATTGCTACATTGTTTGATATTGGTTATGCTAGGTCGAAATCACACTTACCATCTGTAGGTTGTGACTTTTTACGTGTGGATGTTGAAAATTTGAATTCTTTTTAGTGCTTAAAATATGAAATAAGAAATTAAAATTGGCTCACCTCACATGTGTAGAGTAGCTTGAGTTAGGTCAGCTTGGGATTAGTGAGCCAACTGATTCTCTTGTTTTATGTTTGTACTAGCTTTATTCATCATGTTGGTCCAATTCATTGGTTGCTTGCATTTTTTTATCTCTTGCATATATTGTCATTCTTTGAGAGATAGTGTAAATGTTTTGAGAAGAGAGCGCAATGATATGAGCGTTGAATCTTGTGACTTAGTCACCTCCTTTCATTTAGATTTGGATCTTTCTTGTAGTGAGCATAGTTCTATCGTTGTTGGCACTTGTGCCATATCTTCATATGCTCCTATTTTGGCTAGTGTAATTCTTGTTGGCTCTTCTAATGGAAGGGATTTTTGAAAATAAAGGTGCTTATTTTTTACATGATACTACATCTTTTAAAGAGAAATATCATTGCACTTTTGTAAGAAGAGATCAAAGGCTCCAATCTAGCAACATTTGGCACAAAAACACGAAATCATGCTCTAGATGCACATTTTTACCAATCTTTCTCCCCCTTTACAATGGAGTCTTTAAGATACATGGAAGAAGATAAAGCATTAATGAAATGAAGTGGTAATTTATTCATTTTGAGCATTTAGGAGCCATGAAGATTATCCAACTTGACTTTCCAAGTATTACACCAAGCCATAAAAAGTGAAGGTGCTATCTAGATCATGGCAACATATGTATAGCTAAACTAAAGCCACATAAGCAATGATCTGAAATTAAATAGATTCAAAAATGAGCCAAACCATGTCAATATGATAAATGGAATCAAGAAGCTACCATTGAGTCAATTTAGAGTGCTATAAGTTCAAAAATAAAACATTTTGTTCAAGCACTTGATATTACTTGCACTTGAGTAAATTTAGCACATTTGACAAATTTTGGATTCATTTTTTTAGCTAAGCTTCAACCATTTTTCATACAATTTAGTTTCTTTAGCCATGTGCTAGATCTCAAGCTTTATGCTATCATTCTAAGCAAGAAACTTAAGGAAGCAATTTTGGTCATTCAAAACTCCCTCTGAATTCATGCTTAGTGCAATAGTAAGCTATCTCATGAGAAAAGATTGGTGATATTAGTTTTTCGTACAAAAGAGATCTTTTTCCATTTTCTTAACTTAGTTCAAGGGCAAAGAATTAATACTAACTCGTGCTTCATTAATGAACTAGTATAGCTAAATCTAAAGCTCAATACAGATTCAAAACTCAACTTAGCTTATTTGACATGGCATGAATCATAAAAGGATTCAATAGAGTAAGATATGATTTAATTTAAGTTTTTCACATTTAAAGAAGCTAGCATAGCAAGAGCTAAGCTACACATAGAAGGTCATAATAAATTTAGTAATCTAGTATAAGTCATGGTAAGATGTAAAGCAGTTTTATCATGTCACACAAGGATAATAATCAGGGTTCCATGTATTTATATTACAATACATATTGCTGAATTTAAATATGACGACACAAAAATTCCAGCTCCCCCTCAGCATGTGAGTCAGTTTTAGAAGCAATTTGGTTCAATTTAAGTTATGTCAGCATTAAGCTCAAGAAAATCTCAAATGAACTCTTTTTGAACCAAAGGAAAACGCATAAGAGAAGAAGCTTGGAAAAATAAAGAAATGGTAGTCCTTAAAGCATAAACAAAATAGAAGGATTACTATGGCTCACGATGAAGTGTATGTCTGGCCTCGAAGCAGTGAGGTACAGGAGGGAGCCAATCCTGCTGTGGTACTTCTTCTAATCTATAGGCTCGCTATCCTCGTCTGGATTGAATAGGCTCGCTATCCTCGTCTGGATTGAGTGTAGCAAGGTTACCATCAAAGTTGACACCGACTTGCCATCACTCATGTCGAAGCATCTTAGGAGGTCTCAAATATACTTGTCTTGATGCAAGAAGGTACCCTCCCGAGTCTACTTGATCTGGAAGCCAAGAAAGAAGCTCAACTCACCCATCATGCTTATTTCAAACTTTGTACTCATGACATCAGAAAATTGAGAAACAAGAGCATGAGAGGAGCCATCAAAGATAATGTTATCCACATAAATCTAGACAAGCAGAAGATCATTGCCATGCCTACGAATGAATAAGGTTTTATCTACCTTACCCATCTCAAACCCATGACTCAACAAATAGGACTTAAGTCTCTCATACCAAGCTCTATGGGCTTGCTTAAGTCCATACAGGGTTTTGGAAAGCTTGAAAACATGGTTTGGATATTTGGGGTTCTCGAAACCTGAAGGCTATCTAATATAGACCTCTTCCTAAATATACCCACTGAGAAAGACACTCTTGACATCCATTTGGTATAATATGAAGCCCTTTGACACTACGAAGGCAAGCAGAATCCTAGTGGCCTCTAGCCTAACTACAAGGGCAAAAGTCTCCTCAAAATCTAAACCCTCAACCTAGGAGAAACCCTGGGCTACTAGTCTAGCTTTGTTTTGAATGACTACTCCATCCTCACTCTACTTGTTCTTAAAGACCCACTTAGTTCCTATGATATTATGACCACTAGGGGGCTTAACAAGCGACTAGGACTTATTCCTCTCGAAATTTTCTAACTCCTTATGCATGACATTGACCTAAGACTCATCAAAATGTGCATGATAGATATCCTTAGGCTTGAAAGGCGACAAAGGTAGAATGTAGACAGAAGTGAGATAAGCCAGACTTTGAGCGCGTGACACGCTTAAGAAGATCTTCTATGATCTGCTCCAGAGGATGACAATGCTAAATGTGTTGGGGAGGTCCTGGATGATAAGAAGAAGTGGCCTCTACTTCATGAGCCATGGAGGTAGGAGCAGAGCCACAAGCTCCAGAAGAGTTAGAAGGAAGGGCTGATCGCCCTGAAGTGCAGTAGAAGAAGCAGGTGCATTAGGGATATATGAGACTGGATCAGATAAAGAACCTTCATCTTTATCCTCCTCATCATCCACAAAGATGGTCTCAGACTACATAACTGGACCTGAGATATCGGGCCTAGTGCCAGGACTGACCTCATTGAAGGTAACCTCACAGGTCTCTATAATCCTACCAGTCTCGCAATTCCAGACCCTATAACTCTGTAAAGAAGTCGAGTTACCTAGAAAGATACCATCATATGAAAGTGATTAAAATTATCTAATTTCCCAGACTTTAGAATAAAGCACTCACAACTGAACACACGAAAAATACAAGGCACTAGGCTTTCGCCCATACCTCAACTCATAAGAAGTGTGATGCAAGTGTGCTCTTAGAAAAACTCTATTTGAAATATAGCACGCGGTGGCTATAGCCTTATCCCAAACTTCCTAAGTGTAGTGTCGAGACCCGAATCTGCAAATCTGGAATCTCCTGTGTATTCTGCACTAGTCCAAGATCATGCTAGTGCACACAATATAAACATAGATGGAATATCAACCATATACATGATTAACCAAGAAAAAGACTCAAATATTATTAATTATGAAAGTATGACCTTATGGTCAAGGTTACAATTAATTAACCTGAAGGGCTTAAGGAAACTAGCAGCGGAGAGTAGAAATAAGCGTAGTAGCCATTTGATATGCCCATAGGCAATCGACTAGAGAGCAAAGCCCTAATCCGCGAAGTCGTCGAAGTATTCTCCTTCTAGTACCTGCTGCTGATAAGGCTCTTCTTCTTCAAACAACTAAATATGGATATAGTCGTGAGTACGTATAGTACTCAGCAAGTCATTTGTAACAAAGAATGCAATATAGTATGCATGGCTTACCAATGGATGGCTGAAAGGTTAGTTTGTAGAAAGCAGCAATTTGAAGTAAATAGAGTAGATAGATTCAAAGCGAACTTTAAAAAAATGATAATAAATAAATAATCAAAGAAAAATGAATAAACCACACGTGAACTAACCTTCCACGAATTGAACCACCAGTGAACTAACCATTCACTTCCCAACATAATCCAACCAAGTTTTTATGAAATATCTACCCCTCATGTGAATTCACCAAGCATTGTCCATAACCGGGGACATGGCTATTCGAATAGTTTACACTCTGCAGATGTTGCACAACTTTACCCACACGATTATCCTCACGTTAAAGAAAATCACAACAAGGCTTTTACAATGCTCAATCTCAACTTGATCTCGCCTGCTAAGATTTCGCCGTCGAGTAAGCTAACCACCTAGTCGATAATTGCCCCCTCTTGCACCAATAAAGCATCAGTGGCAATAATCAAAACTGAGACTCCATGATCATTCGCCCAAGTGAAAACCATTATGCTAGGTCTATCCCATGCTAGACATGTGGTTGTACGATAAGGCTTATATCAATGGCACACAAAGTTAAGTCCTTAGACATTACCTAGGTGAAGCATTCACATCCCTAAAGTGCTAATCAGACTTCCCCCTTTACTACATGATCATTTGCCCAAGTGAAAACCATTTTGTATAACCAACACCAATTATACTACCCATGTCATGATAATCAAATTTTATAACTGTAGCTGACAACCATATTTCAATATCTCATTAAGTCAAAATTAATTAATTAACAACATGTGAAGATGAACCCAACGTGTTATAAGCCTGGCTAGGCATACTAGACATACAACCCACGTGACAACTAGTATTGCATCACTAGATAATTATCCATCCTATGGTGACAATGGAATCATAGCATTCGAATTATCAAGGATGGATTAATCAAATAGGTTATTAACTACCGATACAAAGGTTTTGTAATAAAATAGCGAAGCATGATAATTTAAAACAAAATAATACATAATAGATTTGAAATTTTGATTTAACATGATCAAAGAACATGACTCACCTTGGCCTTACTTAATTAATGGCTCTTGATCTTCAAACCTTGCTTCAGCTCCTTTGAAAGCGTGATCCAACGAGAGAGAAAACAAAATGAAGCCTAAAATAAAATCAAACAAAATTCAAATAAACTACAAAATTAGAACCAAAAGGTATAGCTCAATTTTAGACGAATTTAGGAAAAGAATCGGGTCATTTGGAGCTAGGGCAGAGAAGAACGGGCTCTTGGAAAATCTAATCTAAAGGAAAAGGTTGAAAATGGGAAAATGTTACTATGCTGTGGACTCAACTCATGGGATAGCAGGTCTACGGTGAACTCAACTCATGGAACAGTGCACGGTGATTGGGCTTGGATGATGTGGTGGTTGACTAGGCATCTAGGCCTGACATGGCATGCTAGTGTGGCTTGCTGACACGGCTTGGCTCATGGGTCTACGGAATAGTGCCTGCTGACATGTGGGGCCCAGATGTCAGTTGCACGGTGCGCGGTGGTCTCAGTCTACGTAGAAGTTGAAGGGACGTGAGTGCATGCTACCATCAGCACTGGCATTGGTGGGGCACGCGGACCGGGGCGACGCTTTGTTCTGCCAAAACAACGGGCACGGCGACCAAGGCGATGAACGTTGGGCTGTGGTTCGGGTGACAAAGCTGGCCGATGGGGTAGCAAACTGCGGTTGGATAGAGGGCTCGGTGGTAGGCTCACCAACGGCAAGGGTGGCTCAGTGAATGGCAGCAGACGATAGACCGACGAGGATGGCGAATTGCGGCCAGAGCTGAGGATGGTGGCAACGACAACGAGATCGGTGAAAAACTTGACAGAGGCGCACAGCTCGGCGAGGGTGGTTATGGGATGTGAAGAATGGGGCAGCGCTCGGCCTTTATACAGACGTCGAGTCCGAGGCGAAGACATGCAGATGCTGAGGCGAACTTGTCTCATGCATGCTGGCGAGAGACCGCGTGGAAAACGATGCACGTGAGGGCGACGTGTGGATGGGCGGATGTGCAGCACGGGCAAAGGCAAGGCTTGGATGGCCGAGACGTGTCAGAAATTGAGCGGCAACACGTGGGTGCGGATTTTTGACGCGTTGCAGAGGTAGGGTAGGCCAGGCTGGTCGAAGAGATGGGCCAGAGGGATTGGATTTAGGCCCACAAGGGTTTTAGGATTTTTGGGAATTTTCAATTTTTAGAAATTCAAATAAATTCAAAAGAACTCTAGGATGTCCCGATGCTTGTCGATGTAAAGTGATCAATCCAATGGATGTGCATGACTAGGAGATGTCGATAGATCGAGCTGAGCTTGGTAGAGGCAATGCCCTATATGTGAAGTCATATCATACGGAGGTGAAGCCATTGCTAAGTGTTGCCCCTTGCTAGGCAAACCAACCTGATGACTAGGAGTGCACTCAGGCATGAAGTACTAGGGACTGATGGGTTTCCTGTGAGGTGATGAGACATACACCGAAGCGCCTATTAACTGACTCCTAGAGGGATCGCTTGTATTACGAGTAGGTGTGCATACAATGTGTTAGATACTCCACTTGCCTTAGGTATGACCTCACGATGAGTTCTCGACTCGCTGAGTGACGGCCTTTGAGGTGAGGAGACATGTAACCAAACTTAAGGTGGTCGATTTGTCGATGCATGCATGGTCAACTCGTCAAGGCATTGACTGTGGGGCATGAAGTAATCCACAAACCGGTGTGTGGCCCTTGACGAAAGAAGATGATTTGGTTATCCGTGGAGCTAGATAGAGTCCATGGTCGAGGAGACACGATCAAGAAGAAGCAAAGTTAGCTAAGGGCAAGCCATCAAGACTGATCGAACCACATTGGGGTCAAGCCATCACTCTCAAGATTCTTGAAAAGCTTCGCCAACACGCTGGAAGGGCCGAGGCAGCAGGTATAGTGAGCCACCTTCTCAAGAGTGACATCGACCTTGTCTTTTGGTGAAGTACAGGCTTGGTCTAGGGGGTGGCATCCTAGAGGACAGGGAAGGTGATAACACCATGACTAGGTCTACTGTCCCTAGCCTAGACTTGCACTTGATCCATGGCGGGGTTGAAGCTGATGCGGCACCTAGAATCGTTGCGGGTGGAACCTGCTCGGTCAAGCCTAAATAATAGTAGCGATGGTGGAGTCGACTTGAGCCAGGGTGGTGGTACGTAGTGGACGTCGAGCCCAAATGACGGCGTGTGCCTCCCATTGGGAAAGACTTGGTGTTTGGAACTCATTCTGCGTGGGAGTAATGCTGGCTTGTATGCCGGCTGGTGCGACACAAAGTCAAGGTACACAAAGTTTATCCTGCGATTGTCCGGCCTTCTTTGGTGAGGATGCAAAGGGGTTGTAACTGCCTTTGCTCCTAATGTTAGAATATAGTTTGCGTGCTACTCTTTTACTAAGGGTATCCTATTACTCTATCCCCCATCAAAAAAAAACTTGACACTTGAGACGAAGCTCATGAGTGACACTTCAATTGAGAAGCGAGGATGTCACCATCTCCCAACGGAAAAGACATGGCACTCAAGATGAAGCTCACAAGCGGCACTTTAGTTGGGGAGGCAAGAACATCGTTGTCCCCCATTGGAAAAGACTTGGCACTCAAGACGAAGCTCACAAGTGGCACTTCAGTTCGAGAGGTGAGAACGTTGCCATCCCCCATCGAAAAAGAGTTAGCACTTAGGACAAAGCTCACGAGCAGCACCACAATTCAGGAGGCGAGAATGTCACTGTCCCCCATCAAAAAACATTGGGTGCTTGGGATGAAGCTCACGAGCGGCACTTTGATTCAAGAGGTGAGAACGTCGCTGTCCTCCATCAGAAAAGACTTGGCACTTGGGACGAAGCTCATGAGTGGCACTTCAATTTTGGAGACAAGAACGTCACCATCCCCCCATCGAAAAAGACTTCGTGCTTGGGACAAAGCTCACGAGCAGAACTTCAACTTGAGAGTCGTGAACATCATTGTCCTCCATCAGAAAAGACTTAGCGCTCGGGACAAAGCTCACGAGCGGCACCTCAATGCGGGAGGTGAGAATGTCATCGTCCCCCATCAAAAAAGACTTGGCGCTCGGGGCGGAGCTCATGAGCGGCACCTCAAGCGGGTGCTGACTCAACCACAGAGGGGGAGGATGATTAGCATCGAATCGATCCCCAGAGAGAAGGATGATCAGCATCTACTTGACCCCCAGAGGGAAGGATGATGTATCGACTCGATCCCAGAGGGGCAAATGATGCGTCAACTCGACCCTGGATGGGGAGGATGATCAGTGTTGACTTGACCCCGGAGGGGAGGATGATGCGTCGACTCGACCTCGGGAGGGGAGGATGATTAGCGTGGACTCGACCCCAGAGGGGAGGATGATGCATCAACTCAACCCCAGACGGGAGGATGATGCTTCGACTTGACCCCAGAGGGGAGGATGATGCTTCAACTCAACCTCAGAGGGGAGGATGATCAGTGTCGACTCGACCTCGGAGGGGAGATGATGTGTCGACTCAACCCCAGAGGTGGAGGATGATCAATGTCGACTCGACTCTGGAGGGGAGGATGATGCATCGACTCGACCCCAGAGGGGGAGGATAATCAGCACCGACTTGACCCTAGAAGGGAAAATGATGCATCGACTCGACCCTGGAGGGGAGGATGATGTGTTGACTCAACCCCAGAGCGGAGGATGATCAGCATCAACTCGACCCCAGAGGGTTAGGATGATCGTCGACCCGACCACGGAGGGTGGGTGTTAGTCGATAAAGAGTCGACCCAAGAGGGTGATCTTATCCACGCTGAGGTCAATCCATTGAGGCATGTTAGAGCTTGCTGAGGCAAATTCATCGAACTAGGTGAGCCCCTAGTCTAGGAGACGCCATCAAGGCAAAGCGAAGTTCGGCCGAGGCAAAAGCCATTGAGGCCGAAGTAAACCACGCCAAGGCTAGACCATCGAGGCATGTTAGAGCTCATCGAGGTAAGTCCATCGAGCTAGGGGGAGCCCCTAGTCAAGGAGACACCATCGAGGCAAAGTGAAGTTCGGTCGAGGCAGAAGCCGTCAAGGCTGAAGTGAACCACAGCAAGGCTAGGCCATCAAGACGTGTTAGAGCTCACCGAGTTAAGTCCATCGAACTATGGGGAGTCCCTGGTCTAGAAGACGCCATTGAAGCAAAGTGAAGTTTGGCCGAGGCAAATGTCATCGAGGCCGAAGTGAACCACGCCAAGGCTATGCCATTGAGGTGTGATAGAGCTCGCTAAGGTAAGTCCGTTGAACTAGGGGGAGCCTCTAGTCGAGGAGACCCCATTGAGATGGAGCAAAGTTCGATCGAGGCAAAAGCCATTTGAGGCCGAAGTGAACCACACCGAGGCTAGGCCGTCAAGGCATGTTAGAGCTCACCAAGGTAAGTCCGTTGAACTAGGGGAGCCCCTAACTGAGGAGACACCATCTAGACAGAGCGAAGCTCAGCTAAGGCAAAGTCATTAAGGCCAAGTTGAACCACACCAAGGCTAGGTCATCGAGGTGAGTTCGTCAAACTAGGGGGAGCCCGTAGTCGAGGAAACACCATCAAGGTGAAGCGGAGTTCGCCCGAGGAAAAAGCCGTCAAGGCCACAGTGAACCACGCCAAGGTGAATCCTTTGAGCTAGGGGGCCCTAGTCATGGAGACACCATCGAGGCGAAGTGACATCCAGCTGAGGCAAAGCCATCTAGGCATGTTAAAGATCGCCGAGGTAAATCCATCGAGTTAGGGGAGCCCCTAGTCGAGGCGAAACAATGTCCAACTGAGGCAAAGCCATCGAGGCCTAGTTGACATACGCCGAGGCCATCCAGGCACGTTGAAGATCGCTGAGCTGAATCCTTCAAGCTAGGGGGCCGTAGTCGTGGAGACACCGTTAAGGCGAAGCGACGTCCAACCGAGGCAAAGCCATTAAGGCGTGTTGGAGGTCGCCGAGGTGAATCCTTCGAGCTAGGGGGTCCTAGTCATGGAGACACCGTAAAGATGAAGCGAAGCTTAGTCGAGGCAATGCCATCGAGACCGACTCGAACCATACCGATGTCAAGCCATTAAGATGTGTTGAAGCTCACCGAGGTGAGTCCATCAAACTAGGGGGAGCACCTTGCTAGTCTCATGCCTGATGAACACGAAGTTTTCATTTTCTAAGATCGAGCTGTGCTAGCAGCACTGGTATGGGCGCTTCTCCACGCAAAACTACTTCCTCTAGCAATTGGTTTACAAATGCACTATCGGCTTATGGCAACACTATGGTCAAACCACCCAGGCAGCCAAAGCTAAGAACGCCAAAGGTGGAGCCCACCTATGATTCATGCAGCGCTGAGAACAGAGTCAGTCGGGGATCCGGTGGTAGCGGAAACTAAGCCCGGCCTAGGAGTCGGTGCCCGAAAGCGGCCTCGGTGCTCGTGTAGGCGCACGGGCGAAGCTCAGGGGATCTAGCAAGTCCCACGACCATCGGTCACCATGCGCACTCCATTAAGAGCAAGGCTAATAATACAGCCTTCAGCTGGCTGTATGGACACTTACAGCCCACTTATCAGCCTATTCATATAGTAGTTTACAGACAGCTGAAGGCTGTATGACCCACCCCTTTCTCTCACAAAGTTTCTTGGTTCTTGTGCTTCAGCTGGCTGTAAACTTACAGCCCACCTCTCTTCTCTCTCCTCCTCTCTCTCCTCCACCTCAGCATACAGCCTACTAACAGCCTCTTATAATACTTGCTCTAAAGAGATGTTTTTGGAGGACGTTCCACATAAACAATTGAATCATTGCAGAGTTCGACTCGGTGCTAGACACACCCACCCAACCGAGTAAACAGACTCCACCTCACCAATAATTTGGCAAACGTCATGAGGCTGGGTGGGCCTGAAAGCCCTGAGCCTAAACTAGAACATGAGCGACCTACCCCATAATGCCCTCGCAGACCATCCCGTCTCATCCCGTCCTGCCCCCTTCTATCCGCAAGGTGTTCTCCCACCGTCCTGCATGCAATGTGATTTCTAGCCCCCGCCCCAAGCACGGGACTCCACCCGGTCAACGTGTACGCACTACTACAGAAAGCCTAATACTAGACGGCCAATCACAGACAGTTTGACAAAACCGTCTATGATCGACACTAACACAGGCGGTTTTAATTTGGACACCTTCTGTGTTGGTGGCGTCGAAGAAAATGAGTATCACAGACGGTTCATACCGATGAACCGTCTGTGATACTTTAGTATCACAGACGGTTTTTATTAAAAACCGTCTGTGATAATCTGGAATTATCACAGACGGTTTTTTTATTAAAAACCATCTGTGTTGTATAGACTATCACAGACGGTTCTTGTTAAGAACAGACAAGAACCATCTGTGAATGTTCGCAGATGGTTTTTAACAAGAACCGTCTGTGATGTCCCGTTTGTCATATTTTATACATGATCAGAGGTTAATATATAAGTACACACATTGCATCTAATAACTTAACTACAGAACTACTGAGACAAGAGATCACAAATTAAAGGCAAATTTATTACAAAAGTCGCACAGGTAAAGAGTTTCCCAGATTGTAATCTTTTGGGCTTCGTACACTTCTTCTTCGACTTTGGGACTTGGAGGATCAGCTGTTGACTTCTCGAATGCCGTTAAGATTGTCCTTGTCCTCAGCACTTCCTCCTCCAGCCTGGGCAAATGATCAGTAGCATAGCCCATAATCTCGTAGAGGATAGCATTATAAGATTCCTCAGAATCTGCCGTATCTGCTTGATCGGCAATGCTATCCATCAGTCTCTCCAATGCCTGTAGAGCTTCTTCCGCTTTGCGCACATTGTGGAGAAGAACCAGGGTGAGGGCTATTTCCCTTTCTTGAGTGGCAGCGAGACGCCTCCATCGACGACGGATGATCAGGTCGAGCTGACGGATGCAAGAAAGTCGGGGAAGGAGAGCAGGGCGTGTGCGGAGAAGCTACTCCAGATGTAAATTTCTGGCCGCCTGTGTAAGGTTCCTGATAGGGACGGGGTCCCGATCTTCCAACAGGTTCTGGATATGTTCGATTTGGTGGAGGCGCGACACAAATCGATCCGGCTTCCGAACGACACGTTCCGAACCCCGCAATCGCAGCACCACGTCTCCTCAGGTTATCAACCATGCGCGACCCGGTTGACCTCACCAAGAAGGCTAATCCTCGCCTGCGAATCGAAGAACACAAGCAAGAACAAGGAAGAACACAACTGAATTGCGGATGTATTGATGTAGCACTCGAAAGTTGGGGTCTCACAAACCGATGAACGGCGAAACTGTTCAAAGACAGATTAATCTAAGCAAAACCCAAACCCTAATGGTGGGGGTGGCGGCTGGATATAAAGGAGTGAGGGGTGTGCAAAACCCCTGGACGCACCCTAATGGGCTCCAACACGATACAAAGCCGAACGGCCCAAAAGACGGTGGCGCAGCACCCTGACAGATTCTGAACGCTCACTTGTTTCGACGATTCCTGTTGACTCAGAAGGAATTTTGATATGGGACCAGAGCCATTGGAATGATATCTTTCTCAGCTTTCCATACATATGTAGAACGTCCAAAACGAAGTCCGGATGCGATCTGGGCGTTCGTTTTAGTGCGGCCTGGTCCTGGACTCCGAATTGGATTCGAAGTCGGCTTGAGTTGGGCCTCCAACATGATTCGACCGCCCTTGCTGGACTTGTGCGCCTCGTAGCCCTTCTCCAAGTACCTCTAGGTCCTCTCCATGGTTCCTAATCATAATTAAATCATTAGGTAGCAATCGATTCTCAAATGAACAAGAAGTACTTAGGAACGAGCTCACCTGTAAATTCAATTGTCGGACGCGAGCTCTAGTGATTGGTCCTTGAATGTCAAGTGGAGGAGTGTTGTGTGTATCCGAAGAAGTGATGTCCTCATCAGTTCCGGCCGAACAACTCGTGATGAACAGATGAGAGGAAGGAGATGATCACAAGAATAGTAGAAGCCATATTGTACGTACGTAGAAGAGACCTGAATTAGGCGCGCATATTTAACCTTTAGCACAGACGGTTCGTATACCAAACATTAATGATATAGACGCTTCGTATAACGATCGAGATAAGTTTAGACGCTTCGTATAACGATTGAGATACGTTTAGACAGAGATACGTTCTGACTTTGCATTATCACAGACGGTTTTTAATACAAAACCGTCTGTGATAATAGCACTAGGCATTTATTGCGCTGCTCAGAACCGCATCTGTCTTCATTTCGATCCAAATCTAGCCGGTGCTGCACTCTTTCGCTCAGGCGGCAAGCTAGGCGATTTCAGGCCAATTAATTTGGTGGGAGGAGGCAGAGATTGAGCTTTGAAGATTCATACTTTCCTGGTTGCTCTAGATATGGTTAGTAATGAAATTTATTTTTCTTTGCATTACAATTTAGATGTAAGTAATTGGTGAGTGTTATTGAAGATGGTTTGCAAAATTGTTGGTTATATAATAGCTGTTGTGTTTATAATATGAATTAAGCTAGCAAAGCCTGAATGCATGTGGTATATATATATATATATGTAGTAATAATTAATTAATTTAATTTTTAATACTAAATTGTTATATATATATACATAACATAGGACTGAAACTGGATGTATGCCGCGAGCCGTGTGAGTGAAGAGTACATTAATGGCGTGTCTGCTTTTACAAGAGCTGCCGAGGAGGATATGTTGAATAAGGGGGTGGAATATATGTACTGTCCATGCACTGACTGCGAGAATTTAAAGATGTTTAAGAACCGAGGGCCAATTGAAGCGCACTTGATTCGGAGGGGTTTCAAAAAGGGTTATACGTTTTGGACCAGATCATATGCCGCCGGATGACATCGCCAATGAAGTGAATGATATGCCGCCGGATGACATCACCGGTGAAGTGAATGACATGCCGCCGGATGATGTCGATTGTGGTTCGAATTCAGATAGGTTGCACGATGACAATCTGGATCAGATGCTTCGCGATGTAGAAAAGACTATGATGAGAGAGAGTATGTTAAATTCTAGGGCTTGATGGAGGACTCGGAAAAACCTTTGTTCACGTGCTGCAGGTCAAAGTACACGAGGTTGTCGGCCGTGCTTGAACTGTTGAAATTGAAGGCAAGCAACGGTTGGTCCGACAAGAGTTTCACGGCGTTGCTAGGTCTTTTAGCGGACATGCTTCCAGAGGGAAATGAGTTGCCTAAAACCACGTATAAAGCCAAGAAGGTTCTTTGTCCGTTGGGAATGGAAGTAGAAAGAATACATGCATGTCCGAACGACTGTATCCTCTATCGTAAAGAGTATGCAAACATGCATGTATGTCCGGTGTGCAACGCATCCCGATACAAACGTAACAATCAATCAGATGACGGCGAGGGAACAGAGGCGAAGAAAGGACCTCCTGCTAAGGTGGCATGGTATTTTCGTATAATTCCCCGTTTGAAAAGGTTTTTTGCAAATCCAAAGGAGGCAAAACTGCTGCGTTGGCACTCGGAGGAGCGCAAGAAGGATGGAATGTTAAGACACCTTGCTGATTCCGCCCAGTGGAGAAACATCGATAGGAGTTTTGTATACTTCGGTGTAGAACCAAGGAATATAAGGTTTGGACTGAGTACAGATGGAATGAATCCTTTCAGTAGCATGAGCAGCTGACATAGCACATGGCCCGTGACTCTCTGCATCTATAACCTTCCTCCTTGGTTGTGTATGAAGCGAAAGTATATTTTGCTATCGATACTTATCCAAGGGCTAAAGCAACCTCGGAATGATATTGATGTGTTCCTAGCACCGTTGGTGGAAGATCTAAAAGTACTATGGAACGAAGGGGTACAGGTATGGGATGCATACAAATGAGAGAACTTCACTTTGCGCTCCTTATTGTTCTGCACCATAAATGATTATCTTGCCCTTGGTAACCTATCGAGCCATAGTACAAAAGGTGCCAAAGCTTGTACTCATTGTTTAAATGGTACCGAGAGTGTGTGGCTAAAACACTCACGCAAAACCATCTACATGCGTCACCGCCGGTTCCTTCGGAGGGGTCACCCATACCGCAAGATGAAGAAAAAATTTGACGGAGAGAAGGAAGACGGTTCAGCTCCAAGGCATTTAAGGGGAAAAGAGGTTTATAATATGGTTAAGGATTTAGATGTTGTCCACGGAAAGGGACGTAAATTGAGGGCTCATGAGAAGAACACATGGAAGAAGAGATCAATATTTTGAGACTTACCTTATTGGGAGTACCTAGATGTTCAACACTGCATCGACGTCATGCACGTAGAAAAGAATGTATGCGACAGCTTGATTGGTCTCTTACTGAACATTCGTGATAAAACAAAGGACGGCGTCAACGCACGGCTTGAGTTGGCTGATATGGACATCAGGCCTGAGTTAGCACCGACATGCACTGATAATGGACGAACGTACCTTCCCCCTGCGTGTTACACTCTGTCCAAGACTGAGAAAACAGAACTGTGCCAGTGCTTACATGGTGTCAAAGTTCCGTCTGGTTACTCCGGCAACGTGAAGAAACTTGTTTCGATGCAAGATTTGAAGTTAAATGGCATGAAGTCTCATGATTGTCATGTGCTCCCTGTTGCAATTAGAAATATTATGCCGATCAAAGTCCGAGAAACAATCATGAGGCTATGTTATTTCTTTAACACAATTGCTCAGAAGGTCATCGATCCCGAAGGACTAGATGCTCTGCAGGACGAGGTGATGATGACTCTATGTCATCTTGAAATGTATTTCCCTCCTTCGTTTTTCGATATCATGGTCCATCTCATTGTTCACATTGTGTGGGAGATAAAAATGTGCCGGCCCGTATTCCTACGTAGCATGTACCCATTTGAGAGGTTCATGGAAATTCTCAAGTCCTACGTACGGAATCGATCTCGGCCGGAGGGTAGCATCATTGAAGGTTATGCAAGTGAAGAGGTCATTGAGTTTTGTATTGATTATACGGCTTAGATTCAATCGATAGGTGTGCCTCAATCTCGTCATGAGGGAAGGCTGAAGGGTATCGGAACTATCGGAAGAAAAGCAATCACTGCAGATATTGACACGTATACTCAAGCCCATTTCATGGTCTTGCAACACATGACTGAAGTAGTGCCTTATGTCGACCAGCACAAGGATGTGCTTCGGCAACAGAATCCGGAGCAGACGAATGTTTGGATCATGAGGCAACACAACAGTCGGTTCAACCAATGGTTGAAGGAGCAAATCGCTAGGAGCTCGCCAAGTGAGATGCTGACATGGTTGGCAAAAGGGCCAACATTTACAGTTGTGACATGGCAAGGATATGACATAAATGGGTACATATTCTATACACAGTCTCAGGATGTAAAGAGCACTAACCAGAACAACGGTGTCCGCATAGATGCGTTCAGTACCGATGGGTCGAGAAACTCATAATATGGGTTCATAGAAGAGATTTGGGAGCTCGACTACATGGTTTTCAAGATTCCTTTATTTCGTTGCCATTGGGTGCATCTCCCACAGGTGAAGGTTGACAAGTACGGTGTCACTACCGTAGACCTCCAACGTGTCTGGTACAAAGACGAACCATTCGTACTCGCCAACCAAGTTGTTCAAGTTTTCTATGTAACCGACCCGGCAAATAAGAAACGCCATGTAGTTCTTCATGGAAAAAGGAGAATTGTCGGAGTAGAGAATGTAGTGGACGAGGAAGAATATAATCAATTTGACGAGTTACCTCCTTTTGGAAATGGCATAAGGGTCGACGACGAACAACGTGATGAAACTAGTTATGTACGCATTGATCATCACGAAGGGCTAATTTTTAAAGGAAATAAGCAAGTGGAATGAGAATGTACGACATATATGTGGGCATTTGCATTTATGTATATAACAATGCATGTATGTGATGTATATGTGAATTGGCATTTATGTAAAGAATGTGATGTGATGTATATGAGAATGAGAAAATGTGTAAAGAATTAATACACTATGTGAGGTAGATGAATTTTGAATGCTGGTTGGTGTTTATATGAGAAATGGGTATGAATGCTGGTAGGTGATGTATATGAATGCTGGTTGGTGTTTGTATTAATAACTACAGTGGGGGAATGGGCTTATCACAGACAATTTTTAGTTTAGAACCGTCTGTGATATCCATATCACAGACGGTTCTAAGTTAAGAACTGCCTGTGATAGTTATACTATCACAAACGGTTCTGTGTTTATAACCATCTGTGCTAGTTATACTATCACAAACGGTTCTAAAAATAGAACCGTCTGTGATATTTATTATCACAGACGGCTCTTAACTTAGAACCGTCTGTAATATTCCTTTATATATAACCCCCGCTAGGGTTTTGCTCGTATTGCAGTTATTAGCAAACCAACACTTAGTCGCTCCAGCTAGATCCCGATTGAGCTCGCCGCCGCCGCCGTCTAAGAACCGTCTGTAATAATCCTTTATATATAACCCCCGCTAGGGTTTTGCTCGTACTACAGTTATTAGCAAACCAACACTTAGTCGCTCCAGCTAGATCTCGATTGAGCTCGTCGCCGCGCCGTCCCCTGAGCCCATCACCAGCCACCTCCGTCGAGCCCCTGAGCCGGTCGCCGTCCCCCCGAGGCCGTCGCCGTCCTCCTCCCTCGGGCCCGTCACCGCCGCCGTCCCCCCGAGGTAACCCTAGGCACCATGGTGCATGACCACAACATTCGGCTTACAAATGCTTGTAGATCTTGTAACTAAAAACCGTCTGTAATATTGATATATCACAGACGGTTTTTAGTTACAAACCGTCTACGATTACCACCTATCACAGACGGTTTTTACTTAAAAACCGTCTGTGATTATCAGCTATCACAGACGGTTTTTAGTTACAAACCGTTTGTGATATTTACACCACAGACGGTTCGAAAACCGTCTGTGATAACCTTCAATTATCACTGACCCATAAATTCAGATGGTTCAGAAAACCGTCTGTGATGACGTTTTTGAACCGTTTGTAATACAGTTTTCTGTAGTAGTGACGTAGTCCCGTACCCAGACACCGCAGCACCTGAGTCATGTGATCCAGTAGCGCATGATCCCCCACATTGCTCTCCTCTTTTCCCGAGCCCCGGTGCCACTTCGTGAGCAATCACCGCTGCTCGGGGTCATCTTCGGCTTCGCCAACGACCGTGCGAGCTTCACCACACCTAGGGATCACTATTGACCACTTCGCCAAGCTCGAGCACCACTGAACTCCTCGACTGCCGGAGCCAAAGCGCTGCCACCACCCTCTCCTCGTGGCTCATGACCATAGTCGTGCACGACTGCAGCCGCTCAGACCACGACTGTTTGACCATAGTCTCCTTTGACCACTACCTCCCTCGAGCACCTCGGCTTTCGACCGCTACCGCTTTTAACCGTAACAGCTTTCGACTACCGCCGCTTTCGACCACACCCATGTTTGACCATTACCTGTTCGACCATTACTTTACTCACCACTGCCAAATTCGACTACGGCAGCCTTTTCGATCACATACAGCCTTAGACCACTACTGGTTTTGCCGAAATCATGCGCTCCCAGAACGCATGACTCGGGTGCTATGGTGTCGGGACACAGAACTGCACACGCGTCGGTCAGCTGGAGTCCCGTGCTCGGAGAAAAGGCCAGAAATAGCATTGTATACTCTTAGGGATTACTTCTAATATTGCTGTGCTGCATAGGGCCAAAAATGCCCAACGCTCACCGTCCTACGCCTTGCAAGAATCCAAAGCTGTACTCGGGGAACACCCAAGACCTTACTTGCAAGAAAACTCTTCCCCCTTGCTTGTCCCCCCGGAGAGGCTGGCCACCCATCCTTCCTGGTCCCCACGGTGGCATTTGGCCTCACGCTCCGGGCACCCACCGCCCAGCCCGGCCGTGAGCTCCCTGCCAGCCCTGGGTTGAGGTGAGTGACTGGCCAGGATGACCCCGGGTGTCCCTCGGGCGAAGAAGCGACGCGAGCGCGGGCTTGCCCCGGGCGGGGGGCTGCGCGACCCAAGGCCTCCCTGGTTGGAGGGATGGCACGACCCGGGCGCCCCTGGGTGAGGAAGTCGCGGGACGCCAGACCACCACCCGGGCGGAGGATGACATTAGGAGAAACTTTTGGTTTTTGTTTGTCCTGATTGCACTGGACCGGATTAGTGAAATATTTTCCCGTTGTTAGCTCTCTTCATTATATGTTGCTCTGTGCTCTTCATGTTAGTATGCTTAGCTGTTTTCTTTCTCTTGCCGTTAGTCTTTACATCTCTATGTGCTTTTTCGCTCATTTTCCTTTTTTATTTTGTTGCACCGAACAACAGAGGATGGTTTCGAGTGCTAATCACACTATGGTCTTACTAATTTAGCAAACTGACACTGACATATGCATATCTGCTGTGAGCTAAAATGGGCATACATTGCTTTCCCTGTTAGCAGCTTCTTTACCTTGGTTCAACGCTTCAACGGTAGCCGTTGTTGTATCTTGCTTCCTGTGTAGTTGTCTTTTTGTTGCCTGCAGAATTGTTTCGTTTTCTGACATAAACTGCACTTGTTACAGCGATTGAAGCTTTGATTTATGAGATCATAAGAACAGGAACAGCCCAGCAAATCCCTCAGTATGTGGTGGGGTTCTGAGTATTTGGTTACATGGTATTCTCTTTCCCTTTTTCACAACCTACCTCCTCTACAAGAAACACTTGTTCACATAGGGCAATGAATATATCACTTTTGACGTTCGTTGATAGTTTGTGACTTACTAAAATGGCCAGCAATGTCAGTGGTAGCAGTTTTTCAAACCATATAATGGATAAGGTGCTACAACTCTTTCCTCTGTTTTTCTTTTGCTCTATTAAAAGGCATTTTCTTAGATGAGAACCATGCTTATGTTGTATTATTGCTGTTTGCCGTATACCCAATTGTGTTTTTTATATTAGAGTTAATGATTGCACCTTTTAGCATTAAAAAAGACGTCGTATCAACATTATATTTCTCTTGCCCGATGCAACGTGATGCGCTTTTCTATCTAGTATTTATAAAAGTGCCAAAGAATCTAGCACGCACTTCGCCCTTTGAGGATGGCAGCATGCAAAACATTTTATCCATCTGGTCCAGAGTTGGACAGCTCCTTGTCCTTTCCATACAGTTGCACCGCAATATCATCGTGTCCTAACGAGACGGCCAGGTACAATGGCGAGGTGCCATTGATGCGTGGCAAACGAGCCCATTCCGCATCTGAGGACATTAGCTCGTCAACCATCTCCCTGACCGTTTTCTTCTCAGCTTCCCTTGCTCGTTCTGCTTTCTCAGGAACACTTGCACCCTTGGATCGCCACCATCGTCCTCGCCTCTCGCCTGAGCGATGAGGTGAGAGACCATTTTTATCCTCCCAGCTCTGGTGGCGCAACGTAAGGTCGTGTCACCCTTCCTGTTGCGCGTGTCCAGCAGGTGCTTGGCCTTTGCCGTGGATCACCGTTGCACTCTAAAAAATCCTGTCACCATCTCCACTGGACGCAACCGCATGGAGGACTGAGTCCAGCACGAAGGTGGCCGCCTACTCAACAAGGATGACCACTCCAGCCACCAGCGGATGTCCATCTTCCTTGTTGAGGAGGTCACTTATAAGCTGCGAATGGCCTTGCCGAGCGGCCATCAGCAGCTCGGGGTTCAGCTGCACGCCGGATTTGCCTCCTTCCGCGAGTCGGAAGGTTGCGTTTTCTTCTCCGACTCAATTGGAAATTTGAAATGCATCCGATATGCGTGTATTCTCGATTTGTATCAAACCCCAGCTGTTCTCCTAACTCACTTTTTTTTATTAATAGCAGCAGAATGCTGGCCCGTTCTTTGCTACGGAAAAAAATCATCTTATCTCATTAAGCCGAGCCACTATTGTCGAGATTGGTCTGTCTAATCTATGCCGTCAACTTTGCCTCTACGCTTAGCCGTGTCATGCCTCCGTGCCCTCATGTCTATCACACACCTTGTAGAGCTCTGTTATTCTTTTGCTAGAGAATTTTTATAGTGGTGGAATTTATTTTTGGTAGATTGTTGCTAGAGATTTTTCGGGGGGTGAAAGGGGAGTTAAGAGGGACAGATAAATGACTGCCACTAACTCTTTCTTTTAAATAGTAAAGATGATAAAAATAAATAGGTAAAAAAGTGAGTTATTTCAAAAAAAATGTTCTCCGTGTCTGTGTGCCTTGGACCGACAGTTTTCTCGCTGATTCACTTGGCCCACAGATTCATTTGGCCGGAAGTCTCATGAGGTCAAATGATTTGGTGACAAAGTATTTTTTTTGTAAAAAAATTTCCGGCTATTTATTTTTTCGTATTAATAAAAAAGTGAGTTATTTAAAAAATCTGTCTATACAACATTTGATTATTTTTAAGGCAAAAATAGTCAGAATTTAACACCGTTAGGTAGAGATCCAACGCACCAGATTTACTCCCCAAATCCTATAAAATAACCTAACACTAACCAACTCCCCCGTGCCAACCCCGCCACCTCGTCCGATCCTACGGGCACCCTCCCCTGTGCCGACCCCGCCGCCGCCCAATTCACTCAATGCGCCACCATCGAGCACCCCCCCACCGCTACTGCCCCCACGCTACGTCCTTCCGCCTCGCCTCCGACACCGAAAAGACCCTCCACCCATCGCCTCCCTCTACCGCATCCTCCTCGCCCTCCTTTTCATTCTCCCCTCCCCTCAAATCATCCTCCGTTCTTCCATGTCTCCGGCGGCTACTGCTGCCGGATCCGCCGCCACCACCCACCACCTCCTAACAGCCACTCCGGTCCTCGCCACCGCCACCGCCCGTCCCCCACTGCCCCAACCTCCCTTTAAGCTCGGAGGGCTTAGGTGAACCCTAACCCTAACAGGTAAATTCGAGCCCTAATCCCATGGGTTGCTGGTGGCGAAGACAGTGCCGTCACTGAAGAGGTGGAAGTCGCTGGTGGAGAAGATATGCATGAATCTTCACGCATATTCAAAGGTGAGAAATCCAATCGATTTTTCTCTAAAAATCATACGAATATTGTATAGCACTTCTAAAAAATGGTTCTCGTGTATGTGTGCCTCGCGCCAACAGTCTAGTCGCTGATTCATTTGGCCGATTGATTCATTTGGCCAGAAAGCTCCTGTGGTCAAAGATTTGGCAACAAAGTATTATTTTTGTTAAAAAATTTCTGGTTATTTATTTTTTGTACTAATAAAAAAGTGAGTTATTTCAAAAAAATCGTTCTCTGTGTATGTGTGCGTGCACATATATTGTTAGTTTCGGCCTCAATCAAAATAAACTTCACGCCCACTGACCCTATCACACACAGCACACGACTTTGAAGTCGTTTATTTGGGCCAAAAAAAAGTGATTTATAGCTGAAATTTTATTGTAATTGGCTGAAATTGTACTATAGTTAATAGTAGTTTATTTGGCGTAATTAAATTTAAAAAATTTTAAACTAGAAAATACAGATTAGCCCATCACGGAAAATGCAAACGAATACAGAAAAAAAGAACCCATAAAAAAGCTCAAGAAAAAGCCACAAAACTAGAAAAAGATGAAATTTAGGAATAGTAAAAAATAAGCTAGAAGGCAGAAGCTGAAATCAAAATGAATGGTGCTTTAATTAATTCTCATTAGGTGATCACAATGAGATGTCGAGCTTTGCTCTCGTTGAATGCAATTGCAGTACGTACTCCATGAGGCAGCAGGACTAGTTAAGGTTGGCCTCAAAATAGCCACGTGCATTTGATTAGGTATCCTTTGTGACATATATGCACATCATTGCAGCTTTCTTTCTTCTTTGGTTCAATTCTTGTGCTTTTTTCCTTTATCAGACCAATCGGAGTGCGCCAGTGCGGTGGTACCATTTGATGACAGGGACCTATATATAGTTCGGTTCTTATCCCTTTGTTATGCTTTTCATATATCAGGTACGTACTTTTCATAAATCAAGTCCAATCGCCTTTACATTATATCGTAGACTTTCAGGGGGACAGCAAATTATAGGTTCAATGGTAGGGGAACATCAACCAACCTTTTTTTTAGAAAATGGTGGTAATTGGAGTCACGTGTTCGCTCTAAAAGGATGTAAAGTAGCACATCAATAAGAACAAAAGGAAAAACAATAAATTTGGAATCCTTTATTAATAGAGATCTTATTTTTGGTATGCTCGTTCTGGCTTTTGACTTATAGTTTACTTTTCTTAATTCCATCTTTTTTTGGTTTTTTCCTTTTCTTTTTTTCCATATTCGTTTGCATTGTTCGTGATCGGCTAACCTGTTTTTTTTATTTTTTAAATTTTATTATACCAAATAAGCCACCAATAATTATAGTACAAAATAAGTTAGCTATAGTAAAAAAAAAACTATAAGCCGACTTATATACGCCGAATTAGGTGGGGCCTTAGTTACAACTCCTATCATGTCGGCACCGGCATGAATTACTAGCTGACCGGCTCAGTTTTGGTCCCCAAACAAATTGTTTTTTTCAATTCTAGCTGACTCTTGTGCATAATTGCAAAAGTAGCCTCCTTCACCACGGCAGCAGTGACAGGCAATGCGTGTCGCCTATAGTGCGTTATCCAATCACAGCAGGTCCTACCATGGTGCCTGAACACTGCAGTTCCTATTGTGGTACCATATCATGGTAAGATTAGCTAGTCTGCAGGCGCACATAAAGCCAGCAGTAGAGCTCCTGCCTAGCATGTCTTGCCGTGGTTCCACAACGCAGCAGGTCATTTAGATTGCTACTGCGGTAAGGGAGCGTAGCACGTATGTGTGTCACTTAACGCTATTATCGTGGCTGTCTAGAGGGTCAAAAGTGTAATTTCGCACTAGAGGGGGCTAAGATTGCAGAAAAAAGGGGCCAGGGGCCAAAGAGGCCAAAGCTTCCTCAGAGAATCACTGGGTGGGATTGCCATGAATCAGGTGGCCTGGGCCCTGGGGTAAGGTCTTCTATAAAGATTTTTAACGATTTTGCGAAGATGCTGGGGAATCCAGCGGACATGCGATAATTCGAGCTCAAAGCTTACCAAGTTATGAGAGAGACACAAGTTGCCTCTAACAATTTTGTGAAGAGGAAGGCTCCTGGCAAGCAGGTCTTTCCGCAAACAATTTTGCAAAGATGTGCTAGGGTATCCGATAGACGTGGAGAATTCGTGCATGGTTCTGGGTTCTGACTGTGAGAAAGACACAATTTGCCATGAATCGTATGTCCTCACCAAGCAAGCTTCTTGCCTTGTGTAGTTTATGAAGAGTTGAGACTTGAGAGCATTAAAAAATTAAAGAGATGAACAAGTGCTCAAGAATTGTTTGTTCAAATGAGGATGGAATTCCAAAACCCAGCATTAGGAAATTATAAGTGGAGATCACAAGACAGGCATTTGCGAAAAGCATTGAGGGATTTTTTTTTTTTACTTGGAAGGAGGATTGAATTAGTAGGAAGCCTTAGAACAATTCACCTGTTATCTATCTTGATACCTCAAGCGGGGCCAACTTTTTATATAGCAGACCCAACACACACCAAGTCGCAGAGCCCAGCGATCGGTCGCACAATTTTCAACTCCACACACCCGATGCTACTCTTTCTCGCCGACAGTCGTGTCCGAGGTGGTCTCCTTCCCGGTTCCTTCTTGCCTTCATCTTCTCATCTTCGTCTTGATGGTGCTCCGGGGTCATAACAATCTTGCGAGATCTTGAGCATTAAGCAGATGCATTAGCAATGGTACAGTTGTCTTGGTCCAAGAATTCTCAATCGTCAGCTGCAGGCGCTGTGATGGACATCCCTTTTCTTTCAGATCCCTGGGACTAAAAGCGTGCATTGGATACCATCGTCACTTTATTTTTTCCACGACGATTCTGTCGTTTTCTTTGTTCCAATGGAGCAATCCTTTCCCTTTACATCCTTTTAACGCCCATACGATATCGTACTGTGTGGGGTTCAGAGAGACAAAGCAAATCCGGAAAGCTTGTATCCTTAAAATGATTACATCACCTTGTACATCGTCTGATGATTTATATGAATGGCCGGCCCATGGGCAAGCGAACCCATCATGAGTTAATTGGAGAGAGTGAGACGTAATGAAGCCAGGTAATTTGCCCTAAAACAGCTTAAATTCGGAGGGGAATTATCCTTTATTTTGTTCTTCGGTAAGTTCTTGTGCTCTCTGCGTTTTCCAGACAAATCTAATTCCTGTGCTGTTATATTATAGGAACTTTTCATAGGGGAACCCAGTAAATTAATGGTGCACTTAATTAACTCAGGCATGACCGTGTGCAAAATTAGTCGGGAAAAGTAGACCATAAAATGGCACAAGGTTTCGACTAGTATACATATACTATATTGAACGCTTGAAGCTTAACAATATGAAACAGTTGATGACAAATTAACACAGCAACAACGGTTACACATAATTTTGAGTACAGGAAAATAATGATGAAACATTGAGCATATATAGTTATTCTGGCCTGGAGAAGTACAATGGTAAAGAAGGATCGCTCGCGAATTAATTTGCTCCTCGTAGCATCTACCTTCACCACTTTTGCTCCAATTTTATCAAGTCATTATGTACGATGGGTCTTCCAAATTGCTGGCAGGCCGAAGATTATAATGTAGGACCAAAAGGTCCTCAACACGATAATAAGGGACCAAAGTACATGAACCCACGCTGCAGGTACTCGAATTCCATGTCTAGCACGGCCCGTGTTTGCCAGACAAATTACCTGCCAAAGTTCGACATGTCCATAGAGCAAAGTTGAAAAGATAAGCACACAAACAGTAACTGCAATGTTATGAGCAACTGGAGCCAGGACCACGTATAACCCCAAGGCAAAAGCGGCCCCCAAGGTTCTTCCTGAATTCTGCAGCAGGGTCGCTGACCTAAAGATATATATTTTGCGGATAGAGAGGTCCACAGCAGGCACCCCAGCAAAGACTAGACAGAAGGTAGCTACCATTGAGCAAATAAATGCCAAAGTGTCGGAGATAATAAATGCATCAAAAGCATAACTCCCAGCAAGCATTGGTGTGCCGTCGTTAGCATGGTCATCGGCTCGATAACCTCCAGGCAGTGTGAAAGCTGCTGCAAATGTCACAGTCGCAATAAGCACAGAAACAATGCCCAAGACTTGAGTTGCATTTATTAGTATCTCCGACGCCTTGTCTTCGTCTATTTTTGGGATATATTTTCTGTAGAAGTGGTCGGGCCGATTGTCACCACTTGAAGCTCCGAGAAGTATTAATGAATGTTGTATAATTGATCTTGGATTCTGGAAGAATATATAATACGAGTTATGAACTATAACAAAACTAGATGTTTCTTTCCTTTAGGTGGCGGATCGAGAAGCTGCTTGAAACAAGAATCAGAAATTTACTTACATATGGAAAATAAAACTTTGAAGAGATCTCCCTCCGTGAAATATCAAGTGGTGCCAGTCCCTCCTTATTTGGTAAACTCAAGTGTACCTGATGATTCCGAATTACACAATTAAAAACTGCCAGATTCCCCACATGGACTGCTCGGTGTAGCGCAGTGTCCCCATTATTATCCTGCACATTCAAAATCGATGCAAATTCCGGCGTTCCGCAGGCATATTTAACTACACTGTACATCTCCTTCTCGACTGCAACGTGGAGGAAAGTTCTTCCTTGGCCATCTCGCAAAGTCGCGCAGTCGGGACACCTTCTGACAAGGATTTTGACGACCTTGAGGCTGCCATTCGAGGCAGCAACATGTATGGGGTACAATCCTTCGTTGTCCGGTTGATATACCGTAGATTTGTTAGCATCTAGTAGAAGTTCGGTCTTTTTGCTCGATTTTGTCCAATCGTGTTGAAGCCATCTTGATAGAAATTCTTTCCACCACCATCCTTCGAGCGATGCAGCCAAGTGAAGAGGAGTGCTCCCGTTTTTGTCCCGTTGATTAGTAAGGTGAGACAGAAGAGGCACACTCCTATGCCGTTCCCCTTCTTGTATTTGGACAGTCTGATCCTTGCACCTTTCCAATAGTATAGGCAGCGCTGCAGTTGGGATCATTTGCATGCGTTAAAAAGTCATACCGAAGGAACCAAGCAAAAACAAAGCAGATTGGGAGGTTAGAGGTGCAGTTTGTGTGCAATTAGGAATATGCATGCTAGATACAGGGTTAAAACTTTCGGAGCCAAAAATTTTTCGTTCACCAGCGAAAGGGGCGAAATCCGAAATTTCGTTCATTTCGTTCGAAATTTCGGACGAAAAAATTCAAATTTTTGATGAAATTTAGCCAAAATTTGAATAAAATTTGAACAAATTTCAAATAGAGCCGAATTCGGGCAAAGTTTAGCCGAATAAAACACATTTCGGTACCCTCCGAAAGGGACGAAATTTCGGACGAAATCCGAAATTTCGGACGAAATTGGTTTCCCTGGCTAGATATGGGCAGGAGTTGCAATAGGGATGAGACTTGGGGATTTATTTTGATATATATACCCACTCCCTTTGCTTGGTTTGTAGCCCTAACGCCCTGAGCCTATAACTGTTACAATGGGTCGATATGTATAAATAAAAGGAGGTAATAATTTTTTTTAAAAAAAGATAAGGAGGTAAAAACTTACATATCAAGAATTCCCATTCCTGCGAAGTTTTCATGGAAAAAGACAGAAGTATCCCACCCTTAATCCAGTGGACCATACTTACTATTAAACCACAACCATTGGATGTTATCTGCAATATATTTAACCTTAACAGACACGAAAACAACCTTAAAGCATAAAAAGACGTTCACTAAGATATACTCCATGTTTAACTTAAATCAGGATTACAAATTATCGGGAAGAAAAGAAAAGGCATCCCACTAAATTAGAACCTATTGTACATTGCATGAGGATCAATCTCCGTGTTCATTAATTAGTCATCGGAATCACTGTGGTAAGACCATTTTCGGCGTTAGGGTCCTCTCTTAATTTGACTGCTTGGAAGAGGAAGATCAAAGGGGATTTTGCTTTGGTTATCCATAGAGACAATCGTACTTTGCAGTTGGATGAGTAGATCTCTCGTAGTTTCATTTGGTTGAGGGCTAGTATGTTCTTCCCCTACCTTTCCTATATGTAAATAAACTCCTCTTTTTTATTTTGTATTAATATATTAAAAGTAGGAGCCTCCTGTCTCTCCTAAAAAAGATGGGTGGTTTATCATAAATGAATTTAATGAGGTAGTAAGACACAAATTTAACAAGGGTACGTGGACATCTTGACTTTTTTTCCCTAATTAGGACCTGTTCGGGACTCAATGCAGGAATTTCACAAGAATAATTTGGCATGACCACGGAAACAGTTTAATTTCAACATAAATAAAAAACCCTTGCATTCCAAATGGGGCCTATGTGTGTACAAGTCTAAAACTTCATTTAGACAAAGTGAATTGTGTAATTTACCTCTTTATTACTAATAGTCGATTACAGATCTTTTAGTGTTGCTAAGAAAAAATAAAAATATATTAGAAATTCTCACAAAAAAGCAAAACATCTAGTTCTTAATTTCATGAACCCAGATTATAATGACCCAGATTAAAAGAAAGAGATCATGTCAAATACAATCCAAACTAAGAGAAATTCAGAATTAAAAATAAAATTAGTAGCATCTATAAATAACTAAAATTCACCAAAATAATTAAACAAAAATAGCAAATTAAAAAAGATTTCATGTCAAGAACAAACCAAATTAATTAAATTCTGAATAAAAAATAAAATAAAACTAGCAATTTTATTTCCATATGAATTTCAAACTAACCCCCCAAAAAATATATGCAGAATAATTAAAACCAAAATAGAAATTGATTTTTTATACAAATTCTACCCTCAAACTAAAAATAAATCTATAACAAGCATGATCCAAAAATATGTAAATTCAACATAAAAATTAAAGGATGATTATGTTTTTGATTGTAAATGAACTTGAAACCTAAATTTTAAAAATATTACAATTTGTAAACATATACTAATTAGACACTTTAGGGAAGATCATGTATTAACCAGAAAGATCTGGCTACCTATTCCGTAGGCCTAGGTTAGAATAGTTCAGATTAAAAAAAAAGAATCATATGTCAAGTGCAATCCAAATTAACCAAAATTTGGAATAAAAATAAAGAAAATTAGCAATTTGTTTTCCATATGAAATATCAAGTAACAACCATAAATAACTAAAATTTAGAATAATAATTAAATAAAAATGAGCAAATTAAAAAAGTGTCCATATCGAGTCTAATCAATTTTCATATGAATTCCAAAGTAAATCCCCCAAAAATATATCAATTATACTAAAAGTTGATCACACGAGTTTTACAATTGCCAAAAAGGAGAAATAAGCTAGAAATAATCAAAAAAGAAAAACATATCTTCCTTGATTTAGTGGACCTTATTACGATCAGTAAATGGTCATCAGTGGATGTCTTAGATAAAATAAGAAAACTTATAAGACAAGACTACCTATTATAGATTCCAGATAAGCCCCAATAAATAAAGAATCCTATATGACCTGTACTAAAATTCATGAACAAGAGGAAAAGAAGGATATTGACGTGCAAAATAAATGAGTAAAAGTTATGCATAAGAAAAAATAACACTTGGCAATAAAAAATGAGAAATAAAAAATGACAAGATCCATTCTACATAGATACTCATCAACAATGTGTGTTTCACAACTATGATTGTTTTTCTAGAATTGCCATCAATATGGTGGATTCGAATTAAAGTTGAACTATATCAACCATTGGGTGTTATCTATCATACAATAACAGCATAGGATTGTTGATTACATCAGCTGACAGAAAATAGAAAAATTATATAAATTGTCCCAAAAATAAAAAGAAATATATTTCCTTCAATTTGGTGTACCCTAATTATGTGTAGCAATCCATAACCGGTGGATGTTACCTGATAAATGAGAATAATTGCTAGAAATTCTAAAAAAAAGCATCTAGCTCTTAATCATGTGGACCATCTTCTGATTAACAAATCATAACCAATAATTTTTTTCATTTATAAAAGAGAGCATGAAATTTATTTGCACCGTGATATGCATGCATGTGTAGTTGAAAAACTCTTGTATGAAATTAAGACGTAAGATACTAGAGATAGAATTGAATTTAAGTGATTCACGCGCAAGAATAAACTTGCCTATAATATCCGTTACATTTGCATTCTTTTAGTTGTATTAATATGGATACAACTATTGTCTTTATTATTGGAGATGCCGATTAAAAATTATAAAGAATAAGTATTTCCTCCAAAAGAGATAATTTATATTCTTTGTTTTAACATATACTGCTGTACATTAATACCACAAATGAAACCAATTCTACAAATATAGAAATTAAATGAAATTAATAACGCTCTAAAATTCTAATATCTTAATTCTTTCATGTGATTTGCAATCCTTTATTTTGAATGTATTTCATTTATTATCATCACATATGTATCATGCTAGTTATATATTAAAAATTGGTGATGCATGGTTAACTCTCTAAGGAAAAGAGAAACATGTGCTAGGAATTCTAGCAAAAATCTAGCTGTGTGAATTTGGTGGGCACTAACTACGAGCTAATCCACAACCATTTGATGCAAACAAATAACATATTTAAACTCGGTAAGAAAGAGTCTTCAACCTTAAAATGCACCACACAATTGCGGGGACAAAACAATATTTTTTAATTAAATGTAAATGTAAATAACACTCTAGTGTGTACCTTCTCCCCGAGGAATAGCAGCGTGCAAGACATTTTGCCCATCTGGTCCAGAGTACGACAACTTCTTATTAGTTTTGTCAAACAGATACCGTGCAATCTCCACCTGACCTAATGAAATGGCCAGGTACAACGGGGAAGTACCCTCTTGTGGAACACAGGCCAGCTCTGAATCCATGGACATTAGTAGGCCCATGGAATCCTTGTTGGAAGAGCGGACTGCCTGGTGCAAGGCGGTCTCCCCACACTCGTTCTGCATTCTCAGGAATTCCTTCACCCTCTCGTCATTGCCGTCGTCCTCGCCACTCACTCGAGCAACGAGACAGGAGACCATCTTAACATTCCCAGCACCGGCGGCACAATGCAGGGGTGTGTCACCCTTCTTGTTGCGCGCGTCCAGGAGGTGCCTGGCCTTTCCATAGATCACCTTCGCACACTCCAGGAACTCCTCACCGTCCCCAGATGCAGCTACGATGTGGAGCACGGAGTCCCCATCAATGGTCACCCCCTCCAGGAGCAAGGCTCCAGAGAGTGCAGGCCAATCATCTTCTACGATGACTTCTGCCGAAACGGCAGTAGGCTGCGCAGGCGGCTCCGCGTCTTCCACTTCCAGAAGATGCTTCAGCTGCTCTCCAGAGAGTGCAGGCCGATAAACTTCTACGATGACTTCTGCCGAAACGGCAGTAGGCTGCGCAGACGCCTCCGCGTCTTCCACGTCCAGAAGATGCTTCAGCTGCTTGCTTTTGCCATGGCGAGCAGCCATGAACAGATCGGGACGTATGGTGGCTGGTGCATCACGAGCGGGTTGCTCGGTTTTGCTAGGTGCCATTACCGTCAAGTTATTTTCAGTTATCTCAGTAGTTGTTCGCCCTGGTTCCCTTGTATTTATTAGTCGCAGAAATATGTTCTTTGCCTCTGGCAGCACGCAAAGATGATCGAGCAGAAAAAACATTTGTGTACGTGGTGATGTCCTTAAATGATTATGCGAATAAGAGAGCCACGTTAGGGAAACTTTGTTGCCGGGGATTTCAATGGACCGGGAGCGAGAATTCGTGCTCGTCTGACGAAGTCACGAGATCGAAAGATAACAAGTGTGATCATGTTATCTTTGAGAAATTTGTTGCTTTCTATAGATATACGGGAAAACCTCTTGCTCTACAGACTTGATTTGCTTGACTTGCGGGGTGAGATAATTGAAAATTCGTACAGAACGGAAGAACTTATGTGTTGAAGGACTAGCAATAGCAATAGAGGAGGATAAATGATGCATTCCCAAATTCTCCCCTAAGTATTTAGAAAGCTTTCACTTCAGATCTAGAAAGCTAAGAAGATTAAATTTAACAATCAACTATAACCCAAAACAAATAAAGCCTCGCAAATTCAGCATCTAACCGGTCTCATCATCACTGAAGGTGCAATATGACCGGTGGGCGATCTAACCTATCACACACCAACGGTATGATCGGCTACAAGCCGGCGGTCTAACGAGGCCTAGGACGGGTCAGATTACTCTTCTGTTTCTAGAACAGAAAATCAAGCTGAGTCAAAACTAATTTTGATGCAAACTTCAAAATCTGTAATCAAATGAAGTCAATACTTTACACACACCTTACTAAGGGTCTTAGATAACTATCCTATCTAAGGATCGCAAGAATCCTGACAAAAGTCCCAACATTTTCTTAAAACATACAAGGTTACATTAAAACCAAACAAATATCAATAACTTGGTAAACAAAACCTCGTATCAAGATTTTTAAAGAAGGGCTCCACATGTCGCAGCGAGCAGGCATGGACAGCTCAGGACGTATGGTGGCTGGTGCATTTGCAGTTTTGGGCGAGTCATCACGAGCAGGCCAGGTTGCTTGGTTTCGCTAGGTGCGATTACCGTCAAAGTTATTTTCAGTTATCTCAGTAGTAGTCGCCCTGGTTCCGTTGTATTTGTAAGTCGAAGAAATATGTTCTTTGCCTCTGGCAGCACGCAAAGATGATCGAGTAGAAAATTAAAACATTGTGTACGTGGATGTCCTTCTTAAATGATTACAGCCACGTGATGGAAACTTTGATGCTAGGGAGTAGGGATTCCAAGGGACCGGGAACGAGAAGTCGAGCTCAAGTCTCGCTAAGTCACGAGATCGAAAGATAACAAGTGTGAACAAGGTGTCATTGGGAAACTCGTTGCTTTTTATAGATATTGTCGGTTCCGGATTTAAAAAATTCAGAATGTTCTATGAATCTACTGTATTATTCTCTAGCAAATAGTGCTCACAGATATATTACTGAATCATTTCATAAACGATACAAACCATACCATTATGCAATATTACAATATATCAAAGTTACATCGGAATAAGCTTACAAAAGGGGCTTTCGGGCCAAATGAGTTCATTACATAAATGACAAAGCAATAGCAGAAGCAAAAGGAGGAGGCTCATCTTACCACAAGTAAGCGATTGAGAAACTCAGGTGCGATCGATATTAACCAGGTGCCTGACGAATATTGGAACCACCCAACTGTTAGCTTAGTCAACTAGACTATAAGGAGATGCTAGACTACTAGGGATTAATCTAATCTCCACCGTTTTCACCTATTTTATCTCCTTGGTCCTCATAGTAGATATACTGATTCTGGTTCACGGACTCTGAAGGGCGTTGAGAACGAAAGTAAGCATAAACAATTGTGCTTCGGAGCCAACACTACATGATAATTATAGATGCATGGCTTTTAACAAGGATGGCTTAGATTCTTTTATTTGCTTAAAGTGACATTTTACAATTATCATAATTAAAATTCATATGACTCAACACTTTTAACATAACATGCATTATTAAACAGATTGAAATTGTGCAATATTTATAGCGGTGTAAGTTCCATTTACTTGTTACATGATTCCATCCACTAATGCTAGATTTTGATCATTAGGGTTACTTCCACCTTATAACCAACACTGGAGTACTTTCCTCTAGGAAAAAGCCCAAAGTCAGAGTATTTCCATCTGATAGGTTTTCATCCCTCCCGCAAAGGTTTTGAAATAGAACTAATTTGACAAAGTTCTCATGCCCACCTTTGACCATGGGCACAACTGTTTGAACAGTTTATACTCTGTAGAGATCGTACATCTTTACCCACAAGAGACAATTGACCTGATAGCTCTACACAATTCCTTGGTCATGTAGATCGAGGGATCGTCATGCAGATTTTTGTAGCTAACTCACCGCATTGCCAGTTCACCCATTATGAGCTTATCCCACCCACGGTAGGTCTCATAAAGTTGTGTGAGAAATCATACCCCAACATCTAGCCCAGGTGGACTATGATGTTCCATAACGCTGGGGTGGTCGCTGTGGAGGGGTCGCTCTGGTGAGGAAGGACGTCAACCATTTAAGGGGGAAGATTTGGGGCACCAAGGAGATGCTCCCACGGGAGTTAATTAGACTGAGGAGTGCTGACAGGGAGACGGTGATGATAGAGGCGGGGTCGGCTGGGTTTCGAGAAGAAGGCGGCGTATGGTGAGCTCGGGTCGCGGGGCTCCAATTAACCAAGGGAGGGAAGTAGAGGACGCTTGGGGGTACAACATGACATGACTGGCTTGACAAGACGCTCACTGAGCTGGTCAGAAAGGGGTGGTGGCCGGCGATGCACGCGAGCATAGCTCGAGTTGGGCTCGGTCTGGGCGGAAGAAGAGGAGGGCACAAGGGAGTAAGGAGATGAGCCTGGCTTTCTATAGGCAAGGGAGGGGAGAGGGTCACTGGGCGCATTGATGTTGGTCATTTAAGGGGGAAGCTTTGGGGCACCGAGGAGATGCTCCCATAGGAGTGAATCGGTCTGAGGAGTGCCAATGGGGAGACGGTGGTGCTAGTGGCATGGTCGACTGGGTTTCAAGAAGAAGGTAGCGTACGGCGAGTGGCAGGTTGCGCTGGCCAGGAGACGTGACACGACATTAACGCCAGCTGTAGGGCGAGCAGGCGGGGTAGGCCAGTGCTAGGGGTAGCTAGTGCAAATGCGATGGTGAAGCTAGGGGCGAAACCGGGGCGGCTGCGGTTGGTGTGCAGGGCTGTGGGCGAGTGGGCGGACGAGCTAGGCCATCAGCCGTGAATGTCGCTAGAAGCAGAAGGGGAAGGAGGAAAGAAGGAGGTGGCCGGGTGGGCCGTGGGCGCCAGGAGCAGGGGGAGAGGGAAGAAAGGAGGGGAGTGAGGAAAAGGTCGGGAGGAGAAATGGGTTAAGGCCCAAGAATTTGGGAAAAATCTGAATTTTGAATTCCAGAGTTAGATTTGCAATTAGGTTTTGAAGTTGAAACCTTGCTTCAAACTTTGGATTCCAAAATTTGAATTTTGAAATTGCTGAGTCTTAGCAAAAGGGATTCGGAATTTCTTTCAGATTTGATTTTCATTGCTTGGATTTTTGGCAAGGAACTGAGTCAAGAATCTCGAATAAATGCTGAGAATTTTTTCAGTAATACTAAAATTTGATGAAAAGGTTTTAAAATTTGGCAAATACAATACTCCCATATTTTTGGGATGTTACAAATCCTACCCCCCTCCCCGCCTAAAATGAATCTCATCCCTGAGATTTGGGTAGAGTAGAAAGAAGGAGGTGGGGACAAGTTGGCTAGCAATAGGTTACAAAAGTTTTGTTTGACAAGCTGTCCTTTCTGCGGAGTAGTCTGGGAGAGAAAATCTGCACAAAAGTGGGTTAACACTTGGAAAGAAGAGGCATACAGGGGAAACCTTTTATGTTGGAGTGGTAGTGGTGGCTCACTAGCAATAGGTCATAGATTGCTCGTTCTTCTACTTACTTATTGCTCATCAATGCTAGTTGAAGACTTCCCAGTATGCTGGTGATGGACCATGTGAGGTCAACCTCATGTGTGTGATGAGTAATTGATTTCAGTTTAGGAAAGTCGAGTTTGGTTTGTGTGGTTCGGACCATGTCGTTGCGTGGTGCAATCGGCTTTGGTCGGACTTGGTCAAACTTGGTCAAAGTGATTAGGCTGCATATTCTGTTGATTTGACAGGTTTGGGCTTCTTCATGCATAAGTATGTTTCATTGATGCTATTTAAGCTTACATGTATCGAGCGGTGCTATGTGATGTGTTTCTTGTCTGTGATGGATGCAGGACGTCGAGGTGAAGTCGTGGCGAGGCACGGAGGACCGGACTAGGCGCAGGTGGTGCCGAGGTCAGAACGGTCGAGGTGTGCCAAAGACGGCGAGGGCTCGAGGTAGCGGGAGGGAAGTGGTATGTTCTTGTCGTGGTCGATGACTTCTCGAGGTACTCTTGGGTGTTTTTCTTAGCCTCGAAGGATGAGACGTTTACCCATTTCTGAGGTCTTTTTAGTAGGCTTTCTGTTGAGCTCCCGGGTGCCTTACGAGCGATCCGCAGTGACAATGGTACGGAGTTCAAGAATTCCTACTTCGAGAGATTCTGTGATGAGACATGTGTAGAGCACCAATTCTCTTCTCCGCACGTCCCACAGCAGAATTGCGTCGTGGAGAGGAAGAACCGTACCTTGGTCGAGATGGCCAGGACGATGCTTGACGAGTACTCTACACCTAGAAAGTTTTGGGCTGAGGCTATAGCCACCGCGTGCCATGTTTCCAATCGAGTTTTTCTGAGGGCACACTTGCATCGCACCTCTTATGAGTTGAGATATGGGCGAAAGCCCAGTGTCTCCCATTTTTGTGTGTTTGGATGCAAGTGCTTTATTTTGAAGTCCGAGAACTTAGACAAGTTCGAGTCACGATCTTGTGATGATATCTTTCTAGGTTACTCGACTTCTTCGCGGGCTTATCGGGTTTGGAACTGCGAGTCTAGTAAAATGGTAGAGACCTGTGAGGTGACCTTTGATGACGCCAGTCCGAGGACTAGGCCAGATATCTCAGGTTCTTTAGAGCAGTCCGAGCCCATCTTTGTGGATGATGAGGAGGATGGAGATGAGGGTTGTCTACCCGATCCAGTTCCTCCTCCCCTTGAGGTGCCTTCTTCTTCCACCGCACCTCGAGGAGATCAGCCCATGCCTTCTGCTTCCTCTAGAGCTAGTGGCTCTGTTCCTACCTCGTCAGCTCACGAGGTAGAGGCCACTTCTTCATCTCATCCAGGACCTCCTCGTCATATCCAGAAAGACCATCCTTCGTAGCAGATTATTGGAGACCTCTTTGAGCGTGTCACACGCTCAAAGTCTGGCATGTCGCATTTCTATCTCCATTCTACCTTTGTTGCCACCTTTGAGACCAAGGATGTTAGTCATGCTCTCTCTGACGAGTTTTGGGTCAATGCCATGCATGAGGAGTTAGAGAATTTCGAGAGGAACAAGGTCTGGTCGCTTGTTGAGCCCCACGTGGTCACAATGTCATTGGGACTAAGTGGGTGTTCAAGAACAAGCAGAGTGAGGATGGGGTTATCATTCGGAACAAGGCTAGACTGGTTGCTCAAGGCTTCTCCCAGGTTGAGGGTCTAGATTTCGAGGAGACCTTTGCCCCTGTAGCCAGACTTGAGGCCATTAGAATCCTGCTTGCTTTTGCAGCTTCTAAGGGTTTCAAGCTTTACCAGATGGATGTCAAGAGTGCCTTCCTCAATAGCTTTATTGAGGAAGAAGTCTATGTGAGACAGCCTCCAGGTTTCGAGAACCCAAATACACAAACCATGTCTTCAAGCTTTCCAAAGCTTTGTATGGACTTAAGAAGGTTCCTAGAGCTTGGTATGAGAGGCTTAAGTCCTACTTGTTGAGTCATGGTTTTGAGATGGGTAAGGTGGATAAGACCTTGTTCATTCATAGGCATGGTACCGACCTTCTGCTCGTCCAGATTTATGTGGATGACATCATCTTTGGCGGCTCTTCTCATGCTCTCGTTTCGCAGTTCTCGGATGTCATGAGCACCAAGTTTGAGATGAGCATGATGGGTGAGTTGACCTTCTTTCTCGGCTTCCAAATCAAGTAGACTTGGGAGGGTACTGTCTTGTATCAGGGCAAGTACACTTGTGACCTCCTGAGACGCTTTGACATGAGTGATGGTAAGCCGGTGTCGACTCCCATGGCATCATCCGCCACACTTGACCCAGACGAGGATGGTGAGCCAGTTGATCAGAAGGAGTATCGGAGTATGATTGGCTCCCTCTTATACCTCACTGCCTCGAGACCGGACATACACTTCTCCGTGTGTCGTTGTGCCTGGTTTCAGGCTTCTCCTTGCGTATCTCACCGCCAGGCAGTGAAGCGCATTCTCCTTGAGAGCCTACTCGGATGCAGACTTTGCCGGCTATAGGATAGATAGGAAGAGCACTTCTGGCACCTGCCAATTTATTGGCACTTCTCTTGGTCTTCTAGGAAGCAGTCCAGTGTTGCACAGTCAACCGCAGAGGCCGAGAACGTTGCTGCTGCCAGTTGCTGAAGCCAAGTGCTTTGGATGGTCTCGACCCTGCAGGACTTTGGGTTAGTTATCGACAGTGTTCCACTCTTTTGTGATAACACTTCTGCGATTAACATTGCTAAGAACCCAGCGCAGCATTCTCGGACCAAGCATATTGATATTCGTTATCACTTCCTTAGAGACAGTGTGGAGAAGGGTGACATAGTGCTCCAGTTTGTGGAGAGTGACCACCAGTTGGCTAACATCTTCACCAAGCTTTGGATAGCTCTAGGTTTTTAGCTCTACGGGGAGAGCTTGGGGTAGTTCGTCCTTATGGACTGTTGTGAGGGGGAGTTTTGTGCGTTACTGCTTTATTATATTGATTATGCTCTTACTCCTTACTATTGCATTGCATTCGGGGTGCATTGGGTTAGAGTGTTTCTCTAGTCTAGTTGCTTAGACGTCTTTCTCTCATCTTGTGATCTAGGATGCTGCTTATTAGCTGTCTCTCTTCTCACTAGGTTGAGCCCACTCAGCACTTTTAGGTTCTAGCAAGGGTCGGGCCACCCTTGGGTAGACAGGGTACATGTTTGCTCCTTAGTGAGTTAGATGACCAGCTGATAGTCATAGAGTCATATGGGGTAGATGAGAATCAGTCTGAGCCATAGTATCCTCGACATCTTGTCTATGCTTTAAGGACTGCCTGTTCTGATTTCTTTGCCAGCTTCTCAATTTATTGCTTTGGTTTAGGGGGAGTTCATTTGGGAGCTTCTGGAGCTTAATATTGACATAACTCAACTTGAACTAAAAGCTGCATCACATGTTGAGGGGGAGCTAGATTTTCTTGTATTTCAGCATTCTGCATTGTAATATAACTACATGGAGCCTTGACTATTATCCGTTGATGACATGTTACAATGCATTACACCTTGTCATGATTCGTGCTTATTTGCTAGATTTATCATGACTTCGTATGTGTAGTCTAGCTTGTGCCATGGTAAGTTAATTAAAAATTGCTCAACTTGAATTGAAACTTGTCATGCTAGCTCTCGAGACTAGTCTCTCTTTAGTTATCCTTTTATGATTCATGCCATGTCAAATAGGCTGAGTTGAGTCTTGAATCTTTATTGAGCTTTAGATCGAGCTATGCTAGTTTTTGATGATGCATAAGTTAGTACAATCTTTTATGAATGCAAAAAGATCTCTTTTGTGTGAAAAACTGATCTCACGAATTCTTTCTCATGAGACTGCTTGCCATTGCACTAGGCATGAACTCATGGGGAGTTTTGGATGACCAAGATCATCTCCTTAAGCTTCTAGCTTGGAATGGTCGCATAAGGCTTGAGGTCTAGCACATGACTAAAATTTTTGGTTGGAAACAACCATGAGCTTCAAAAGAAAATATGTCAATTGTGCTCATTTTGCTTAAGCTACAAAAAGAACCAAGTATTTGAACAAATGTCTCATTCCTTGAGCTTGTAGCACTCTAAATTGACTCAATACTAGCTTCTTGGTTTCGCTTAGCTTATTGACATGGTTTGCATTATCCTTGGATATCTCTAGCTAGACTATGATCATGGATGACTTGACATGCTAAGAATTTGCACTAAAATTTCAGATTGTGACTTATTTGGTTTAGCTGGCTTATATATATCTTGTCATGATCTAGATAGCATGTTTATGTGTTATGGCTTGGTGTAATACTTCATGGTCACTTTGGATAATCTTCATGGCTCTAAATGCTTAAAATAAACACTCTTCAGCCATTTCATCCAACATCATGTCATATTCTCTCTTTTGCATCCTTGATGTGTTTATTGCTAAAAGGGGGAGAATAGTGGAGAAAAAGCCTTATTCGTGATATTCGTGGTTTTCTTGGAGCTTTTGAGGAAAACTTGTTCTTTCTGTTCTTGCTCAATGTCGACATGGTCATTAGCTTCATTATCTCCTTTTGGACCATGTTGGACTTTTCAAAACAAACTCAACTTCATGCTTTTTCTGGGTTTGTCAATATACTCATCAAGGGGGAGATTGATGGACCATGTGGAGGACAACCTCGTGTGTGTGATGAGTAATTGACTTCGGTTTAGGAAAGTTGAGTTTGGTTTGTGTGGTTCGAACCATGTCGTTGCGTGGTGCAATCGGCTTCAGTCGGACTTGGTCAAACTTGGTCAAAGTGATCGGGATGCATATTCTGTTGATTTGACAGGTTTGGGCTCCTTCATGCGTAAGTATGTTTCATTGATACTATTTATGCTTACATGTATCGAGCGGTGCTATGTGATGTGTTTCTTATCTGTGATGGATGCAGGACGTCGAGGTGAAGTCGTGGTGAGGCACGGAGGACCGGACTAGGCGCAGGTGGTGCCGAGGTCAGAACGGTCGAGGTGTGCCGAAGACGTCGAGGGCTCGAGGTAGCCGCGTGGCTTGAGCGGCATGAAAGGAGGAAGCTTCCCGGAAGGTGCAGGAGGGGCGTTTTGGTGAATATGCAAAGCTGCATTAAAGGAAGCGGGTTATGGATAAAGCACTAGAGTTGGTGGAGGCTTAGTGGGTAAAGAGAGGATCAAACCCATTAGTAGGAGGCTATAAAAGGAGGGTGTCTCCTGCATGGTCTTGAGGCTTTTAGGGTTTTGGTCTTTGCTTTGGGTTGGTTGTTATGCTTTAGTTGTTGAGAGTGGGTAGAGGAGGCAGAGGGCTGTTCTGCCCTTCTCTGTGTTCGTGTGTTCTTGGTTGCTCTTGAGAAGCATGTAGCTTGTGCCTTCGATTCCAAGCATGTATGGGGTTGTAGGGATGGTATGAATTGATACTCTATGTAATCGTGTCATCTCTCATCCTCAATATCAATCTGAGATGGCTTTGTTTGAGTTTGATTGAGTTCCTGTCTCTTTGCTTGTTTTTCCCTTCGATGCTCTCTCTGCCTGATTTCTGCGATTTTCGTTTTTGTGTTGATTCTTGCTGAGGAGTGGCAAAATGGGTTGCTCAATGATGGGAATTGGTCTCAAGATCATTTGATCGATTTTTCCTGAGAGCAAATTGATTGAATCGAAGATTCTCTTTTGTCTCCTCCTCTGCTCCTGTTTTCATTTCTAGGGTTTTGTGTGAATCTTGATTCCCTTCATGAGACGGCCTGAGATTTGGTCTGGAGAGTCTAGTGTCCATTGCTAATCTAGCTGCAAAAGCTCATGATTAAAGGTTTAAGGTTTGGGGAGTAATTTGGATTTTGGTTCAGTTCGTGCAAAAATTTCAGATTTTTGTCATAATCTGAAATTCTTGCTCTTAAGTTTGATTCCTTTGTTTCCCAAAGCCCTGTTGCTATTTAGCTGTTTGTAGTGATGCTCTGAGCCAGAAAGATTAAGAGGAAACCCCCAATTTCTCAGGTTTTCGAAGTCTGAATCATTGTTCGTGTTTTCAGTTTTCAGTCTGCACTCTCGGGTTGCTCTGGGATCAGGGGACCGGTCAGACCGGACTTCTTGTGGCGGTCAGACCGCATGTTGGCCGGCGGTCAGACCGGGGTAGAGGCGGCGGTCAGACCGGCGCCTACTGGGCGGTCAGATCGGCCCCTACCTGGCGGTTAGACCGGCCCATGAACACCAGTCAGACCGGCTCTTTGTTCTTGGTGGTTGTTGTGTTTGTTTCATTCCGTTTCTTTGCTGCATCTTTCTCGAACGAGTTTAGTTAAGTTTCTAGAGAACATGAATCCTTCTTCATAGCTTTGTAGCTATTGGAGAAGAGTACTTTTTGGGGGCAAGTTTTTAAAGTCGACATTCACCCCCCTCTGTCACCGATCTCGATCCAACAGCTGGAGTGGTAGTGGTGGCTCACTATCAAAGTGCTTTGATACTTCTCATTGATTCTGGCTAACCCTCTTAAAATGATGGGTGGTCGAGACTAATTGTCTCTGCTAGCTCTAGGCATGAAGAGTCTGATAGTGGCTTGGAGGCTCATTCGTTGTATCTCTGATGCCTTAGTCAGCAACAAGTGCATGGAACAATCCTTAGGGCAGTGATCTTGTCCTTCATAGAGAAAGCATGTGACCTTGCTCGTTAGGTATTCTCCAGGTTGGTGCTTATCATCACAATTAGGGTAGTTTGCAGTGCATTGATCTGCTTGATGTCCTTTTTCTCCACATCGTGTACATGCCACTAAGTTCTTGAGGCAATCTTCTGGCTTATGGTGTTCCTTGTAGTAGGAATAGTAGGGGACTGGGCAATTGTAGCTGTAGTATCCATTTTGTCTGCAGGCAAAGCATGTAACCTGTCATAGTGGAGGGCATGATTGGGCATCATGTCCTTTCTTGCCACATTCAAGGCATGTAGTAGTCAGTGGAGCTTTTGGGCCTGGTAACAGAACTTTTGCATGTGCAGTTTGTTACTTGATGATATACTCAAGACTGATAAGTTCTTCTGTACCAAAGCTGAGGTTAGTGGTGATGGCACTCTTGATTGATTCTTCTGGATTCCACTGGGGACATTCAATCGCATAGTGTATTCTATAGCCGCAAAGGAAATAGGCGCCTTTGCCATCCTTCTTCTAAGGGCATTTACGAACATAGTGTTGGTATTCTGTAATATAAGTAGATGGCAATCTTTCACGGTTTGCCATCCTTTCCTTCGCAGTCTTTGCAAAGTGATTTTGGGTAAAGGCTTGTACGAGTGGCTGGGGCCAAAGCGAGTGAGAACTACTAGTTCCTTTTCTTGCTTCCACCAAGGATAGTTGCCTTGTTTCCCTTCATTGTGTTTGCTCAATGAGGATCCGAGTGGCAGGGACTCAAGTTTTGATTCTTGAGAGGGTTGAGGCTTCCAAGTCATTGTCCTTTTTGAAGATGTTGTTCCTTTCGGACTTCTTGCTTGAGGACTTGATAGGGTTACGAGCAATAAGGGTGAGGAGGAAATAGCATGAGATACGAGGAAGATCGCAGGGATAAGATATTCGAACCCATTCTAAGGAGAGCACAACCAGGAAACAGGGGCCGCACACAAACTACACAGAACAACCAAGTTTTGGAAAACAAGCTTTTCCTATGACTGTGAAATACAATACCCGAGGGCAAGAAGGCAGTGCACCGAGCAAAATAAAATCTTGCAATAATACAATGTCTATGTGTGGCGACACACACAAGAAGGCACAAGGTTCCAAACACTAATCTTGTCAAAAGCAAGGCCACTAGGTCTTCACGAGTATCCTTGACATCCTTGAGCTTATGCCTTTAAAGTAAGGGGAAGGGAAAGAGGTAAACCAAATTTCCTTTTGTAGACAGAAGTAGAGAAAGGAGGGCATTGAGAAGTGGCTTGGCAGCAAAGCTCAGGCTTCTCACCATTATTTTGAAAATGGAGCTTTTTAGAAAACAGTTTCATGAAATGCTGAGGTTGAAAACATTTGCTTTTCAAAGGTAAGTCCCGCTAATAGTTTGTAGAGCAAGTAGATTCCTAAGTTTTGGTTTTAAAAGCAGATATTGGGAATTAAGTTTTTGGATTTTTCAAAAACTGGGGATGAGTTTCAAGGGAAACTTTGAAATCAAGCCTCTTGGCAAAGGAGATATACTATATGCATTTGATATGGAGTTCTATAGCAAGACTGATTTTCCAAAGGTGGTTTTGAAATATTTAAAATTTTGAAATAAAGCCTCTTTACAAAGGTACCCTAGCATCCTCCAATATTCCAATATCAATCAACAGACTAATTTACTCCCATATTCTTCTATTCGCAGGCTTATAATCCATGGCCTTGTTAGTTTTGCTTCTACTTGACTAAATCCAAACTATCTTCCTTTGTTACTTAATCATAGCATTACTGTTGTCTAATACTCCAAACAGTGAGTGCTATCATTTATCTGTTCCATCAATCGAATAACTTCTATGGTATTATCTGTAGTTTCATTAATCGAATTAGGGTTATCTATTTCTTACATGAATCTCAATTTTTAGAAAAAATTTATAGATTCAATCTTGGATTCTACTATTTGCCAATCCATTAATTTTACATCATAATGATTCTCTAGTATCTTTACTTTTAAATCTACTAGTACCATTTGTATCATGGTTCCTTAACAATCTAATCTTTTCCATCACTAATGCATATTCATAATCTGTTTATCAAATAATTAGCCTTACTATCTAGAATCTTCTTCCGAACTACCTCATTGCCATAAATGTCCACTAGGAATAATATTATTAATCAAATATATAATTTCATGGTTATTATCACTTCGTCCAATTTCCCAGAAATTCCAATAATCTATCTAGTAATCAACAATATTCTGTCATCCCACCATTGTCATCATTCACCTAGATTTATACTATTTATTAAAGTTGTAGACCAACAATTATTATTACACATCCTATTTCTCTAAAATTCAATTGGTCTACTCATTTGGCCAATCCAATCATTTAAATTCAACCATTCTTCTTTCCTTTTTCAAAAGCTTCTTTCTAATGATTGACATGAATCCACCAAGATTTATATACATTTTAGAAACCAAAGTGAATTTTGGAATAAACTTGGTAGGAAGTCAAACTTTTGAAAATTTTCCTCAGAAGATCAGGTTCATTGAAATGAGTTTGAAAATGAGCTTCATAAATAATTTTGATCATTCGAACTTCCAAGAATAAAAATTTTTTTAAATAAATTTCCAATTTTAGCTTTGAAATTTCTAGCCCCAAAATATGTTTTCAAGATGCCTACAAGGAGGGTTATATAGGATTCCTGAAAACTTGAAATTTTGAATTTCGAGGTAAGAGAGCTTCTAAAATTTGTATTTTTGCAAATAGGTTTCAAAGAAGTACTTCTGGTCATGAAGCTAATGACCATACTAACTATGGTCACAACTTACAGTCGATATGATCTGATACCAGCTTTGACGGACCTCGGGTTAGCAAACCCAGATCCTTTGTAATTCCACCACACTATTCCCTAAATCAGGAGATAGTGCTCACAGATACATTACGATATATCAAAACATATTATGAGGAAGCTTAATTAATACAGTAATAACTTACACATGAGCCAATTAGACCGAAAGCAAAGAATGCAGCGGTAGAAACTTCACACAGGTGGGACCCTCGGGACTTGCCCATAAGCAGCCAACTAGCGTTCGTGACCTAGTTGTTGGCCTCATTGATTTCCAGCTCTGTCGACTCCTTTAATGCACAGCAGTACTTGTCCTTCTTGCCTTACTGATTGAATGATGGTAATTAAGCAAGAGTGAGTACAACGGTACTTAGCAAGCTACCACATAAGATGCAATAATAATACATAAATAGTTATCAAGGGAGGCTTGAGGTTCTTTTAGTTGCTAAAGGCCATGTTCTTTTCAGCTTCTAAAAGCTGCTTTTCGGCTTTTCTACAGTAACTAGCTTTTAAACAGAGTATTTTTTCAAGATAGAGTCTACTAGTTAATTGTAGTACATACTTTACTGACTTCATTTATATTGACAAAAACCGCACGTGAGTTTCTATTACTCTGTAATCTCTCATACAAACAACCCAAAAGCCACAAGCCGCAGCCAAAAGCCACAAGCCGCAGCCAAAAAGACCAGGCCCTAAAGCAATGTTTTAGAAGTACAATAAGTAAGAAAACTCTTGAGACTTAGTAGTTTTAACTAAACTAGATTTTCTAAAGTAATTGTGAGGATGCAGTAATAATAGTAGCGTAGGTTACATCCACCTATTACAATGCATGGTTACCTCCACCAATGCTAATTTTTATCACCTCCGGAGTACGCCTCCAGGAAAAGCCAAATTTAGAGTACTTCACTCTGATAGGTTTTTATCCCACCCATAAAGATTTTTGAAATAAAACTAACTCAAGGAGTTCCCATGTCCGACCTTGACTGTGGGCACAGCTGTTCGAATAGTTTATACTCTGTAGAGATTGTACATCAAATCCACAAGAGATAATCCACTTGCTATATTCCGCATGTTTCCTTTGACATGCAGATCAAGAGGATTACCACATGGCATTTACAATGCATTTAGCGAAGGATTGCACCCGCTGAGATTTCATCTGAGGGAGGCTATATTTGCCCCACCCAGAACCCCTCTTGCACCACATGGCGGCTTAAACCAGTGACACGACCCGTGTCCACGATAGCTTAAATCCAGCGATATGACTCGTGGGTCACTCCATTGGTGCTTCCCATATTGATGATGCAAATTAGTTAGCCATGCCTACAGTTTTCCAGCTTGTGGTAGTACTATTTTACACAAGGAGGTCATCACAGGATTAATATTTTATTACAAACCTTTGTATTTATAGTTACTGACCCATTTGATTAATTCCTTCTTGACAATTTCAATGCCATGATTCCATTGTCACCATAGGATGGAAAATTATCTAGTGATACAATATTAGTTGTCATATGGGTTGTATATTTAAATTACTTAGGCATGCTTATAGTTACATTGGGTTTATCATCACATATGATCAATTAATTAATTTTGACTTAATAAGATATTAAAATATGGTGGTTAGCCACAGTTATAAAATTTGTACACCTTGGCATGGGTAGTGTCATTGGTGTTGGTTATACAAAATGGTTTTCATATAGGCGATATAAAAGTTTCTCTTAAGTAATGTTTAAGGACTTAACTTTGTGTGCCATTGATCTGAGCCTTATCGTACAAACCACATGTCTAGTATGGGATAGACCTAGTTGATTAACTTGCAAATGTTTAGTTCAGATATCCACTACTATAAAAAGGGTCATCACAGACGATTCGGAACTGTCATCACAGACTGTTTTTTGAACTGCCTGAATTTATGTGTCAATGATAATCATAGGTTATCACAAATGGTTTGTGATCCGTCTGTGATAAAAACAACACAGACAGTTTATAACTAGAACTGTCTGTGAAGAAAACTATTGCAGACAGTTCAAACGAAAAACCATTTGTGATGTGTGTCATAGACGGTTCTAGTTACCAACTGCCTATGATTGGTGAGTATCACAGACGGTTGGTATATAGAATCATCTATGATAGTCCTTCATAGATGGTTTATAGTAGAAACCGTCTATGATAGTTCATTCCATACCTAAATTTTTTTTCTATTTTTTGGCTAGTCTCAAGAAATAATGTTACCTATTCTCTTCGAAAACAAGCAAATATAGTGGCAAACACAACAACACATTTCATTTCCATTATGATTAGAATCCACCATTACAGCATAACAAAATTAACAAGCAGATTACCCATCTAACATAGCAAGAACATGGCAAGAACACATCTCCTAATCCTACGAACCCAACTCTTTAACATGGCAAGAATATATAAGAAGCAGAGATCCTAGCAGACAGTAGAAGCTAGATGCAGTGCACAATGTCCTTGACGCCTGTCATAAAGGAGGAGAGGGGAGGGCATCGGATGGCAGCCGGATATCATCGACAATGGAGAGGCGGTGGTAGCATCACCTTTATGTCACGATGGTGACACTATATAAGACACTCTTATGACACTTAAGACAAGAGTGTCTTGAGTAGTGCACTGTGGTGTCACAACAGGAGGCGGAGGAGAGCTAACTCACGGTGGTAGTAGGCATCATCGAGGGAACGATACAGGAAGCTAGGAGTGGATGAACTCACACGTGACTACCAGTGGAAAGGGAGAGGGGAGTAATTAATAAGGGCTGAGTAGTGGGAGGAACAAGTGCCTACCATTTGATGTGGAGAGAATAGATGGGTGAGATCAAAATTCTAGGGGATACGCCACGGATCGATGACATGTCATTATCAGAGACGGTTTGTTATATGAACCATCTGTGATAATGCACATATCAGAGATGGTTTTTTATACGAATCGTATGTGATAAGTCACATATCAGAGACAGTTTGTTATACGAACCGCCTATGTAATTAATATCAGAGATGGTTTGGTATATAAATCGTCTCTGATAACGCTTAAATATGCGCACCTTAATCCAGCTCTTCTAAACTATCCTCTCCCCCATCTTCTTCACCAGATTTCTTAATAATGGCATCTAATATTCTTTTGATCTCCTTCCTCTCATCTATCCACTATGAGTTGTTCAGTCGCAACCTTACACAAGCGGCCAATAATTTATGTCTGGAGTAGCTCCTCCACTCACGCCTTGCTCTCCTTCCTCGACTCACTCCCATCCATCAGCTGGACCTCATCATCCACCATTGATAGATGTGTCTCATTGCCGCTTAGGAAAGGGAAACTTCCCTCAGCCTCATTCTTCTCTATAATGTGCGCAATGCGGAAGAAACTCTTGCGATAGTGAAAAGACACATTGATAACATTGACGATCAAGCAGAAGCAGCCGATTCTGAGCTAGGAAGCTTATCATGGTATTCTCTTTGAGATTATGTGTCATGCTAATGAATTGCTCAGGCTAGAGGAGGAAGCGGAGAGGGTAAGCATATGGAGCCCAGAAGACTAAGATTAGAGAATCTCTTTTTTTTGGACTTTTGTAATAAATTTACCTTGAATTTGTCTTTCATAAAAGTGACTAGTCACACTCTCACACTTATCTATTCCGGCTCAGTAGCTTTTGTACTTCATACGATAAAAGGCAAAACACAGAAGGATGTAAATAAAAACTGTCTGCGACAGTTTCATAGATGGTTATAATTAAAAACCATCCATGATAATGCGTATATCACAGACAACTTTTAAACCTAACTGTCTATGATAGTTTCAGAGACAGTTTTAGCCATGAACCGTATGTAATAATTAAAGCACAAACGGCTCTACATGAACCATCTATGATGAGGCGTCTAGTATAGCTTGTTTTGTAATCGTGATCACCAATGGTAAGTGAGTAATAGGGGTACTGGTTTACTCATAGTGAGGAACAAGGTTACTGTACTCATACGGCGCAAGAGGGGACTTTTGATTGTGGTGGTTAACCCTTCAGCGGTGAAACCTTATCGGGTGATGTTTAGCTAGATTGGAGTGAGGTAAAGGTTTTGTGATAATTTATCTGGGTCTCGTGCCTAAGGAAGCATGTTGGCTATTAAAATGACTTATCTCTTGTGGGTAAAGTTGTGCAACCTCTGTAGAGTGTAAAACTATTCAAATAACCATGTCCCTAATTATGGACAATGCTCGGTAAATTCACACGAGGGATAGGTTTTTCATAAAAATATGGTTGGGTTAAGTCTGGAAAGTGCATGGTTGGTTCACTAGCAGTTCATTATGTGAATATTAGTTCACAGGTGGTTCATTGGAGTGAATGGTTAGTTCACTTGTGGTTATTCTCAATTCCTTTGATTATTTATTTACTAATCATTTTCAAAGTTAACTTTCAATCTATTTATTGTATTTACTTTAAATTGTTGCTTTCTGCAAAATAACCCTTTAGTCATCCTTTGGTTAGCTTGGCATATTATATTGCATTTTTTTTACAAACGACTTGTTGAGTACTCTATGTACTCATGGCTATATCCATCTTTGCTCAGTTGAGGTAGAAGGACCAAATCAGTGGGAGGTACCAGAAGGAGGATACTTCGATGACTTCACAGATTAGGACTTTGCTCCCTAGTTGATTGCCTATGGGCATGTCGAATGGCTACTACACTTAATTCTGTTTTCTACTGCAAGTTTCTTAAGCCATTCAGCCTGTAATCTGTAAGCTTGGCCATAAGGTCGCAACTCTAATAATAAATAAGATTTGAGTCTTTTCTTAGTAAATCGTAATATGGTCGATATTTCATCTTTGTTTATACTATGTGCACTAGCGTGATCTTGGACTAGTGCAGAATACACAAGAGAGCTCGGATCAGTAGATTCGGGTCTCAACATATATGCTGCCCATATGCCTCCCCCAAACACTCCAAACCCAAGCACCGCCAGCTAGCTAGCTCCCTCAAACACTCCAATCAAAGTGCCACCTCCCCCAATGACGCTGACTACCTCCCCGAGCTCTTCTGCCTCTAGTTCAAATGCCACAGTTCACTGCATAATGCACTCTTATCGTAAGAGTGTCTTGTGCAGTGTCACCATTATGACATAATGGTGATGCTGCCGCACTACCTCTCCTTCATCGCCGGTGATATATTCCCCCCATCCGATCCTCTCTCCTCTTCCTTGGTGCTTGGATATATATGATATTACAAAATTATTAGATGGTTAGGGTTTCGGCCATGTAAATCTTGATGCTCGTGGTTGCACGTGAAAATTAATTGTTGATGCCTTAGTTCTTGTGATGATTGATGGAAATTCATGTTTTATTTCAGGATAAAGACATGGTGCCAAAGTTTATTGCACAATGATTTTGTTCTCATAAATAGGTCTACTTTGGTTCATTTGTATTTTTTGATTGTGTTGTTTTATAGCGCAATTAGAGAATGTTGATAAACTGAAAGAGACCTATTTATGAGAACATGAGTTGCTTATCATAGGCAGTTCTTAACTAGAACTTTTTGTGATAATAGACTATCACAGATTGTTCATAGTAAGAACTAGTTCAAACACCGTCTTAATGCCCTTAGGGTATTACTGACCTATAAGCATAGATGGTTCAAGAAACCATATGTAGTGATATTATCGAACCATCTATGATGATCTTTTCTGTAGTAGAGGCATTTGCAATTTTGGATGGGTCACCATGAGCAAGATGCTTGGTTTTGCTATGTACCATTACCATCAAGTTATTTTTAGTTATCTCGGTAGTTGTCGCCCTAGTTATGTTGTATTTGTAAGTCATAGAAACATGTTCTTTGCCTCTTGCAACATGCAATGTTGATCGAGTAGAAAAAACATTGTGTACGTGGTGATGTACTTCTGAAGGATCATGTGAGACGGTTCAGGATAACATTGTGATGAACCATTGCAAGTCTCGTGAAGTGGTTAAGTAATTTCTGTAAAGATCGTATTTTATTTGGATTGTTTTATAAATTCCTCAGGAAAATTGGTAGTACCGATGTTGCAAGCACGGTCATACCGCAAAAATGGTACTTCCAATTCTAGGTGTGGTACATAATTTCCAGAGAGGTCTATTTCGAGGTATGAAGATGTGGTAATATCGGCTTGGGGAGCGGTAGTACCGTAGTGCGGTAGTACTACCCTGGAGGGAATGGTAGTACCGGTCTAGGTGGAAAAATAGGATTTTGGGATTTAAGTCATGGGTTGAATTGGGGTGACCTAGGTCATTGCATTAAGGGTGCAGGATGCATATTTTGGCTAACGTGAGTCAAGTTGTGAAGAACTTATGTCTAGAAATGTTTTCTTTATCTTTGGATGTGCAGGAATGGTTGGAGTCACCATGGTCGACGGTGAGGATTGGGGCTACACTTAGGGAGGAGCCAAGGTCCACAACAATTAGGGAAGCTGGGTGAGATGATGAGCTCGAGTATGGCACGAGAAAAGCAAGAAAATATTGAAGGTGAGTTCGAACGGCAGGTTTGCACCATGTGGCTTAGTCGGTCCACGTGAGGCATGGTCTGGTGGAACCGGAGCGGGAGATACTTGCCGATACGTGGCAAGCCAATGGTGAATCTACACTAGCAAGCATGGCGATTGCTTGCAATGAAAGATGAGGATCCGGTCAAGAAAGGGTATTTTGGTAGTTTGGCCAAAATACCAGACTTTACCTTAATCAAAACCACGACACATGAATGTTGTTTGGGAGAGTGGTTTAGGTCAAGGAGAAACTGGGTTGATCAAGATGAATAAAGGCTAAGGACTTAATGGATTTGGGCTTATGCATTTTGAAAAATGTGCATAAATGAACATGTGTGGTCAAAACTCGCGTTTGTGAGGTTGACGGGTTCCTCCATTGTGGTAAGTGGACAGTATCCACTAAGGGTTAGGTGGCTTATTAGCTCACCTATAAAAAGGGTTGGGATGGAGACATATTGTTGACCCATCCAACCCATCTCTCTTGTGCTCTCATGTTTAGGGTTAGGCTTTGAGGGTTATGTGCCTTGTGTGCTCTTTGTTCTCTAAGATGGAGTGGCTGTAAAACCTATCTTCTCAAGTAAGCAATACATCATTCGTTATGCATCTCTTTGTGTCTCTCCTGTTTTGATTGATGTGCTCTTGTTTTGGTTGGTCTTTACTCTCCTCTAAACCTCTTCTTGATCTGAGGGTTTTTAGACTGATTTCTTTGGTATTCTTGCTTGTTGTGACATGTGAGGATATATCCAAAGCCATCTTGGCTATCCTCTACCCACGAGTAAGTTTTGATCGTCGATTTTAGTTTTAGGTCGCTTTTGGTGCAAACTTGCTCAAATCTCAAAAAGGCCTCAACATTGTCATGGGTTTTTATGATCCATAGATGGAATAGGTTCCTGAGACCTTAAACAATATATATATATATATATATATATATATATATATATATATATATATATATAATTTCATGGCTTTTTTATCATTCAAGCAAAAGTTATGTGAATCTGTGATCTCGCGATAGTGCTGAAAACCCTGTTCATCATAATTTTGTTGTAGCAATGGTAGTATCGTAAGTTCTATAGCAGTAGTACCGCAGTTACTGGCTTTCAATCACATCAGTTTTCATCACTCGCTGGTCGTCGACCGCTCTGGTCTTACTTCAACCACTTTGGTCTTTGGCCATTCATTAGTCGTCGATCGCACTGGTCTTGTTTCGATCACTTTAGTTTTCGACCACTCACTAGTCGTCGACCACTCGAGTCGTGTTGCGACCACTCTGGTTTTCGACCACTCACTGATCGTCGACCATTTAGGTCGTGTTGCGAGCACTTTGGTTTTTGACAGCTCACTGGTCATCGACTACTCATGTCGTATTCCAACCGCATTGGCTTTCGATCAATTGCAGTAGTACCACAAATACAATGGCGATAGTATCGTGCCTGCTGTTTCTTCACAGTGGTTTAGGTTCTTGCTTCTCTGGGTCTTGAGTAGTTTTTCTAACTTAATCTTCATAACTTTGCAGCTAACGAAGAAAAGGATAGATGAATATTTGGAGAAAAATTTTAAGGCACCATTCACACCCCCCTCTTCTGTCTTACACCTTCTTTAATGATTACAGCCACGTGATGGAAACTTTGATGCTGGGGATTCCAATGGACCGGGAACGAGAAGTCGAGCTCAAGTCTTGCTAAGTCACGATATCGAAAGATAACAAGTGTGATCATGGTGTCTTTGGGAAACTCGTTGCTTTTTGTAGATATACGGAAAACCTCTTGCTGTACAGACTTGATTTGCGTAACTTGAGAGGTGGGAGAATTGAAAACTCATATAGAACTGAAGACCTTATGTGTTTGACCGCAGATAACAAGGGTGAAGTTTCAACACTAATCCAACATTTTGAAGCCTGAAGAAATGTATGGTTGTGCTAGCAACGCTGCACTGATCTTCTGCATGAGTTCTTTGGAGCTGCACCCGGTGCAACGGATATATTTTTTAACTCTTCTCCATCACAGACTCTGGGACTAAAGCTTGCATTGGTATCCCAGGTAATCTTTTGCCCTGTGTTGGTTGTGTTGTCCTCTTTTCTCCATCAGACCCGGCCCAGATTGTTGTGTTGTCCTCTTTATTCCAGTCCAGCAATCTTTCTCTTGTCTTCATTGAGCCTGGCTTGTTGCCTGATTAGCTGAAATGATATATGAAAGCTAGCCGAAGCCAATGGTAAGCTAAGCAACAATTGACTGGAGAGACATTCGTAAGGAAGCTAGGTTCACCTGAAAGCAGCAACAGTTGTTTGGGAATCCGTGTTGTGTCACACGCATCATTTTCAGCACCATTTGTTCGTTAGTTGTTTCTTTCCTTTTTCAGACAAATAGAATTTCCGTACCGTCATTTGAGGATGTGAGCTTAAGATCCCATTCTTTCCAGAAGAAAATTCTATGGGGTTGAACCTCAAACCCCACCTTCTAGAGCCCTTCTTTAGATGTTGCCATGTAGCAGCACCGACCTCAGAGCATCTCGCCTCCCTCCCAAAGTGAGCAAGCGCGTGAGGGAGACTATGAGAGGAACAGGGGAGGGAGAGGGAGAAGCAGCCATTCAAACCCCAACCCACCCCATCCGTGGTGGCAGCGGAGCAACCCTTAGAGGCAGCGGCGTTGTGGACACTCGTCGACCGGGTGCGCGCTTGGGAGGTCGACGCCTTATGTGAGGTGCACCGCCTCACCTGGGCCTCCTCCAAGCACCGACGTAAGCTCGCCGCCACCGTCGAGCCCCTCATCACCATGCTCCGCTCTGGAACCTTGGACGCAGAGCTTGCGAGGAGCAGAGTATGGGCCTATTCAGGTTCCATACTAGAGGTGGAGAGCTTGGGGAACCTGATGTCCCTAACGGCGAGGTTGAGCAGGGTGAGAAGCGCGGCCTCCTTGGTGTCTAGGGTGCTCACTTATTACAGCACCAGAAATAGCGTCCCTAGGCAAACACTATTTTGTTCATACTGAAGGCAACTATATTTTGTTCATACTTCATAGGTATAGACCTCATCAAATCACAATCGAGGTGCCATAGCCAAACACTATTTTGATGTCCTGGATATTATTGATTGTGCATATTTAGTACCAGGGCTTTAGGGGAAACATTGTAATCGGAGATCTTCCGATACATTTGGTAGGTAAAGGGGAATACTTGCCTCACTGGTTAATATAAAATCTATTCTTCATAGTCGGAGTTTATTGGACTATACTAAGTAGTGTCTGCTGAGATTCATTTTATAAATCTGCACAAATGGACTTTGTCACTACACGATGCAGTACTGATGCACATGATCTTTGTTTTGAGTATGAGCAGAGCCCGTGAGGTAATGCTTCACCCAAGGACGCTGTTTCTAGTGCTGTAATAGGTGAGCACCCTGGACACCGAGGAGGTTGTGCTCCTCACCCTGCTCAACCTCTCCGTCAGGGACGTCAGGTTCCAAAAGCTCTCCACCTTTAGTATGGAACCTAAACAGGCCCATACTCCGCTCATCGCAAGCTCAGCGTCCGGGGTACCAAAGCGGAGCATGGCAACTAGGGGCTCAACGCCGGCGGCGAGCTTGCGTCGGTGCCTAGAGGAGGCCTGGGTGCGGCGGCCCACCTCGCATGCGGCGTCAACCTCCCTAGTGTGCACCTGGTCGATGAGCGTCCACAGCGCCTCCGCCTTCGAGGACCGCTCTGCTACCGCCATGGACAGGCCTGCCTCCGCCACCACACACGAGGTGGGTTGGGTTTTTCTTGGCTGCAACTCCCTCTCCCTCTCCTTCTGCTCCTCTCACTGTCTCCCTCGCGCGCTTGCTCGCTTTGGGAGAGAGGGAGGGAGAGATACTCTGAGATCAGTGTTGCTACATGGCAACATCTAAAGAAAGGCCCTAGAAGGTGGGGTTTGAGGCCCAACCCCATAGAATTTCCTTCCATTCTTTCCATCTGTGCATTGCAGCTTGAACTTTTAGGGCAGTGAAACGTAGTAGAAAAAGATCGCGGAACGTTGGCGCAGTATGCATGCTGGGGACTGGCCTGGGGCTAAGGACAAGACATTTTTAGGAAGATAGAGGAGAAGGCATTGCAAGAAAACTACAACCGTTAACACATATGTTGGATCAGATGCTGGTGGTATGCCTATGTCATACATATAGGTTGTATTTTTTTTCACAACCGATGTGAGACTTTTCACAATAATATATAGATAGGAGACATGCACCACACAAGTGCACAAGATTTTTTACTATACTAGTTTTTCCCTTCTTTAAAGTCAAAGGCACAATTTTCATAGTAAATTAAGTGCCTAATTTTGCAACCCCCATTAGTCCACCACTAACCATGCTACATTATGACTGTTGGACCGAAATGGCGACAGAGGGGGGTGAATGTCGATCAATTAAAAACTTGCCCCCACAAAAGTACTTGCTTGAGAGATCCCTCCAGTAGCTAAGCAGCTAAGAAGAGAAAAATCTTGATCTACTGGAAAATCAAGTTTACAGAGAGAAATGGACCAACAAACACAAAGAACAACAGGGGCCACAACCTTATGAAACAAAGCACCCAAAATCAGGAATTCATGGGAAGGCCGGTCAGACCTCAACAGCCCTGGCGGTCAGACCGCAGTGGCCAGGCCGGTCTGACCGCCCCAATTAAACCGGTCTGACCGCCCTACGCTTTCAGGCAACAGAAAATCAGATTTTCAGATAAAAGAAGTGGAGACTTCACACTACAGCAAAATTTATGGTTTCTCTTTGTATGTCTCTGCCCAGAAAGATAAGGCTATATTCAAAATAGCCAGAGGGGCCTTAAGAGCCAACTGAAACCAACTTAAAAGAGAGAAATTCAGATTATGCCCAAAGACTGAAAATTACAGGGAGCTGAAAATAGAAACTCAAATTCCTCCTAAACCCTTGATCCTTTGGCACTGAAAATCTGGGCATATATTAGCAATAGCAAGGGGACCTCTCAGACCAAATATCACCTCAAGCCAAGAAAGGGATCAAGGATTAACTCAAAACCCTAGAAAGATGAAAAACTTCAGAGAGAGCTCACAAAAACCAAATTACTCCTTCCACAGAGATCTTTTGCACATGAGATTTTAGGGATATATTAGCAATATCTAGAGGATCCCTCAGACCAAATCTCAAGCCAGATTGAGGAGTAAAATGAGATTTACCCTAAAACCCTAGAACAGGCAAAGATGAACAGAGGGAGGCCCAACCACTAAAACTGAAATCAAATGACGTTTGCTCTAGGGAAATTCGATCAAATGATCTTGAAGCACTAACCCATCACAGAGCAACCCATTTTGGCACCTCTCAGCAAGCAAGAACTCAAAACAACGAAAATCAAGAAATCTTGCAGATAGGAAAAAGAAGAACAGAGGCTACGAACAGAATAAAAACTAAACTTCAGATTTCATTCATGACCAAAGATGGATACAGAGGAATCCCGATACGCATGTACATTAGAATGAGATGAATGATTACATGAGACTCCAACCTCTCAACTTCCTCTCCAACTCATGAAACCTCAACCATATATGCTTGAAGTGGAAGAACACCACACACAGAAGCTACGATGGGGACAAGCAGGGAGCACACCTCTGCCTCCTCCACCCACTCTCAACAACTAAAGCCTAAAGCCAAAGCAAGCCATCAAAGCCTCTTTTGACTCTAAAACCCTAATTTTCTCCTCAAGTGCTCAAGTGGGCATGCAGCCCCTGCTCTCCTTTTATAGCGCTTGGCTAACGGGTCTCCGCCCCGTTACGCCCGCTACGTCCAACGGAGCCCGCTCCTGCTTGTGCAGCCTTGCGAATTTCCCGATTCGCCCCTCCTGCACCTTCCGGGAAGCTTCCGCGCTCCTTGCCTCGCACGCCTCGCAACCACCTCGAGTCCACGTCGTCTTCGACACATCCCGACCGTTCTGACCTCAGTGCCACCTGCGCCTAGTCCGGTCCACCGTGTCTCGCCACGACTCCAACTCGACGTCCTGCAGTCACACAGACAAGAAAACACGTCAAATAGCACCGCTCGACACATGAAAGCATAAACAACATCGCTTACCATGCCGAAGTCCAAACCTGTCGAAATTATCAGAATATGCATCCTAATCCCATACGACTAAGTTTGACCAAAGTCCGACCGAGCCCGTTGCACCACGCAACGACATGGTCCGACCACTCAAACCAAACTCGACTGACCTAAACCCTTGTCAATTACTCATCACTCTCATGGGGTCACCACCACATGGTCTCTCAATGACTTGTGAAATCTAGTATTTTTTTTGTTTGGAGAATGAAAGGAATATTCTAAATTACAGAAATCAAGCTCGTACGGACATCCATAGGACAGCACGAAGTTTTGAACAAATACATAACAAGTTCTTCGATAGTTATGAGTATAGTAACTTCATGCAGAAGACAGATTATTTTGAAGAAATATGTTGCGGATGAGCTTCTATCACAAACTATGTTTGAAATGTGTGCAATATTTTAATTTTAAATTTTATTAAGAGACAAATACAGTAAAAAAACTAGTGATGCAAAACACGTAACTAATAGCAGATTAGTTATTATAATTCAGAAAATATGCAAAGAAAATATAGTATCAAAGTCGATCGAACGCGTGAACAACTTATTGTTGGACTTGGTGAAGAACAGGAAGGAGTGCAGCCTCGATGCAGCGCAGAAACATAGAAGTAGCAGAGCAGTGAGCGGTCGCGTAGATGTGCGTTGCCCAAAAACCTTGTTGCCACCCCGTGCAGGTCTTCATGGCAGCAATAGCTCAGTGATACTACTCCCCTTCTTCACGGTGCACACCGGGAAGAAGAGTCGATGAGGTTCAGACGTCACAGCGGAACAGCACAAGTTTGCAGGAAAAAGAAATGGAGGCAGTGAGATTCTTCACACTATACTCTGGATGTCTCCAGGCATATATATAGACAGACTGTGTACTGACATGATTAAACAGCATTTACCTACTAGTAACGAACACATTTAATCAGCTATTTACCCATTGGTAACTGCCTGTCATTAAAACCCAATAAAGCCTCAAATTCAAACGTTTGAATCTCATTCAAACAGAGAGAGAGAGAGAGAGAGTAGTGCACGATTCAGCAAAAATAATGATGAACTTGGTCTTCCAAGTGGTGCGCCACATCACATCACGGCTGTCACGCGTCACAAGTCACAAGTCATGCTATTTTCACACGAAAAGGCGTGAATACGTGCGCGCATGCGTGCGCACGTGCATACACGTGTGTATGATTAGCTAAAACCCTCCTCATGTCATCCCTATCCATATTCGAGGAATGGCGAGGACTCCACCTTATAAATTAGTCTCCTCCACCTTGTCTAGGAAATATGGTACTAAACCATATATTCTTTGGACTTATAGGAAATGGACCTGACACATATGGGCCTATTTCTAACAATCTCCCACCAATTCCAAATCAAAAAGAGCAAAAAAATTGTTAATATACTAGTTTTTTAGTGTAAGTCCCGTATGGGTTGAACTCGCACCTAGAATGACAAGATTAATCTTCATACACATGATGAATGGACTATGCCGTGAATACACAACTTTTCATGATCAGATTTCACTTGAAATCTCAACTAGTACCAGGCTGCCAATGAATCACACATAAACAGAGCGTTATATGGTCATTCTCCATTATCTGCTCATGAGCTTTCTAGAGAATGTCCCATTCTCATGAACCATAACCACACAGTTAGACTCAAGTAGGTGTATTCTTTCTAGATATCCTCATTTGGACAATAGAATACATTAAGGCTTTATGCCAACCTTGCATACAGTTGAGAGTACTTTGTTTATTACGATATGGATACAATGAATATATACATTAAGGCTTTATGCCAACCTTGCATTGCAAGAACAGAGGAAGAGGAGACGAAGGGATCAAAATTCACAGGAGATGTTGATTCTTCCAAATGCTCTAGAAAATGGAATGGACACATGGCCAAGAATCTTTTTCATCATAGAGCTTACAAGAAAACTTTACACAAAGCTACTAAATCATCTCAAACCAAGGCCAAAAGAGAGGAAAACTGAAAACGAAATGCATCACAGAGAGCAAGAACAATTCAATCCATCTCAAATAAAACCATCTCAGATTGATATTGAGGAAGAGAGATGAATGATTACAGCAGAGAATCAACACTCCATCCCCATACGTGATTGAATCAAAGAAATGTTTCCTCCTCACTACATGCTTGAGGGGAGAGCACAAGAACACAGAGAAGGGGCAGAACAGCCCTCTATCCCTCTCACCCACTCTCAACAACTAAAGCACAAAGCAAAACAAACTCAAACCCCTCTCCCAAGCCATCAACTCCTCTCACAAGTCATGCTACATGCAGGAGACACCCCTCCTTTATATAGCCTTCCACTAAAGGGTTTGAAATTGCTTTGCCCATTAAACCTCCAACAACTCTAGTGTTTTATCCATAATCAACTTCCTTTAGTGCAGCTTTGCGTATTCATCAAAACGCCCATCGTGCACATTCCAGGAAGCTTCCTCATTCCTTGCCCTCCAAGCCACGCAGCCACCTCGAGTTCTTGCCATCTTTGGCACATCTCGACCGCTTTGACCTCGGCACCGCCTGCGCATAGTCCGGTCATCCCGTGCCTCGCCACGACTCCACCTCGATGTCCTGCAGCCATCACAGACAAGAAATACATTACATAGCACCGCTCGAAACAAGTAATCCTCATTAGCATTAACAAATCAAACTCAAGCATGAAAATGCCCAAATGACCAATCGGGAAGATAAATAAGCGATAAGTCCATCTAACCAAGCCCGACTGAGCCAAATGCCAACATGGCACGAAACACACAAACCAAACTCAATCTTTCCAGAATACTTGTCAATTACTCATCACAAGCATGGGGTCACATTCACATGGTCTCTCAATCTCCCCCTTGATGAGTATATTGACAAACCCAAAAAAAGCGTAAAGTTGAGTTTGAGAATGAAAGAAAATCAAACATGGTCTCAAGAAGAATCAAGGAAGCTTATGACCATGTCGACAAAAGAGCAACAACAGAAAGAGCAAGTTTTCCTCAAAAGCTCCAAGATTGCCTTGAAAATGGCTTTTTCTCTGCTATTCTCCCCCTTTTGGCAATAAAATCATCAAGGATGCAAAAGAGAGAATAAGGCATGATGTTAGATGAAATGGCTGAAGTTTGTTTATTTTAAGCATTTAGAGCCATGAAGATTATCCAAAATGACCATTTGAGTATTACACCAAGCCATAACACATAAGTATGCTATCAAGATCATGACAAAACATGTATAATCAAGCTAAGCCAAATAAGTCATAATCTGAAAATTAGTCGAATTTATTAGCATGTCAAGTCAACCATGATTATAGTCTAGCTAAAGGTATCCAAAGATAATGCAGGTCATGTCAATAATCTAAGCAGAACCAAGAAGCTAGTATTGAATCAATTTAGAGTGCTACAAATTCAAGAATGGACATTTGTTCAAATACTTGTAAGTTTTGTATATTTCAGCAAATGGAGCACAATTGACATATTTTTCTTTATAAATCTCATAGTTGTTTCCAACCATATTTTTGCTTAATCATGTGCTAGATCTCAAGCCTTATGCGACCATTTCAAGCTAGAAGCTTAAGGACATGATCTTGGTCATCCAAAACTCCCCCTGAGTTCATGCCTAGTGCAATGGCAAGCAGTCTCATGAGAAAGAATTGGTGAGATCAATTTTTTCGCACAAAAGAGATCTTTTTGCTTACTTAAAAATTGTACCAACTTATGCTTCGTCAAGAAACTAGCATAGCTCAATCTAAAGCTCAATAAAGATTCAAGACTCAACTCAGCCTATTTGACATGGCATGAATCATAAGAGGATAACTAAAGACAGACTAAGTTCAAGAACTAACATGACATGATTTAATTCAAATTGTGCATTTTTAACTAACCTGTCATAGCAAAGACTTGACTACACATATAAAGTCATGATAAATCTAGCAAGTAAGCACAGATCATGACAAGATGTAAGGCATTGTAAACATGTCATCAACGGATAATAATCAAGGCTCCATGTAGTTATATTACAATGCAAAATGATATGAAAGAAAATTCAGCTCCCCCTCAACATGAGATGCACTTTTAGTTCAAGTTGAGTTATGTCAACATTAAGATCTAGAAGTTCTCAAATGAACTCCCCCTGAACCAAAGCAATAAAATCGAGAAGCTGGCAAGAAAATCAGAAAAGGCAGTCCTTAAAGCATAGACAAGATATAGAGATTACTATGGCTCAGACTGACTCTCATCTACCCCATATGACTCTAGGACTATCAACTGATCATCTAACACACTAAGGAGCAAACACGTACCCTATCTATCCAAGGGTGGCCAACCCTTGCTAGAACCTATAAGAAGTGAGTGAGCTCAACCTAGTGAGAAGTGAAGCAGCTAACAAGCAGCATCCTAGAATTACAAGGTGAGATAAAGAAGTCTAAGCAACACGGCAAGAGAACCACTCTAACCTATGCTAGAAGAACTATCCCAATGCACCCATATGCAATGCAACAGAAAGGAGTAAGAGCATAATAAATAGGATAAAACATGAAGCACAAAACGCCCCCTCACAACAGTCCATAAGGACAAACCACCCCAAACTCTCCCCGTAGAGCTGAAAACCTAGAGCTATCCAAAGGCTTGGTAAAGATGTCAGCCAACTGGTGGTCACTCTCCACAAACTGAAGCACTATGTCACCCTTCTCCACATGGTCTCGAAGAAAGTGATATCGGATATCAACGTGCTTGGTCCGGGAATGTTGCACTGGGTTTTTGGCAATGTTAATCGCAGAAGTGTTATCACAAAAGAGTGGAACACTGTCGATAACTAACCCAAAGTCCCGCAGGGTCAAGACCATCCAAAGCACCTGGCTACATCAATTGGCTGCAGCAACGTATTCGGCCTCTGCGGTGGACTGTGTAACACCGGACTGCTTCCTCGAAGACCAGGAAACAAGAGAAGTGCCAATGAATTGGCAGGTGCCAGAAGTGCTCTTCCTATCTATCCTACAACCAGCAAAGTCTGCATCCGAGTAGGCTCTGAGGGAAAGACAGGATGAGGAAGAGTATCAGATACCAAAGTCAATGGTAGCTCGAAGGTACCGAAGGATGCGGTTCACCGTCTGGCGGTGAGATACGCAAGGAGAAGCCTGAAAGCGAGCACACAGACACGCGGAGAAGTGTATGTCCGGTCTCGAGGCAGTGAGGTATAAGAGGGAGCCAATCATGCTACAATACTCCTTCTGATCAACTGGCTCGCCGTCCTCATCTGGGTCAAGTGTGGCGGAAGATGCCATGGGAGTTGACACTGGCTTACCATCACTCATATCAAAGCATCTCAAGAGGTCACGAGTGTACTTGCCCTGATGCAAGAAAGTACCTTCCCGAGTCTGCTTGATCTGGAAGCCAAGGAAGAAGGTTAACTCACCCATCATGCTCATCTCAAACTCGGTGCTCATGACATCCGAGAATTGTGAAACAAGAGCATGAGAGAAGCCGCCAAAGATGATGTCATCCACATAAATCTGGACGAGCAGAAGGTCAGTGCCATGCCTACGAATGAACAAGGTCTTATCTACCTTACCCATCTCAAAACCATGACTCAACAGATAGGACTTAAGCCTCTCATACCAAGCTCTGGGGGTCTGTTTAAGTCCATACAAAGCTTTGGAAAGCTTGTAGACATGGTTTGGGTATTTGGGGTTCTCGAAACCTGGAGGCTGTCTCACATAGACCTCTTCCTCAATAAACCCATTGAGGAAGGCACTCTTGACATCCATCTGGTAAAGCTTGAAACCCTTAGAAGCTGCGAAAACAACCAGGATTCTAATGGCCTCAAGTCTAGCTACAGGGACAAAGGTCTCCTCAAAATCTAGTCCCTCAACCTGGGAGAAGCTCTGAGCTACCAGTCTAGCCTTGTTTCGAATGACAACCCCACCCTCACTCTGCTTGTTCTTGAACACCCACTTAGTCCCAATGACATTGTGACCTCGAGGGGGCTCAACAAGCGACCAAACATTGTTTCTCTCGAAATTTTCTAACTCCTCATGCATGGCATTGACCCAAGACTCATCAGAAAGAGCATGACTAACATCCTTGGGCTCAAGGTGGCAACAAAAGGCAGAATGGAGACAGAAATAAGACATGCCAGATTTTGAGCGAGTGACGCACTCAAAAAGGTCTTCTATCATCTGCTCGAAAGGATGGTCTTTCTGGATATGTCCGGGAGGTCCTGGATGAGATGAAGAAGTGGCCTCTACCTCATGAACTGACGAGACAGGAACAGAGCCACTAGCTCCAGAGGAAGCAGAAGGCATGGGCTAATCACCTGGAGGTGCAGTGGAAGAAGGCAACTCAAGGGGAGGATGAGGAACTGGATCGGGTAGACAACCCTCATCTCCATCCTCCTCATCATCCACAAAGATGGTCTCGGACTGCTCTAAAGAACCTGAGATATCGGGCCTAGTCCCCAGACTAGCCTCGTCGAAAGTCACCTCACAGGTCTCTACCATTTTACTAGACTCGCAGTTCCAGACCCTATACGCCCGCGAAGAAGTCAAGTAACCTAGAAAGATACCATCACAAGATCATGACTCGAACTTATCTAGGTTCCCAGACTTCAGAATGAAACACTTGCAACCAAACACACGAAAATGAGAGACACTGAGCTTTCGCTCGTATCTCAACTCATAAGAAGTGCGATGCAAGTGTGCCCGAAGAAAAAACTTTGTTCGAAAAATGGCACGCGGTCGCTATAGCCTCAGCCCAAAACTTCCTAGGTGTAGAGTACTCATCGAGCATCGTCCTAGCCATCTCGACCAAGGTACGGTTCTTCCTATCCACGACGCCATTTTGCTGTGGGACGTGCGAAGAAGAGAACTGGTGCTCTACACCTGTCTCATCGCAGAACCTCTCAAAGTAGGAATTCTTGAAATCCGTGCCATTGTCACGGTGGATCGCTCGTAAGGCACCCGGAAGCTCAACAGAAAGCCTACTGAAAAGACCTCAAAAATGTGTAAACATCTCATCCTTCGAGGCTAAGAAAAACACCCAAGAAAACCTCGAGAAGTCATCGACCACGACAAGAACATACCACTTCCCTCCTGCTGACTGCACTCGAGCTGATCTAACTGTGTCCATATGGAGCAGCTGTCCTGGTGCATCGGTCATAGTCACTGTGACCGGAGGGTGAGAAGCGGTAACCATCTTGCCGTGCCGGCATGGAGCACAAACCAGATCTTTGACCATCTTGAGTTTCAGCAGACCACGAATGAGATCATGACCGCTAACTCGGGTCAAATGGTCAAATCCAATATGACCAAGTCTCCTATGCCAGAAGGTAAGGTCATGGGAATCAGAAGCAACCAAACACCGGAGAGGATCACCAGAAGACTCAGAAAAATCAGAACAAAAGATCCTCCCATAACGAGAAATCCCGCAAACCAGACTGCCCGAAGAATCAAGAATTTTGCAATTGTTTTTCTTAAAGCTCACCTCAAAACCGTCATCGGTAAGCTGAGAAACTGAAAGCAAATTATACTGCAGCTTACTAACCAAGGCAACATTTTTTAAAATAAAAGACTCATTAACGCGCACTGTACCTTTGGCGATGACGCGCCAGACGAAGCGTCTCCGAAAGTGATCATCTCATCACCTGGAGCTCGGGCTAAGGAAGAGAACCAACGAGAGTCTCCGGTCATATGGCGAGAACAACCGGAGTCCACGAGCCCAACCTGTCCCTTCCCAGCCCGGCGAACCTGAGTCAAACAGAGAGTAAAGGCTCAGTACTGGGATAAATCAAGAGTGATTTTGGCACCCAATACTGAGTAACACGTCGAGCAGCAGAAGTAATCAAACACGACTGACCTCTAACTACCCTACGCTCTCTATTGCTCCAAGAAGCAGAAGGTCTATGTGCAGACCTGAAGCTGTTGCTGGGTCCGACTGCTACGGGAGAGCGAGTCGGAGCACCGGCAATATGATGATCACGCTGTGGATAGCCATCTCGATGGGGGAAATGAGATCTACCCTCAGAACAACGGAAGTCACGATCAAAGGCATACCGAGGACGAAAATCAGTAAAACCAGAAAAGCCAAGTCCTCGATGCTGCCCAAACCCATCAGTTGAAGCAACTCTCGACCTCGTGTTGGTCTTAGGTGCACTCGAGGTCTGGGGCTGACCCTGAATACGCCTAAGAGCTGCAACACGGTCTCTCTGTGCAATCTTGGTGTGCCTGAAGCATCGCTCGACTAAGTGTCCATCCTTCTGACAGAAGGTGCAGTGATACTTCACCTTCTGAGAGCTAAAAGTAGCACGATGAGGCTTCGCCTCCTGAGAGGCCGAAGCAACAGGTGGAATCACCTTGCTGTCAGAAATCCCTTGGACAAAGCCCGCTGACTTGAATTGAACTTTCTCAGTACTGGGCTCAATCTCGATCACACTTGCTGCTATGGGTCTAAGAACAGCAGGTGGATGCTTCCTCATGTCCTCATAAAAATTGTATCCTAGACCTTGATTAAATTTGCAAATCTTAGATTGGTCTAGAATAAGATTTAGCTTCTTCTTGCCTCCTACAAATCTCTCAAGAGTGTTCATAAGATACTGACACTCCCGAAAGAGAGAGGTGCAAGAAGAGCAGGGGGAAGAAGAGACAGCAGAAGGTAAGGGAGTAGAAGAAGAACCAGTAGCAGAAGAGTGGATGGCTTGTGCACTCACAGCCGACTCAGAAAGGATAGTCCTACTGCTAGCCATTTGGTTTACGTTGCTAAGCGTCTCCACCTTACCCTTGGGCTTCTCCCCCACACCAGCACACACATCACAACAAGATTGTCGCTTCTCTAGTAAATCCTTAGTTAGCTTCACACATTTGTCATCTAATGCAATCAACTCAGATTTTAGTTTTTCACAATTATTGCATGGTGAGCTAACAGGGTCCTTAGAAGCATATTGAGCCATCTTCTTGTTGTGGTCAATCATTTTTTGAAACTGTTTTGAAACAGATTCAAGTTCAGCAGTTAATTTGGGACAGTTCAAACATGAAGCAATAGGCTCAAGTAATGAAGCTTGTAATTCAGCAATTTTGTGATCTGCACTCTTTAGGTTCATTTTCAAGTTGTTACAATTTTCACAAGTCTCGGGCAATTCAAGGAGCATGGTATAAAGACCTCTAAAAGCATTATCCTTATCCTCACATGAGGTGCAAGAAATAGCCTCAACAGTAGTAGATGAAAGAGACACTACCCTACTCATCTTTAGCTCAGCAAGAAGACTAACATTCTCCACCTTAATCATGTCAAGCTTAGAGGACAGACTACCATGAGAGGTCCTTAGTTTCTCCATGTCACCAAGCAAAGCATAGCATGTATCACATTCATCATGGGAGGGAGCAGATATAAGTGAAGTAAGCTCCCGTGACAGTCTATCTACTTCCTTCTCCAACTCGCTACACCTAGCTCTAGATCTAGCATGAAATTTACCTTGCTTAAGAAAAGCATCATTAAGCTGGTCGTATGAGGGGTATACCTCGTCGGAGTCAGAATAAAGCTCGTTGTCGCTGATCTCGCCCTCAAGGGCCATGAAGCACATGCCGAAGAAGTCATCGCCATCCTTGGGTTCTTGATCACGCGTCCCATCGTCGTCGCTCCATCCCTCCACCTCGCTGAGGTCGAGGTTGTCGAAGGCGGTGAGGACGCGGTGGAAGAGCTTCTTGGCTTTGCCAAGGTTGCGAAAATTCTTCTTGCCTTGAACGTGAGTTGGGGGCTTCTTGTTGCGGTTCTTGTTGATGTAGTCATTCTTGCTCATGTCGCCGTAGTCGTTCTTGCCCTTCTCCAGCTTGGGGCAATTTGCCCGAATGTGGTTGGGGCCATCACACTCGAAGCAAATAATCAGGCCACTCCTCTTCCGATCCCTCACTCTTTTGTACGCGTGGGAAAACTTTCTAGCTAAGAGAGCGAGTTGGTTTTCTGGTAGCTGTTCTAGTTGATCATCGGAAATTTCACACAGAGTAGCAAGAAAAAATCCAGAAGTAAGGTCGGAAGATCTAGAAGCAGAGCTGGGATCAGTGACTAAGCCCATCGACTGCGACATCAACCTACGAGAGACTATGTCAATCTCGTGAGTCTTGAGGCGTGAGTACAACACGTCAAGAGTCAGGGTCGAGAGGTCGGTCGTGTCTTTAATCGTGGTCACCTTCATCTCCCAAACACGCAAGTCAAGAGCAGAAAGCATCTGACGAGCATTGTTCGAGTTGGGGTATGTGAGACCGACTGCCCGGAGGTGGCTCAGAATCTTGTGAAATCTCGAAAAACACTCATCCAAGGACTCACCAGCAAGCATTTCAAACTTGTTGTAATCTCGCTTGATTGGTCCTGTCGAACCGTCTTGATCTAGGTGTTGCTCTCATGATATGCATCGAGGGTCACCCAGATGTCGAAGGCCGACGTGAGATGAGACATGCGATCGAACTCGCTTCTGCTCAGACCCTGAATTATGATGTTCCTTGGCTTTGTATTCGCCTCAACATCAGCCATGTTTCCGGCATTGATGTTCTCATCGGCAGGAACAACATACCGGGTCTTGACCTTTCGCCAGATGGCATAACCCTGAGCCTGGATGTAGGTCTCCATCTGGCTCTTCCAGAATGGATAATCGATGCCATCAAAAATCGGAGGCTTGGTTGAATACTTATCTGTCGCCATGGCTCTTAGAGACCGGTTAAGATATATGAAAAAGAGCTAACCGGCTCTGATACCAATTGTTGGATCAAAATCGGCAACAGAGGGGGGGTGAATGTTGATTTCAAAATTTTACCCCCAAAGTATCCACTAAATTTTCCTCTCCAATAGCTATGATACGCTATGAAGTAGGTGAAAAATGCTCTCTGGAGGAACAATTAAACAAACATGAGAAACAAGCCGAGCAAGAAAGACAGCAAGCAAAAACGAAAAACTAACAACCAAAAACTGACTGGGCGGTCAGACCGCAGGTCATTGGGCGGTCTGACCGAAGCCTTGCCGCCGGTCCGACTGCCGCCCCAATGCCGGTCAGACCGTTGGGCATTAGCCGTTCTGACAGCCGGTCACAACCCGATCTGACCGGTCTTCCCGAGGGCAAGTCAGGCTGAAGCCTGAAAGATGCAGAGAATTGATGGATTCAATGAAATGTTTGGATTTTCTCTATTCTCTTCAAACCAGAAGTGCAAGAATATGATTTAAATAGCATCAAGCACTTTTGGGACAGAAGATTTCATCAACTGAGCAAGAATTCAAGATTTAGACTAAAATCTGAGAAAGAGGTTGAGAGAAACACAAATTTTCAGATTTCTTAGTACTCATCTGTCCTTTGCTCAAGATCTTTTGCAATCGACTTAGCAATGATCTTAGGACTCTAGAACCCAAATTTCATGCCCTCTTATGAATGGAATCAAGAGAACAAGGGTTGCCCTAACATGAAACCCTAAATTCTGCAAGAACAGAGGAAGAGGAGACGAAGGGATCAAAATTCACAGGAGATGTTGATTCTTCCCAATGCTCTGGAAAATGGAATGGACACATGGCCATGAATCTTTTTCATCATAGAGCTTACAAGAAAACTTTACACAAAGCTTCTAAATCATCTCAAACCAAGGCCAAAAGAGAGGAAAACTGAAAACGAAATGCATCACAGAGAGCAAGAACAATTCAATCCATCTCAAATTGATATTGAGGAAGAGAGATGAATGATTACAGCAAAGAATCAACACTCCATCCCTATACGCGATTGAATCAAAGAAATGATTCCTCCTCACTACATGCTTGAGGGGAGAGCATAAGAACACGGAGAAGGGGCAGAACAGCCCTCTGTCCCTCTCACCCACTCTTAACAACTAAAGCACAAAGCAAAACAAACTCAAACCCCTCTCCCAAGCCATCAACTCATCTCACAAGTCATGCTACATGCAGGAGACACCCCTCCTTTATATAGCCTTCCACTAAAGGGTTTGAAATTGCTTTGTCCATTAAGCCTCCAACAACTCTAGTGCTTTATCCATAATCCACTTCCTTTAGTGCAGCTTTGCGTATTCATCAAGACCATAGAAAGGTGCTAATGCAAGGATCACTCTGATGGTCGTTAGTTTGGCAACAGGAGAATAGGTATCAATGAAATCTTCTCCTTCTTTCTAGGTGTAACCCTTAGCCACAAGTCTTGCCGTATACTTCTCAATAATACCATCATGCCTTAGTTTCTTTTTAAAGACTCACTTACATTCTATAGGTTTGCACCCCATAGGATGATCAGCGATTTCCCAAGTCCTATTCGCCACGGACTATCTCTTTCCAATACTCAACATCAGAAGATGCATAAACCTCCAAAAGAGTTGTCATCAAAGGTTTTCTCAACCACGAGATATATAATAAAGTTGTCATCAAAGGTTTTCTCAACCCTTTGTCTCTTCCTCCTACGAGAAACATCTGCGACTAGATTGTTATCCTCCTTAGGGAAATCACATATTGGTTCAGAAATGGTGGGAAGTTCAAAAGTTTGATTATTCTCACTTTTAATGTTATCAGTTTGAATATTCTCAATTCAAAAAGTACTGCTTGTTGTTCTCATAGGAAAGATATTGTCAAAAAATGAAGCATCTCTAGACTCCATTATTGTATTAGCAATAATCTCAGGAGTTTTTTATTTAACTACTAAAAATCTATAGATCGTACTATTTTGAGTATATTCTAGAAAAATACTATCGACTGTTTTTGGTCCAAGCTTTCTCTTTTTCTGCAATGGTATATTGACTTTTGCCAAACATCCCCAGTTCGTAGATAATTAACATTAGGTTTTCTCCCCTTTTATCCCTCATATGGAGTAATCTCATTGTTTTTAGTGATTACTCTGTTTAGGATGAAAGGTTCTATCAATATAGCTTTCCTCACCATACCTTAGGCATACCAGAACTCTCTAACATGGCATTAACCAAGTCTGTTAGTGTCCGATTATTCCTCTCAGCTACACCATTTGATTGGGGTGAATATGGTGATGTAAATTCATGGACTATTCCATGCTAAGAATAGAATTGGGAGAATTTATGAGAGACGTACTTCCTCCACAATCAACCCTTAATCATTTTATTTTCTTCTGTACTTGGTTCTCAACCTCGGCCTTATAAGTCTTAAAGTAGTTTAAAGTCTCAAATACACAGCAATAGTGTGTTGTATCATCAATAAAAGTTAGAAAAATATCTTTTGCCTCATTTTGTCAACAATCTATTCATTTCACACAAATATGAATGAACAAGATCTAATTGTGCCAAGTTCTTTTTGTCCTCTAATCCCTTAAAGGGTTTTTGAGGTAGCTTTGCTTGCACACATGACTGGCACTTTGATCCTTTGACAATTTCATATTTTGGAATTAAATCTAATATGCACATTCTAGCAATACTATCAAAACCAATATGACAGAAACGAGAATGCCAAATATTTACCTCACATTTATTTAAACTAGTTGCAACATTCATATTATAACAAGATTCTAAACTACTTAAGCGAAACATGCATTGTTGGACCGAAATGGCGACAGAGGGGGGGGTGAATGACGCCCTCTTCAAAACGAACCCCTCAAAAGTACTCACAACAGAGACATCTCTCCAGTAGCTATAGAGCTAAGAATAGCACAAGAAACTCGAGAAATCTGAATCAAGCAACGAAGTGCACTCACAAATGAGTTCTCTCCAATAGCTAGGAAGAGCTATGATGAGAAAGTCATATGTGAGGATTAGAATTTACCATCCAAGCAAGGAAAACAGAGAATCAAGGAAATATAAAAGATGCTTGGAAGGAAACCCTAAAAACCAGAAGAACCAACACCTGCACACAAGGGCCGGTCAGACCACAGGCAACAGGCCGGTCTGACCGCACCCTGGCCGGCGGTCAGACCACCCAACCTCCACCGGTCTGACCGGCCTTGTGATCCCGGTCTGACCGCTTAACTCTGAAAATGCACAACAGGGACCCGAGAGACAACAATGATTTTCAGATTTTTGCCAAAGCCAAAGGAAAGAGAGAAATACTTCAAACCACTTTAATGCAAAGCTTCAAAAGGCTATTCTAAATAACTTAGAGGCCTTGAACAACAAGAGAGATCAACCAAAAGAGAGAAAATCAGAAAATGCACAAAGACTGAAAATAACAGGGAGCTGAAAATAGAAACTCAAATTTCTCCTAAACCCTTGATCTTTTGGCTCTGAAAATCTGGGCATATATTAGCAATAGCAAGGGGACCTCTCAGACCAAATATCACCTCAAGCCAAGAAAGGGATCAAGGATTAACTCAAAACCCTAGAAACAAGAAAAACTTCAGAGAGGGCTCACAAAAACCAAATTACTCCTTCCACAGAGATCTTTTGCACATGAGATTTTAGGGATATATTAGCAATATCTAGAGGATCCCTCAGACCAAATCTCAAGCCAGATTGAGGAGTAAAATGAGATTTACCCTAAAACCCTATAACAGGCAAAAGAAGAACAGAGAGGTTCAAAGTACCAAATCTGAAATTAAAACCTTATCTCTGGGATTTTAATCGATCAAAAGACCTTGAAGCACTATTCCATCATAGAGCAACCCATTTTGGCACTCCCCAGCAATCAAGAACTCAAAATCACAAAAACTCAAAAATCACCAAATGGAGGCATCGAAGAACAGAGAGCACAGAGCAGAATAAAAACTTCAGATTTCATTCCTTGGATCAAATGGAACACAAAGGAGTCCCGCTACGCATGTACATTCGGAGGAATGATTGATTACAAGACTCTCCACTCAATCCCTCTCCTCTCCAAGCCAAGAACCCAACCCATACATGCTTGAGAGGGGGATAAACACACTCTGGACACTCACCTAGAACACATCGTAGGGGACAAGCAGGGAGCACACCTCTGCCTCCTCTACCCACTCTCAACGAGTAAAGCCTAAAGCCAAAGCAAGCCATCAAAGCCTCTTTTGACTCTAAAACTCTAATTCTCTCACAAGTGCTCAAGTGGGCATGCAACCCCTCCTCTCCTTTTATAGCGCTTGGCTAATGGGTCTCCGCCCCGTTACGCCCGCTACGTCCAACGGAGCCCGCTCCCGCTCGTGCAGCCTTGCGAATTTCCCGATTCGCCCCTCCTGCACCTTCCGGGAAGCTTCCGCGCTCCTTGCCACACACGCCTCGCAACCACCTCGAGTCCACGTCGTCTTCGACACATCCCGACCGTTCTGACCTCAGCGCCACCTGCGCCTAGTCCGGTCCACTGTGTCTCGCCACGACTCCAACTCGACGTCCTGCAGTCACACAGACAAGAAAACACGTCAAATAGCACCGCTCGACACATGAAAGCATAAACCACATCACTTACCATGCCGAAGTCCAAACCTGTCGAAATTATCAGAATATACATCCTAAGCCCAAATGACCAAGTTTGACCAAAATCCGACCGAGCCCAATTGCGCCACGCAACGGCTCGACTCCGAACCACTCAAACCAAACTCGACTATCCTAAACCTTTGTCAATTACTCATCATTCACATGGAGTCACGACCACATGGTCTCTCATGCATCCACTCTCATAGCCTTTACCAGCAAAGTTTTTGAACTTAGACATTACAATTTTATTTGATTTAAAGACTAGCTTGTAATCATTCTTACATAGAAGAGAACCACTAATAAGGTTCTTATTTATTGTAGGAGCATGCTGCACATTCTTTAAGTGGACAATCTTCCCTGATGTAAGATCCAGATCCACCATGCCAACACCAAGAACAGAAATATGTGACCTGTTTCCCATTAGGACAGAGGAAGCCCTTGCTGCCTGATAAGAAGAAAACAAGGAAATATCAGAACATACGCGAACACTAGTACGCGTATCAACCCACCAATCAGTGGATTGATATGCTGAAAAGACAATAGGTGAATTACCATACCTTTCTGAAGTTGAGGCCTCGCCTATGATCACACTGACAACCTTCTTCTTTTGCTATTCACCATCTCTTCTCTTGTGGAAGCAACAATCCTTCGCCATATGACCATATTTTCCACACACAAAGCAGATGATGTCCCTTAAATCCTTTTTCTCAGTTTTCTTCTTCTTAAAGCTAGTTGTCTTATTCGGTTTGTTGGATTTATACTTCTTTGCAATAGTCTTTTCCTCTATGAAATTTGTATTGTTCTGACTAGAGATGTTGGGTGCATCTTTTGCTCTTGCTTTTTCTTCCACATCGAGGGCAACAATAAGATCCTCAATAGAAATCTCTTCTCTCTTGTGTTTCAAGATAGTGGCAAAATCCCACCAAGAAGCAGAAAGTTTAGCAACAATACCAGGAACCACAAACTTAGGAGGCAACGCACAACCTAGGTGCGCAATCTCACTGACTAGTAGCTAGAGGTCATGAGCTTCTCCAACTATGGAGTTAGCCCTATTCATGCTAAAGTCAAAAAATTGCTCACACATGTAGAGTCAGCGACCTTCCTCTGCCTCTGCATATTTGTTCTCTAGTGTATCCCACAACTCTGTGGCAAACTTCTAGTCCATATACACATCACAGAGCTGATCTGTCAGAATAGTCAGAATGCAGCCAAGAGCAGTGTTGTTTGCATTTTCAAATTGCATGAACTACTAAATCGTAAATGGATACTACTGGTGGATAACCCACCATAGCCCCAAAGACATGAGCCAAAACATGGCTCTAGTCTGCCATCTATGAAAGTTCTTACTAGAAAACCTCTCAGATTTCATTGCATCAGAAGCACCAGCAACAAAGTTCAAATGTGGACAATATTTTAATTCCAAATTTTACTAAGAGACAAATACAGTAAAAAAACTAGTGATGCAGAACACATAACTAACAGCAGATTACTCATTATACTTTAGAAAGTACAATGATTGGTCTTCTCCAACTAGCCTTAATAATATGGTACCAACCCATGCATGCTTTGGATTATAGGACATGGGCCTCACTCATATGAGCCTATTTCTAACACTCAATCTGGTCCAGAGTCAGCTTGAGTTATCATTGAGCCATTTGATTACAAAAAAAATGCTAGTCATTTATGATCAGGAACAAATTATATATATATCCATCATTTTTTACATTCAACAAATGAGTGGGAAATGAGCTTCATCTAGACTTCAACAACACCAAGTTAATAGCCCTAGGGTGTCACCCTCCAACTACTTAGGTATATAGAGGTCACACAAGCGCAAAGCGGTATCGAATGATGTCTTTACAGTGGCAGGAAAATTGAAACCACCACTATGACCTAGAAAAATCAACTTTATGGCCATATTAAAATTGTTTTAACTACGTTGACAATGATTTTACTAGATGTGTTGTTAGGTTTACTGCCACACTTAGATGTCATGCATGATGACCATGTGGTTGTGGAAGTAAAAAAAGGAAACCACATGTATGGCCAAGATGAAATAGCATGACCCTACCATGCGCCTAACCATGACCCATTTTGAGAGCAATTCCAAGTATACCCTGCACAACCACCCAGTAAAACCGCACTTGCCCTATAAATAACTGGCATTCCTATGACTCGATCCACACCACCACCCCTCATCAGCCAAATCCTTACCCCCATCTTCCACTGCGACACACAGTAGCCTGGTGTGGAAACGATAATAAAATGGATCAATGACGCACACCACGTGGCCGCGGGAGCCCACTGATCAGTGGTAATCAATCACTGTCACTTGTGTCGTGCAGTTTTCCTGCCACCACACCTCCGTCGTTTCCCGTGTTGATGCCATATAGTTTTCCCCCGTCATATACTATTGTGCTAGATAAAGTATCAAACACATGACCCACTTTGCACAAAGGGCTACACGGTGGTAAACATGGTACCACTGGTAGTTAGTCGTCCTGCAATCTATAGGTTCCACTACTACAAACCTCGGTTCTAACGCCACCACCTACGGTTTCCCTGATAGTCATGAGGACATCAGACACCGAGTGGACGTACACTAACGTAAGTTGTTTATGATATGTATGATCTCCTTTACTGTAAAGGCACATAATATTAATGAAGCTTACTTGTCAAAAATACTATTTACGTGACAAGCTTTTACTGCATTCGATGATATTCAAGAATTATATATGTTCTATGATGATTTGCTATGCCGAATTTTATCATTTACTATTATCAGGACTCGAAGGTTCCGGACTACGTGGTACCATAGCTCAACCAGCGGTTCAATAATGATGAAGAGGCTTACCAGTTCTACTACCGGTATGCATGACATGCTAGGTTTGGTGTCAGCAAGAGGAGGACCAAAAAGATGGTTCAAGAGTTCTACTGCATTATGGAAGGAAAACATGGGTAGTATATGCCAGAAAAGTAACACGAATGAGACAAAACTTTGAAGAGGTTGGGTGCAGGCCCTTTATGAAGCTAAAGAGGAACTTAAAGGATGGCGCGCACCATACGCGTCGAAAGGGTTGTGTTGGAATACAATCATCACATCTCTAGGATGCCACCATTGGTCGCCTTCATGAAGTCGCACAAATGATATAAATTTTACGTCCAGATACTAATGTGCTCACTAATTTATTGGGACCATTTTCATAGTTTAGTATCATACCTACCTCTGTCATTCAAAGAATGTATGTCATGTTCACGTCCATATACATAACAATTTATTGTCAGATAAAGCTGCTTTACCGAATGACAAAATTATTGTATGCATCGTTAGAGTTTACTACTACACCTAACCTAAAAAAATACACACCATTTTTGTCTGCAACTGTTGTGTGATGACAGCAGAAAAATTTAAACCGTATTTATATCCAAATACATTCTAATTTACGGTCAGTTGAGAAAAGCTTTCACTTTACTTACGAATTTACTGGACGTGTTGTTAGAGTTTAGTGCCAACTTAGCCTTGGCATAAATTAGCTATGTGACATCAGCGTTAGGTATTCATGGAGTCATGGCCCTTATATATTGGGATTTACTGGTCAGACGGGAATATGGCGTGGGAGAGTGGGGGCGAGTGGGTTGCGAGCGCTCGGTGTGCTCGGTTGGTGAATGGGCTCGGTTGGTGAATGGGCTCGGTCGGACGGAGAGTGAAGTGGCTAGAACATAGAATAATTTATTCTACGCTCAACGATGTGAAATAGTTCCAGAGAAATATGGTAGCCACGCTAACATAGTTTTAAACACAAGAAAGTAATACTGGAACCTTCAAAGATCAAGAAAAAAATATTACGGAGGAGGACGAGTCACATGCATAATTGGTAATTGGTAACTTCCATCCTCGTCACCTTCTATGCTCCGACTTCATCAGGTTGTTTTAAGAATCTTCAAAACGGCTGGTAGGATGAAGATTGTCATGTAAGAACAAAATTTGATCTGAACACTTTAAAGGACAGACCGTACTTGAGACGTAGCTGCGCAGATTCCCAGTCTAATATATAATGTGTTCGCTCGAATAAGGAAGGATCTGCCAGATTTCCATATTTCCATAGAAGAATGTAGCAAAAATGATCGCTTAGACAGCAGCTGCAGTCCTATGAGTAGGGGTGAGAGCAACTCCATCCCATTAGTCATTTCTCCCTCTCTATTTCCTAGGATGAAGAGGCTAGCTATTATTTTCAGCTCTCTATTTGAGTTAGCATTCCAATGGCCTAGCTATTTGAGAAGCGAGTGAGGAGGCGCTCGCCAAATCTAGCTAGCGGCCGGGAGAAAATAGCGACTCGATAAAAATGAAGAGGACGATAAAGAACCGGTTGGAGTCCATTTCTTGAGTCATATTAGGTAAATATACAATGAAGAGCAGGATAAAGAACCGGTTGGAGTTGCTCTGAAAAACGATAACGGATAATTCGTTTTATCTGATATTTGTATCTGAGAAAATGCGAATGTGGTAAGAAAAATTTATATTCGAAAATATTTATATTCGTATTCGAGAATATTCGTATCAATATTTGAGAATATTCATATTTGCATTCGTGTTCAAGATTATTCAATTCATATTCGATCTGTTTCTAGAATCCATAAAAACCCGCATGAATTTTGTTATTCAAAATGTGAATTTAGGTGGTTTAAAACCGGTAACCGGTGAAAAATCGGCAAAACCGCTAGGAATCCATTTTATCCGATATTCGTATCCGAGAAAAGGCGAATGTGGTAAGAAAAATCCGTATTCAAAAATATCCCTATTCCTATTTGAGAATATTCGTATCCGTATTTGAGAATATTCAAATTCATATTTGTATTCGTTTTAAAAATATGGATTCATATTTGAGACTATTTAATCGTATCCGATCCGTTTCCATCCCTATCTATGATCAACTAGAACAAGCACCGTGTGTAAGCCATGGCAAAGGCAACGATCAAGCTTCTCGCTAAACTCTGCAGCAAAATCACAGGTATATTGTAGTACCCGAAGCGGTTAGAGAAGTCCCTTGAAGACACCCCCGAGTACAGCAGGCTGGTAGCTAACAAGGGATCCCGTGAGAAGGTCTAGAAATATTTGTGATATGTGTGTTCAGTTAAAATACAAATTTGTGAAATATTTAGATTTCCAATAAGGTTTCAGTCTCAGGTAGTCTGATCGGCTCTGCTGAGCGATCTGACTGGCAGTGAGTAGTGGTCAAACCGGCCGCGCATGGCGGTCAGATCGGCTAGTTTTGAATTTTAGCTGAGAGTTCTAAATTCTGGTAAGTTGGTCATGGATCGAGTCAATTTGTCCTAAGTCAATTCATGTTGCATGAACATGTTTATGCTAACATCGTCAAGTTGTGAAGAACCTTTGGTGGAAAATGATTTCTTGGTCTTTAGATGTGCAAGGAACTTAGAGTCAACTATAGTCAACAGCGAGGACCAGGACTATACTCGCGAAGGAGACGAGGTCTAGAATAATCAAGGATGATCGGTGAGATAGTTGAACTCAACTATGGTACAAGTAAGGCAAGGAATATTGAAGAGAATGTTCGAGCGATGGGTTGCACCAAGTGGGTTGGTCTGTTCAAGTGAGGCTGGTCCAGGGGGAACTAGAGTGGGGAGACTTACTGATGTGTAGAAAGTTATTGGTGCACCTATACGTAACAATTATGGTGATTGCTTACAAGGACAGAAGAAGACTGGAAGGCAAGGTTATTTTGGCAGTTGGCAAAATACCGAAAAAATTCGTTGGATCAAAACCATGATATTTGGGAAAGCAGTTTATGTTAAGGAGATACTGAGAAGATAAACTAGATCAAAAGCTTATCTTAGCGGGTTCAGCTAATGTGCTTTGAAAAACATGCGTGAATTAGTGTGTAAAACCCGTGTTATGTAGGGTTAATGGATTTTTCTCAAATATGCTAGTGAATAGTATACATTAAGCTTAGATATAGACGGGTTGCTTCATCTATTTAATAGGTTGGGGATGGAAGTTTACAAGCCATCCATCCCAACCATCTCTCACTCTAATAGTGTGTTCTAGGGTTAGAGTTAGAAAAGAGTGAGTTGTAACATTATAGTTTTCAGTGTATTCTTGAAGCTTTTAAAATAAAAATAACTTCTTGAATTAATTAAAGCTTAATTTTAATTTTTACAAATTAAAAGATTTAATTTGAATAAAACAAACATCCATTGAACTAAAAAGACGTAATTATTTTTTCTTGAGTCCCTTATGTTGCAAGGATTTGTTTCTATATTTTCTTATATTTTTATGGATTTATTTTCTATTTTCTAGAGCTCAATTTTATTTATCTTTTTTTCTTTCGGTCCATCCTGGCAATTCCCTCCCGCGTGGCCCATCTCCTTTCTTCTCCAGCGCGGCCCACTCTCTTCCTCCCTCTCCGCGCGGCCCAACTCTGCTCATCCCAACAGCCATTGGATCCTCCCATGGCCACATGTCACTGATCTGCTAGCTGTCTCTCTCCTTTCTTCCACTGCCAAGCTGGTTCCCTGTCAGTTGGCCACTTGGCCTCCTATTCTTCTTCCACCCGTGGCTGCCCAAAACTCCTTTCATTCACGCTACTGATGTCGTGCTGGACTCAAAATCCGCACTCCATATGCCAGGCCACCACATTGGAGTATATAATGAGAGTCTGAGCCTTCGTTCTGCCCGTCCTGAATCTTTTGTGCTCCGTCTTGGCCGAAATTGTCTATTTCATTGTTTCTGCCACCAACGCCATTGAGGCCAAAGAGGAGCTTCGCCGTCTCGCCGTATCTCCGCCGGAGCCAACTACGCCACCATGTGTTCTTGGGCCTCCTCAACCTCACCGTGGAAGGAATTGGAGCAAGGAGCCACCAACGACGAGATCGATCTAATTTTTGTCAACTCCGGCCAAAGGTCTTCATCATTGCCGGTGATCCTTTGCCCCTGCCACTATCACCATCGTGTGCCCTCGTTGTGTTCTATCTCATGAGCGCGTCCCTGTCACTTTCTCGCTGTCACCGTAGATGCCAATCCAACGCTGCCGCATGGACCTGGCGCGCATGGCCAGATGAGTTCGCCCAGAGTTATGCTATCAGACCTAGTATGTTTCATTGCCGGAGCATGCGTCGTTCACCGCTGCACACCTTGCTGGAGTTCTTCGCGGGGAGCGTGCTATAGTGCCGTGAGCTAACATGGCATGCCACACCAGCGCAAAGAGCCAGCATGGTAGCCACGCAACGCCACACCAGCTCTCAGTTTCCCATCTTAGCCAATGCAAAGCTTTGCCACATCATAGCCATGTCAGCAACCACATTGCGTGCCACATAGGTGCCAACTCATCATCTTTTGCCCACATGTCCATCACATTAACCCTAATGCCACATTAGCCAAGCCAACCAATGTGCACTGTTTTGTGCACCGAGCCCTTGGCAGACCAGTACTATTCTATGCACCTAGTCCACAAGACAGTAAATTTTTTTTCAATTTCAGCATTTTCCTTTCCGATCAATCTTTCATCCCTCGTTCTCCTCCACACATTCTAACTTCGATTGACCTAATTCTTCTTTCTAAATTCATCTAAAGTTGAGCTCTATCTTTTGGTCCTAATTTTGTTATTTTTGGATTTTATTTGGTTTTATTTGAGTTTCTCTCTCATTAGATAATGTATTCGAAGGAGCCAAAGTAGGATCCGAAGTTTAAGAATTGGTAACTAAGCAAAGTAAAAGCAAATCATGAACTTTGATCATTGTTTTAAATTTATTATTTATTATTTTGTTTTTTATAAATTATCATGAATTGCTAATTACATACAAACCTTTGTAACTGGTAGTTAATGACCAAATTTGATTAATTCATCACTTGATAATTTGAATGCCATAATTCCGTTATCATCATAGGATGGGTAAATATCTAGTAATGCAATACTAGTGTTCACATGGGTTGTACGCTTAATATGCTTAGCCATGCTTGTAGTACGTTAGGCTCATCATCACATGTTGATTAATTAATTAATTTTGACTTAATGAGATATTGAATTGTGGTAGCCACAGCTATAAAATATTTGTACCATCACATGGATTGTGTCATTGGTGTTAGTTATACAAAATAGTTTTCAGTTGGGTGAGTGATCGTGTATGAAGGGGGGAAGTATGATCAGTACTTTTGAGATATGAAAGCCTCACCTGGGTAATAACTAAGGACTTAACTTTATGCGTTATTGATCTGAGCCTTATCGTACAACGACATGACCAGTATGAGATAGACCTGGCAAACTAATTTATGATATTTCAACTCCGATTTCGCCATTGAGATGATAGCGGGTGTTGGTTAGACATTTGCATGTGACGCGAGATGGAGCTTTTTTATTAGGTGGTTAGCCTGCTCAGATGTGAAACCTTAGAGGGCAAAATCGAGTTGCAATTGAATATTGTAAATGCCTTATCATGATATCTCTGCTGCACTTTAAAGGAATTGTGCTAATCGCATGGCAATATGAGATGATCATATTTTGTGGGTAAAGTTGTGCAACTTTTGCAAAGTGTAAAACAATTCGAATAGCCGTGTTCCGGATTATGGATAATGATCAGTGATTTTGTACGAGGGGTAGAGATATCATAAAATACTGGTTGGGTTAAGTTTGATAAGTGAATAGTTAGTTCACTGGTAGTTCATTATATGAATGGTTAGTTTACGAGTGATTCATTGGGTGAATAGTTAGTTCACTTGTAGTTTATTCAATTCTTTTGACTTAATTACTTGTTTTCGAAGTTTTCTTTCAATCTATTTATTGTATTTACTCTAAATTGTTACTTTCTACAAAATAACCACTCAACCATCATTTGGTTAGCCTTGCATCATTATAGGGCCTATTCTTTATAGCTGTGGTTAATGGCTTTTGGCTGAAATTTTTGAATTTTAGCTGTTTGCGACAGAGATTACGGAGAGAGATACTCACAATTTTGGATGGTACAAATGTTAGACTTTTAATGTGTAGTACAATTAACTTGTAGACCCCGTCATGAAAATACTCCGTTTGAAAGTTAGGTACTGTAGCAGAAGCCAAAAGTCGGTTTCCAAATCCGAAAAGAACAGGCTCATATTGCATCTTGTTACAAATGACTTGCTGAGTACTCTATATACTCACAGCTATATCTATAGTTACTCAATTGCTGAAGAAGAGCTATATTAGTCAGAAGTACCTGAGGAAGGATTCTTCAACATCTTCACGGATTAGAACTTTGCTCCCCAGTCAATTGCCTTGGGCATATCGAATGACTACTACATTTGTCATTGTTCTTCACTACTAGTTTTTGTTAAAGCACTCCAAGCTATTAATTACAAGCTTGTCCATAAGGTCATTACTATGATAAATAATATTTTTTGAGTTTTTCTTAGTTAATTGTGATCATATTCGATATTTTATCTATATTTTCACTATGTGTACTAGCGTGATCCTGAACTAGTATAAAATACATAGAGAGTCCAAATTTGCATATTCAAGTCTCGACATGAGTGCTATGGTGTACTTTTCTATCATCCAGGTGTAGTGGTTATAAAACTTTTGTCCTCGGTTAACAATATACTAATTTTGTTCATCTCTCATGGCGTCTCTATGTTTTTGGTTGATTTACTATTGTTCTTGTTAGTTTTAACCTATCTCCTATCTTGTTGTATACCAAAGACATGTAAGTGACAGAGATGACCCATGGAGATTAAATCTCATCCATCTAGGCATCAGATCTTGAAGGATATCGATGTTGTTGGGTTTTCTAGGTTTTGGTATAATATTGAAGTTTCTTGATCTTAAGGTTTTTGTTTCGAATCTTTAGAATATTTTGCTTACTGTCATATGTAGGAATACATCTATAGCCATCTTGAACATCATCTACTCACGAATAAGTTATATTTTGAATTTTCAGTTTTTGCCTAATTTTGGTGCAACTTTTCTTTTTCTTGATAAAGTCATAAAGGTCTGAACTTTGACAAGAATTCAAGCGATTATATGGAATAAGTTTTTGACACCCTAAGCAAGGTATGTGCAAAGTTTTATTACTTTTGGCTATGAATGTTTGGAGTTGCACAAAAAGTGTTTTTGGTTCGAGCTAATTTTCTGTTCTGGGAACAGTAGAGTGGTCATACCGCTCCTTGGCCCTATCATACCATTCGTTGGTCAGACTGCTAGGGCATCGCTGGTCAAACTGCACCTTAGTAGCTAATCATACCATTCTGGTGTTGAATATTTTCTCTTTGTTGTTTTGGTCTAGTCTGTCAACTCTGATTTTCATAACTCTGTAACCACTGGAATGAAGAGTTTGAGAATACTTGTCAAATATGATCTTCATAGCTCTTTAGCTACTAGAGCGAAAGATTTTTGAATATTTAAGAAAAATTTTGAGCAAGCATCATTTATCCGTCACCATTGCCGGTCCTAAAACTGGCAACCAGCAAACAATGCTAAAGTGTTGGAGATAACGAATATGCCGAAAGCGTAACTCCCAGCAAGTTTTGTGTGCCTCCAGGCAGCGTGGAAGTTGCTGCAAACGTCACAGTTGCAATTAGCAGAGGCAATGCCCGGAACTTGTGCTGCGTTTGTCATATTCTCCGACTGCTTGTTTTCATCCTTTTTCTCATTATACTTCTCATAGAAGAGATCGAGCCGACCATTAACGCCTTGAGCACGGGCATATATTAATGTCTGGTGTATAACTGATCGCGGATTCTGCAAGAACATTAGGAGCAATGAGCCAAAATGAGGACTCGAGTACAAGTTCCTTCCCCTTTAGGTGGGAGAAGCTTTAAGAGCAAGTATAATAAGAGGTTGTTAGTAGGCTGTATGCTGAGGTGGAGGAGAGAGAGGAGGAGAGAGAAGAGAGGTGGGCTGTAAGTTTACAGCCAGCTGAAGCACAAGAACCAAGAAACTTTGTGAGAGAAAGGGGTGGGTCATACAGCGTTCAGCTGGCTGTAAACTACTATATGAATGGGTTGATAAGTGGACTGTAAATATCCATACAGCCAGCTGAATGCTGTATTATTAGCCTTGCTCTAAAAAAAAGATCAATAAGCTACTTACCTATCTGAAATAAAACCTTGGAGGAATCAAACACCATGAAAGACCTCTCGGAATTCGCCCATCCTTATTTGCTAAACTCACGTGCACATGCTGGTTCTGGAATAGGCAATTAAAAGTGGGGAGAGCCCCGACGCGCACTGCTAGGTGCAGCGCGGTTGTCCCCATTCCTGTGTCAGGGAGTGACCATTGAGGGGGACACGGCACTGCTTGCTGTGGCGACTAGTGAAATTCTTGGTCAGTGCAAAGGTGATCTATGACAAGGCCAAACCGCCAAACACTTGCTGCATGCGCCCAATAAGATGGGTGGTACTCCATTACACCGCGATCAGATGGTCTCTTGTCAAAGGTGAGGACGGTGGGGAAGAGAGAGTGAAGAAACTCATCAGAAGGAAGAACAAGTTTGGGGGGACGGCGTTGCATGAGGCAATCCGAAGCGCAAATGAAAATATCATTGACAAACTCATACCAGAGGATCAAGATTTGGCCTCTATCCCGAACAAGGGCACTTCACCATTGTACTTGACAATTTCTTTAGGACGTATAAATATTGCGCAGTTGTTGTGTCACATTACTGCTATGAGGTTGTCATACTCTGGTCCTGATGAACAAAACGTCTTGCATGTTGCGGTCCGGGGTGAAGGTATTTAGTAAAAAGATTAACTCATATTTTATATACTTTCTGTTGTTTAGGTACAGTTTTGTTGGTGTCATTTTTCTATACAGTATAGTTTTCAGCTTCATTTTGCTTTGCCCTTTTTTGCAAGTTTTTCAAACGTGACTCTGACTGTTGACTGCAGCACTACCACTGCTATTAGAACGGGTGAATAATGTCTTAAAATATTTTCCTAAGTATTCAATAATTCCTTACTGTAGGATCGTCGATAGCAATCATAAGGGGGATGAATGATTGCACCGCACAGCGGAAACTTTTTTTTTCAATTTTTCTGCCTTTTAATAGTTTAATCTACAAAAAACCAAAAATAACAAAAACAACAAAAAAACAGAATATTTCCTGATTTTCCTGTAGCATACTGTAGCAAAGTACTGTAGCAGCAAAAACTTCCGCTCGATCAGCAAAAACTATGTTTTTCTCTTAATCTAGCAATCGATTTTTAATTCAAACTAATTCATGTATGTAAGCAACAAAAATACCTAGACATAGATCAATGCATGGAGAATCTATAGGAATCAAAAAACCAAGAAAAAAGATAATAGATGCGAATTAAAAAACTCACAAACTTTATTCAAAAACTGCAGAGACTATTCATCTATCCATTCCATCAGCACAGTGCACCATCTTTTTCCTTTTTCTTCTCACGTCACGCAGCCGCACGCCCTTTTTCTTTTTTCTTCGTCTCAGCAAAAAGCGCTGCCCCAAAAAAGACGCGTATTTTTTCCTTCTCCCCGGCTGCCCTTCCGATCACAATTTCTGTCCCCTTTTATGCAGCGTTCTACGAATCCTATTCAATCTCTACTTAGAATCCTAATCCAACTCAGAATACTATTCAATCTCTACTTAGAATCATAATCCAACTCATCCAACTAGACCTGGGCCTTTTTACCTCAACTAGATTTTTGGCCCACTAATTTTCAAGGGACCCAAAACCCTTCCTAACATGGGTTTTTCACACTCCCGACTTTTCTAACGTGTCACGTGTCGAAGCCTCCAGGACCACACCTCTCGTAGCTTCTCCATGTATCATCAACCTTTCATCTCCATGCGCCGCAAGCATGACCCCGACCATCTCGTGACCTCCTTGACCGTTCGAACCTCGGATCTCCCCATCCTAGTCCCGGTCCACCTCGTCACCGACCATGATCGTCTCCATGCTCAACCTGCACATGCAAAGACCAAAGAATATTTTTCCGGCACAAGTTCGTCCCAACTTGATCAACATCAATTCACGCACACACCACACACCTCGCATAACATCGCTAAACAAAATCACCAAATATTCATCATAACAAATTAACCATTGTTAATTATTCATCACCAAAATATCCTAAACCTAACCACATGGTCTAACACTTACTCTAATAGCTACTGAGTTATGAAGATTAGGATTAGAAGCCAAGATCGAAGCAACTCAAGAACCCTAAAACCAAGGAACCCACAACACTTGCAGTTAGACTGGCTGCTAGGGGCGGTCTGACCGGTGCCTGGCTGTTTGATCTCCGGGTACACGCCAATTTGACCAGTCTCTGGGGGTTTGACTGGAGAGGGAGCAGTCTGATCGACCTTCCCTATTCTAGATTTGAAGAACTAGCCGAGGAGATGCAACTTTTGGTGCAACTCCAAAAATGAAGTCCAATGAGATGAAATTTTGCACACACATTGCTTGTGATCTTAGAAACCTATTCCACACAAGAATCACAAGAATGCTTGTTAAAGTTTAGATATTTTTCAAGAACAAACAAGATCGTACCAAATTCGGGCAAAAAAACAAAAACGAGGAATATGGTTTGCTCGTGAGTGGATGTTGGCCAAGATAGCTCTAGATCTATTTTCACATGTCACAGTAAGCATGAACTCATAAAGCTTTGAGGTAAAAACACCTGGATCAAGAAATTTCTCGAGAAGGTCAAATCCAATCAAAACTGAGCAACTTCAAAAACTTGCAAAACCTGATGATTAGATGGATAGAGATTGACATCTGTGAGTTATCTCCATCACTTACGCATCCTTACCACAGAGCAAAATCAAAAAGGGAAAGAAGAGATCAAAACCAAACAAGATCAAGAACAAATCAACCAAAACAAGAAAGATCGAAGAGAGATTAATAAAGTTGATATATTGCTACTTAAGGATGAAGATTTTATAGCAACTCCATCTGGAGGATAAGAGAGCACACCACTGTACTCACACTTCTCAAACTGTAACCCAGAATACTTGAATAGACTCTAGATGGTTGGAAGAGTTAACTTGCAAGTTTTCATCCCAACCCATTAAATAGATGAGACAACTAGCATACACCATAACTCTAATGTATATTATCCAATAACACAACTGGGAAAAACCCGTTAGCCCTACACAGCATGGGTTTTACTCACACACTACAATCATGCACTCTATTCAAAGCACATGAACCAGAATCCACTAAGCCCTTAGCCTTTGATCCAACTTGATCATCTCAGCTCCTCCTTGGCCTAAGCCGCTTCCAAATGCTCCTCAAGCACCACACTTTCGATCCATGATAGTTTTCGGTATTTTAGTCAACTTACCAAAATACCCTTTCTTGACCCGGTCTTCATCTTCCTTTGCAAACAATTGTCATGCTTGCCATGTGTAGATGTATCACTGGCTTACCACGCATCAGCAAATCTCTCCTATTTCTTTTCTACCAGATCACGCCCCGCTTGCACCTACCAAGCCACATGGTGTAACCCGTCGTTCGAACTTCCCTTCAACTTTTTCTGTCTTCCTTGTGTCATGCTTGAGCTCAACTATCTTACCCGACATTTTTGATCATTCTGGGCCTCATCTCCTTCATGAGTATAGCCCCGATCCTCACCGTTAATTATAGTTGCCTCCAAGTGACTTTACACATCCAAAGAACAAAAAATCGTTTCTGGGCACAAGTTGTTCACAACATAACCCACATTAGTTAAAACATGCATCATGTAATACGTGTGCACTAACCTAGATCAAACCAAAATGCATTATGACTCAATTACCAAATAAACCAATTTTTGACTAAGCAAAAATAACTCTACTAGTCAAACCACCAGTGTCAGCCGGTCTTACCGTGTGGGGACCCCGGGCGTGGAACACCCGCAATCACTGTATGTGTTCTGTACTAGTTCTATGATTAGTAGCTAGTATATACATTCACAACATCGAGATCACATCCATACACATTGCACATAATTAATTTATAACAAAAGGGTGATATATAAGTGATGCATAGTAGAGTTTACAACATAGGGCCGACCGACCAAATAAAATATCAGAATCAAGAGTAATTTGTAGTGGAAGACTAGTAAATAAGCAAAAGCATCTAGTGGTATGCCACTATAACCCACAAGCAACCTACTGGAGTTAAGCCCTAGAAAGACCCAGAATTGAATTCCCAGTGTCAGGGGGCAAAATACGTATCGTGGGGCACGTAACCTTCTTCATTCTCTAATCAACAATAATTTAAGCAAGGTTGAGTACATTGTGTACTCAGCAAGACCTGTAGTATATTGCAAAATTGTACATATGTGCAAGACTCTCAAAGGATGAGGCTCTATGCTAAGTTATTTTTAGCATGAAGCAAATTTTATATGCAATATCAATAAGTAATGATTTGCAAATGAAATTATAAAGAGCATTTGATATGTAATGAAATAACATTTATATAACTTTAATAATATTAAATCATATCCATTCTTAGCCCTCCTCAGCTATGAACATCGCACAATTTCTACCCATGGGTATGGACCATGGAAGACGAGTACATGCCACCCCCCCATCATGTTTAGTGAAACAGTTTTAAAAATAGAAACTATACCCATTGAGGCTGGATCCAAGCTTGCTCATGACCACGAGCACGGCTATTTAAATAGTTTTTAACACTCTCGATATTAACTTTACCCATATGAGATAATCAATTATACTATCAGCAACTTCATGCTTCCTTTTGCATGTGACGAAAGTGATTACCATATAGCTTTTAGATCATCTAGTCCTAAACTTGCACCAGCCCATTGAACATCAAACCTCTCTTAGGTCTATCCTCTAAGAGAGCATTCGAATCCTCACTTAGGTTCATCCTCTAAGTGAAGTGAGGGTCTATCCTCCAAGTGGGCATTCATCATTGTATTAGCAAGTTTCGGTCTCAACACCTTGGTGAAGGGAGCCTCTATTAGTAAACCTACCCAGAATGCCCTCACTACATTTGTGTCTACCATAATACATGGCTAGACCTAGACAACTTAATCAGCCAAAGCCAGAGCTCATATATCACATGTGGTTGTACGGCGTGACTTAGATGTGCGGCAATAGTGTTCAGTTCTTAATTGACCCGGGTGAGAATCGCACCCTATCTACATGCGAGATACCCTCTCACATTTGATAATTTACCATATAACTCACCGCATCTAAAAATTAGGTTTTTTATTTTGTTGTATACCAAACTAATAGAGGTTTCCCCCTCTAGTCAACATTTTGAAACCACCATGCCACATGCAATTTGTTCTAAAGTTCAAACTTAGCAGAAAGCCAGAAACTAATGTGTGGCTAAGCATCTAGAACATTTACTACCCGAATTTTGACATTATCTACTATCTAACCATGTCCTAAGAGTTAGAACAACGAGGATACAAATTTTCAAGGTGGTTCAATGCATTCAAGTGGACATAACTGCCGATACCCACAATATAGCAATTTTGATGAAACATACATGTATGCATAATTGATTTTGCAAACAATATACAATAATTAAAATATTAGGATCAACATGATCAAATGAGGTGTTTGCCTTGCTCTTACTATTCAGAGAATGTTTCGAGCGTGTTCTCGAAGTTGTCTGGCGTGGCGTCGTCTAATCGATAAAAATCCAGATAAATGCAAACAGGAGCCAAATAAATTTAAACAGAGACCAAACTTAAAATTTTCATATATTCAGAAAGATCATGATTTTAGAAAAATTTAGAAATAAAAATCACTAAATTTGGAGTTTGTATGCAAAGTAATAAGCGTTTGAGTTTTGGCTCAGTTTGAATTACCTCTTTTCGAATGCTACAGTACTCTAACTCCTTCTACGACTACTGTAGCCTATGACTACTACCGCTTACGACCACTATAGTTCACGACCACTATAGCTTATGACCTTACGGCCACTATGGCTACCAACCATTGTAGCTTACGACCTTACGACCACTGTAACTTACGACATTATGACCACTGTAGCTATTGACCACTGTAGCACTCTTATTCAGTCAACACTACAATACTCTTATTTACTCGACCACTATAGTACTCGCTACGACTTCTATCAACAACAAAATTAGTTCCAACACGACAGAAGCAGGGGAATGGCACTATAGGGCTATGAGCTACTAGGGCTCGATTCAGTGCTAAGCGAGCTTCCATAAGGAAGGAGGAACTCATGGGAGGTGATGGCGGTGCTTAAGGAGGAGCGTACAAGGCTGGCATCAGAGACTCTATCGGTGGCGAAGAGGAGGCCCACAGTGATAGCGAATTTTGACAATAGTGAAACTTCAAAAGGGTGCGTATGAGCTTTCTTGTATGCATGCAGAGTATGGGTGAATAGAACCAAGGTACGGCTCACCGAAGAGAGAAAGGCTCACGGTGGCATACTGGCTAGAGACGAAGAAGAAAGCTTAGCTTGAGTAGTCCACTGCACAAAAGGTCAATCAAATGAGTAGGGTGCTTAAGGAAAAGGTAAGACACGTTGTGATAGAGTTGGGGAGTAGAGAAGCTCACCGGAGTTGATAGAACATGGTGGCGTGCTCGCCAGCATCATGAACGATTTTTGTTTCTCAATGTTCCAGTGAGCAAGGTGCTCAAGAAATGCGTGCAAGAGACCCAAGGACGAGCAGAAGAGCAAAGCCAGAGTTGGGGGGCTTTGTAGGTACGGAATGGCTAAGGCAAAGTGCGAGCTCTTGTGAATGCACAGAATGGTGTGGCTCAATTTCTCACTGTAGAACGCGAGGTGTGAAAGAAGATAAGGGGGAAGAGATGCATCGCGTTGAGGCGACGGGTAGGCAGGGGTTGGCAGCATTAGAGAGGAACGGTGGGCGTGTCATGAAAACCCGGGGGGGTAGCGTGGCCATGGCAGAGTTGGCACTGGCGTGTGGAGGTGGAAGACGAATACTATGAGTGGGCCCCACACGGCAGTGAGAGGGAGTGAGGTGTGGTAAGCCGAGAGGTTTGGGCAATTGTTAGATACAACAGATGAGCTCAAAAAATTATAAAAAATTTTGTGGAGGCTCCTAACAAAGGGTAGATTAGTGGGTAGAATTTTCAGAATTTTATATTCTCTGGATTTTTCTCAGAAATTCTGGGAAACTACTATCCCATATAAAGTCGATTTCTATTTTGGTTAAATTCTTAGTTCATGTTCAACAATTACTCAAATATTTATTTCCAGAGCCATGGTTGTATTTGTGAGTTTTTTAGATGATTTCCACTATACATATTTTCATACAATCTTTTAATCATCTTTTTGGTTTTTATAACTTGATCTCAGCTTTTGATTTGTATTATATGTACTCTTATTTTTATATTCTTTAGGATTTCAGGATGGTACATACTGATGGCCAGTCCAACCACTAGACCTGAAAATTTTAAATCTCAAAACTTCTAAATGATAATAATTAAAACAATAAATACCTAGACCGTTCCATGGAGCTTCAGAAAGTACCATACAATTTCCTCGAAGCGCGGGGACCAACGTAGGACTGTATCTCTTCTTGCGTACCTTACTGAACAACAGGACAGATATGGGAGTACGCCTCTTCACTTTGCTGCATCACTGGAAGGATGGAACTACTCTGTAGCAAGTCTTTTAAGGATCCAAACTGAACAGCACGTTCTACAGTGCAGTAATGGAATCTTCATCAGCTTGGACCAAGGAGGTGCCTTCTACAGCTAGCCCATCAGAATTTCGGCTACCGACCTCTATGACTTATGTGAGGGAGTGATCGACTGAGGAAATTCTGCCGCAGAGGGTGTAGATTGCTGAGTACCTTCTGTAGCAGCATCAATGGGAATCCTGTGGGCTTGTACAAGGGGAATTTTTTGTACGGATAATCCATTTTTTATTCAAAATTACAGAAATATACCTGCGGGAAAATTTTTTACAAGAATATGCTTCAGTCGCCTAATGATTGGGCGACTGGAGCCTTTCGCCCAACCATTGGGCGACTTTAATCCAGTCGCTCAATGGTTGGGCGACTGCATCCAGTCGCCCAACGATTGGGCGACTTAAATGCAGTCGCCCAATGGTTGGGCGACTGCAGTCAAGTCTCCCGTGAATGTTTTAAATTTTTTCAATTTTGTAGTTTTAAACTGGTAAAAAATATGCTGGAGTTGTAATAAAAGTTTATGTTCATTGTATATTATAGGTGTGTAAAAAATTTTGGAAAATTTTTTTTAGGAACGATTGACCGTAGAACGATCGGTACATACGATGGTAAGTGATATTTTAATGTTATTGAGAATTCGTGTCTCTGGGCTAGGATTGGGTTGAGGAGGATCGACGGGCCCAGCGGTCAGATTATCACAGACGGTTCTACATACAAACCATCTGTAATACTCGCTATCACAAGTTTTATATATCGATGCAATATAAACAACTAGTCTGAAAAGATAAAATAGCAAAGTTGTATATGGCTTATATATACTCATTAAAAAGGTTTCGACGAGATCTACAACTTTTCAGTTGAAGCAAAATCCAAATTCCGAAAGGAAGGCCAAGAAAAAGGGCAAAAACAGAAACCAAAAACTTACGACGCGGGTTTAGGTCCAAAGATGGCCGATTTTCGGGGTCTTGGAGGGCGACCAGCACAAGCTGGTCGTTTTTATTGGATCGGGCTCGTCGTTAGCTTTCCAACGAGTACAAGAACGTCGAAAACGGACACCGTATGCAAAAGTTATGCCCATTTTACTGAAGGTGTGTCGGAAACAGACTGAAACTGCTATAACTTTTGATCCCGTGGCCGAAATTGCTCAAATTTTTTTCTAGAGGCTGTTGGATGTATGAAGAACAGCTCCACCAATTTTCACTTTTTTTAGCGAAGGTTTGATGCACTTTCCAAATTCTCAGTAAATCAAAATATTACTTACCATCGTATGTACCAATTGTTTTATGGTCATTTGTTCCTAAAAAAAGTTTCCCAAAATTTTTTACACACCTACAACATACAATGAACATAAACTTTTATTACAACTTCAGCAGATTTTTTACCAGTTTAAAACTATAAAATTGACAAAATTTAAAACATTCACGGGGTCCTGAGTGCAGTCGCCCAACCATTGGGCGACTGCATGAAAGTCGCCCAATGGTTGGGCGACTGGATGCAATCGCCCAAGGGTAGAGCGACTGGATTAAAGTCGCCCAATGGTTGGGCGAAAGGCTTCAGTCGCCCAACCATTAGGCGACTGGAGCCTATTTTTGTAAAAAATTTTCCCGCGGGTATATTTCTGTAATTTCGAATAAAAAATGGATTATCCGTACAAAAAATTCGTACAAGGGAGCCACCACACTCTACAGCTTGCTCATTCGACATTTGTGTTGGAAATAATCTTGATATAGAGTTTGAATTGAGTCCGAGACGCAGTAGAGTTTGTCTCATCTGTTACGTAAGTTGAAGTCGTGATCAATTTGAAGTCTAAGTACGTATGTTATTAGGAGAGTGTTAGCCTATATAATAAGAAGGCTTGTAATCAATTTTGTAAGCAAGAAAAGGAGCAAGCAAGAGAATACAAAAACTCATCTATGTAGTTGCGGCCGAGGCAATTCTGCTGTGTTCTCTGTCGGATTTGCTTCACGTGATCGGAAGACTTGCGGTAGCTTCGATCATGAGTACTTGGAAGACTTCAACCATGAGTACTCAGAAGCTTCGAACAAGAGTACTCGAAAGACTTCGACCATGTGTACTCAGAAGTTTCGACCGTGAGTACTTGGACAACTTCGACTGTGAGTACTCGAAAGACTTCGACTGTGAGTATTCGAAAGACTTCGATTGTGAGTACTCGGAAATCTCGATCGTGAGTACTCGAATGAACAATATTTTGCTATAGTACTCGTAGAGCAGTACTCTGCTACAGTACTTGTAGAATAGTGCTTAGTGAACAGTACTATGCTACAGTTCTCATAGAATAATATTCTTTTACAGTACTCGTAGAACAATACTGAGGCTTTGGACTGCTCGGGTGTGCAGTACTCGAAAGACTCATACTCAAATAAACTCTGAACTGCTCGGATGAAAAGTACTTGAAGTGGGAAGTACTCGGAGCGGGGAGTGGTCAGAAATCTAAGTTCCGAGAGGAAAAATTGGGGGACAAAACACTCATTTGTGCCGCACAACCTCTCGGCTTTTTTGGTTTTCTCTTTCTTATATATAAGATGAACAAACTACAATTACTTACAATACAGTAGACTCTAATGCACACTAATACTATTAAATAAGACATTAAACCAGTTGAACGTAAACACGCATGTCTCATCGACCGTTTACTAAGAATTAAGACTGAAATAACGCACTCCTAAGAAACTGATAACTGGTTCTCACCGACTGCAAAGGAAACTGAAGCGACGAGATTACTCAACAAACTCCTTCTAATCTCGTTGCTCATCACTTGACCTTGATTAAACCAAGCTTGCTACACATCTCTTGGAACCTGATGTGTCCAAGTGGCTTGGTAAGAACATCAGCAAGCTCCTCTTCCGTTGTCACATAATCGACCACCATCTTCTTGCCCTCAATGCATTCCCTAATGAAATTGTAACGAGTGTCTACATGCTTACTTCGATCATGGAGAATTGGATTCTTGCACAATGCTATTGCGGATTTGTTATCCACCTTGAGAGTAAACCTCCTTGGCTCCTCATTCATCAACTTACCATACAATCGACTTAGGCCAAACTCCTTGAATTGCACCAGTCGTAACAGGATGTATTCGGCCTCTCACGACGAATTTCTACTTTTGGGTGTGCCAACTAACCAAGCTCCTTCCAAAATATATAAGACACCAGTTGTACTCTTGCGATCATCGACATCCCTAGCAATATCGCTATCACTGTACCCAATGAGCTATGTACGTACCCAATGAGCTACAGATGTTCCTCTATTTCCCTTCGTGGATAAAAACACCCCCACGTCAAGAGTACCATTGATATATCTCAGAATATGTTTCACAGCCGCCTTATGTTCAAAGGTTGGGCTTTCCATGGAGTGGCTCACATAGCCGACTATGAAAGTAATAATAGACCTTGTTTTTACCAGATATCTTAAACTACCCACAATGCTTCTATACCAAGTAGCATCAACATGAGGATTCTCACTTACTTTGCTCAGTTTGAGTCTTGCTTCCATGAGAACTTCACATGGGTTGGACTGCTCCATCCTATGCTTCTCCAGCATCTTCTTGGAGTAAGCCATTTGCTTCAAAGTGATCCCTGCATTGCCTTGATATACCTCAATTCCCAAATAGTAGCACAGCAAACCAAGATCACTCATCGTGAACAAAGTTTTCATCTCCTTCTTGAATTTTCTGATCTCATGTGTGTGAGTTCCCGTGATAAGTAGATCATCAACATACACTCCAATCAGTAAAATGTTTGAGCTAGTACCTTTCCTGTATATGGCAGGTTCTGTTAGACATTTCTTGATCCCTAGTGTCGTGAAACTACTATCCAATTTGGAGTTCCGTGCCCTCGGAGCTTGGCGCAGTCCGTATAGAGCCTTCTCAAGTTTCATGACTTTGTGCTTGTTCTCTTCATCTACAAACCCTGAAGGTTGAACCATATATACCTCTTCCTCCAATTCGCCATTGAGAAAAGCTGTCTTGACATCCATATGATGTATCTCCCAGCCTTCGTGTGCTGCGATTGCAATGAGCAACCACACGAACTGAAGGCGTGTAACCGGTACATATACCTCCTTAAAGTCAACTCCATACTGCTGCACATAGCCCTTCGCAATGAGTCTAGCTTTGTGCTTCACGATCTTCCCATCAGAGTTCTTCTTCACCTTATAAATCCATTTTAGGCCTATCGGTCGATGCCCGGTTGGGAGATCAACAAGACTCCACATCTGGTTATCTTCTATTGACTTGATCTCCTCTTGCATTGTCTGTCTCCAGACTGAACTCTTTTCTGCCTCCATAAAACTTGCCAGCTCTTCTGCAGCCAGAAGGCTCATTTCACCGAATGCATCTGCCAAATCTTGGACTAAAGTATTTGCATAGATGTTGGCCAGCATTCGGTACCTGCATGGCTCTCCATCGGTCTCTGAGGCATTGCTTGGTCAAGATGCCCATTTGGTACCTGCTGGTGCTATCGATGATGTTGGTGTCAGAATGGACTTGGTGCATGTTGTCGTCAACGGCCCGCCGTTTGGCTCGCGACACGCCGTAGTGTTGACCACGCCCATGAGATGGAAACAGTCCACAACCATCAAGATTAGCGTAATATACGGGGACAAAGTGAAGTAATGTTGCACACAAGAATAAGTACAGTGCTACAATATCAATGCTTGCGAAGTTACACTCAAAATGTGGTCACATACAAACTTCACCAATTATTCTGAATGATGACCAAAAAACACTGTGGTGTAGAAATCCATATCCGAAGAAGGACAAGTGACCAATCAATCATTGTATTATCTAGCCTCGTAGCCTTTCTTATGCCCTGACCAAGTTACTGGGGCTAATGGATCTTCAAAACTAATGGCAAACCAAATATTACCATGTAGGGCCACAATGTACGAACCATTCTCCACGGAATCACCATTAGTACTGCCCCAAATTTCCAAATTCCCAATCTAGCACGTAATGTTCTTGCACAAATAATCAGCTGCCAAATATCTTCATTTCCAAAGATCAGCGCCGCAGAAGAGATCACACACACAGATATTGCAGTCCGCTGAACAACTGGAGCCAGCACCACATATACACCCAACGCAAATGCAATAGCTAAGCATCTCACCGAAATCCACAGCGACACTGCAGATACGTGGAAATACCTCCAGCGGGTTGCGAAGTCAGACAAACCAGTCCCAGAGTAGACCAGGCTGAAGGTACCTAACATGGAGCATATGAATGCTAATGTGTTGGATATAATGAACGCATTGAATGCATAACTCCTAGCAAGTGTTGGTGTGCCGCCATTGGTGTGGTCGTCAGCTTTGTACCCTCCGGGTAAGGTGAAAGCTGCAGCAAATGTCACCGTTGCAATAAGCACCAACCCGATGCCTAGGACTTGTGTTGACTCTGACATGCCCTTCAATTTTTTTTCTCCAATTTCTCGATAGGAAATATACTGCTCATGGAAGAGATCCTGTCGATGGATGCCGTTGTGAGCGCCGGCAAGCCGTAACGAGACAAACATCATTAATGGACGATTCTGAAACAGCAAGCAGGATATAGGATTTCAATACAACCGCTACTAGTTTCTTTGTTCAATTATCAATGCGTGATACAAAAGAGCGAGAGAGTTCGTTACCCATAGAAATTGAATTCCAAATGTCCTACTTAGTGAAAGATCAATAGGAGTTTGGCAAATTCAAGTTTACCCGTTGATTCCGCATTAAGCAACAGAAGATTCTCTGGATCCCACCTTGGACAGCTAGGTGCAGCGCTGTATTTCCATCACAATCCTGCATATTCAGAACTGATGCAAATCTTTCATCCCGGCAAACAAATTGGACTATTCGATATCTCTTTTGCTCGACGGCAACATGAAGGAAGCTCCTTCCTTGTGCATCGCGCAATCCAGTGCACTCGGGACATTTCCTAAGCAGCATGGCAAGGGCGCTGCGATTGCCTGTGGAGGCGGCGACATGTATGGGATATTTCCCCCTGTTGTCTGGCTGATACGCTGAATGTGGGTTAGCTTCCAATAGTATTTTGGTGGGGTCATGACAGTCATGTATAAGATAACAGAATGTTGCCGGTTTTTTAATTCCTGAACCTGCCACCGAGGCCGCAAAGTGAAGAGGCGTACTCCCAGATTGATCCATCTGTATGGTAAGGCGCTTGTTCCATTCCAATATCTTTTTTATCGCCTCTGCAATGTCACCCGAGGAACTAAATGTCACAAAAGTGAGACTTATTTCATTTATTTTCACATTTTCATTAAATATTTCTCAGCGAATTCTCTAATGAATGTCCTATTGTGCAAGATTTGTGTTTTTTTTATCAATATGCCCATTGTCCGAAGCAATCTCCCAAATCCAAGGGTGAAAGAAGAAATATATCACGAAAAGGAGCAAAACCATCTTTGCATCAGCGCAAACAAAAGTTTCCAGCAAGGAGGATGGACATGGACCTGTGCCGCTTGTCGTACCAATGTCTCGTGGGACCACCACATCTGAGGAGCAACTTCACGTCCTAGCGGCACAAAACAAATGGTCGGAACGTTCTGTACCGATAGTCCGATAAGCAGGCTTAATGAGTCCTTTATCCTATACCGGCCTTTATACTAGCCAATACTGGCTTATTCTGTTCTAGTTATTCTGGTACCGACTATAATGGGTATTTGATTTTAAAAATTTATAGGATTTGTCATTCCATCTATTCTGGTACCAAGCATAATTGAAGTGGCCCCTTATTTTTATATTATAGTTATGTATTTAAAGTGAGATTTTAAAGAAAATTATGTGTGCATATAATTACATATATATACTTATGAATAAATATATTAAATTCAAAACGATACATCGATATAGACCGTTACTAGAACATATCATTCTAAAAACTAAACCAGTATAGGCTCCAAAACGGTATTTACAAGTAGGCAGAAAACACTTCACAAGCAAAAACGCTATCGAGACCAATATCAAAAGCTCTCCTGTATCTTTCCTCTATTGTGTAGATTTCCATGTTTTGGTGCCACAGAAAATCCTGACAACAACACATCAACCGTGATTTTCGCTGCTTGTGATTGGAACATGCTCTTGGAAGTTGGAAAGCCCACCACGCTTCACATGGAGTGCATCTGGCATAATATATCATACTATACGCTATAATATACCATACTATACTATAACGCCCCCATTTCCGGGGACGGTACGGAACCCCGTAACCGTATGGAACGCACAGTTACGCGGTTCTATAGTACGAGCGATGATCACAACAGTACAAGCTTACACAAAAGATCCAACTTTATTACAATATAGATTGCCACCAGTTCTTACATAGCGGGCGCCAGAACCCACAATTTAATATACATCACAAAAGATCGAACGGCCTGAGCGTAGAATGAAACCTAAGACCAATCGTCATCAGAACAGATTGGTTCACTAGGAGCTTCTTCTTCCGCAGGCTCATCATAGTACCCTTGGTCTTCTGTAAATTTTGTTTAGCAAGTCATGAGTACCACCGTACCCAGCAAGTTACAGGGGTAAACCCTACTTTACTAATTGCAAGGATATTCAAGGATGGGAATATACTGGTTCTATTACACTGGGTGGATGCAGTTTTGTTTGCAAACAAAGAAAGTTTAAAACACTTGCTCCTTAAGATCAGGGGTTTTTCATTATCAAAGTTCATCATTAACCAAATTAAAATGCTCACAAATCCTACTTATGCCTCATTCTTGGAATCACCCAATTAACACAGCCTCATTGACCAGAAGCACGGCGTATTCGAATACCATTTATTTCACTCTGCAGAGCTGCTCAACTTTACCCACACGATCTCTTAACTCCCGCGACAGAGTTAAGAAAGCCAGGTCGGTTCACTGCTCAATTCTCTATATAGACTCTACCCGGTAGCATCACTCAGTCACGGCCACAAACTAAAACAACTCCTCTGCCGTTTTAAGTGAACACTACCGTTGTTAGGTACCCAGCAGCATACCTAACTCCCCGTCATCCTGTCATCTCAACCTATAGAGTTTCAATCAAACTGAGCAGCTACTAAACCAGTGTTGACAAGTCAACTCCCGTGGTTTGAGCGATCACTATGTTTGTTATTCAACACAAGGTTCTTGTCCTTATATTTTTCACCTGAGGCACTCAACCACAGCTTCCTCTGTGCTCAACAGCACTCACCACCACCAAACCAAACCAGCCTCCATCCTCGGGTAAAGCAATGGGTGAAGTCCGCCACGCGGAGTACCACAACCTCTCTACCCGAAGTCCAACCCTAGGATAAAGCGTTGGCTAAATCCGCAACTCGGAAACCCCAACCTCTTTACCCTAGGTTCTGTGCGCGCCGGGCCTAGGATACGGCGTCCCATAACACCCTACCCTAGCTCCGGGTTTTCCAAATCTACTGGCCCGCAGCCAAAATCCTTATTAGTATTCAATGTTGAATGAGATGGTTCTATACTATTTATACCATATTTTATTTCTTACTATGGTTGTCAAGGTGAATATGGCCGTCAATCAAAACAGGGCATATTTCAGTGGTAGGAATATCTAGATAGCATGCCATTCTAAACATTTTATTTTACGCAAATAGCATTTCACAACTAGCCATAATGAACATACATTAAATAAATAATGTAAATATCATGGGATCCAAAATGATCAAAAACATGTAACTTGCCTTGCTGATTAGTGATTTCAACTACGTCGTAGATCAATGCAGCTGGCTGTTGCTCGGACACTACGACCTCGGAGGCGTCGGAAGCTAGCGTAAACACATAAAATAACAACATAAGTCCAAACTTGATTCTAATCAAGCTAGGAAAATAATCTAAATAAAAAGGAATAAAATGTATAAAATCTCAAATAAACATTTTAGAGATATTTGGGAGTGATTTTTGGTGGAAGGAAATATTTGGATTTTGTGAAAATGGAATTTATGGAGACTTGAAATTTACTAAACTAAGTGTATGAAAAAAGGGGAAATTTGAATTTATAGAATTTAAATTTGAGGAAATGGAGTTCATATTTGGATTCAGGACATTGAACTGGTCAAGATGGGGTATTTTGGTATTTTTGGAATTTTGGGATTTTTCTGGAATTTTTGGGGCTTTTTCTAAATTTTCCCGGAATTTTTAAAATATGTGAACAGTAGCGCACAGTATTGGGCTCGGCCCGAGCAACAGTGCGGCCCGGCCGATTCTTCCGCCCGCACAGTAACCCGACCGGCGGCCCACGCGCGCACGCGGGCGAAGCCCAGCGCACCCGCACGCACGCTCGCCCGATGGGCGACGCGCGGACGGCGCGAACGGACGCGATCTCGCGGATGCGGGTGCTTGGATGGAACGACGGTGAGACATCTACGGTCAGGATTTGAAGTCACGCGGACGCGCTGGATGAACCGATGGCAGCGGCTGTGATAGCACCACGTCGCCCCCTGGGGTCGTCTTCTACCTCCAGACGACACCCCGGCGGAAAAACAGAGTGCGCCACTTTTGGTGAGACGGCGGCGACGCAGCTTCCGAATGGGAATAGGTTTCACAGAGCGTAGCTCTTGAACTTGGGAATCCGTTTTGGCACTTGGGAAGGCAGGGGAATGGGGAACGGTGGCTAGCGGCGGCCGGGAAGACGACGGCCTCCACGGCGGCGCTAGGAGCCTCCGGTGGACTTAAGACCTAAACGGTTGGGTTTTCACCATCTACAGAACCTAAGGAATACACTGGAGGTAACGGCGCAGCTCGGGGAAGTCTCAGGCGAGCTGGCCACGGTGATGTCCTCGGGACCGACGACGACTTCCGCCGCCAAGATGCTAGGCGAATGCTTCCGCTCCAGCGAGTGTATCAACATGTTCCAAAGACAATGGAGATCACGTAAGAGTGAGGAATCGAAAATTGGTTGACGAAATCGAAGGATTGCGGTTAGGGCTCACCGGGATCAGGGACTCCAATTGCGGCTAGCAGAAGCAATGGGAGCTCGATTGCTTGTTTGAGGGGGTGAGTGAGGTTGCTATGAGCTTCAAGGGACTGCGAATTGAGCTTTATCTCCTGCGTATGCCAGTTGTCCCCGCGATATTTCCGGGGTCGCGTTCGGTTTACGCCATGCGGGGAGAGGGGGAGTGCACCGCAGTGGCGCAGGCGTCTGTGAGGGGGAGCTGGCGCTGCTGCTCTGTAGGTTCTCTGCCCCATGCACGATTGGTTGCCCCGAGAGGAGAAATCGCGCGAAGGGGATGAGCTGTAGCGGCGGCGAGCTGCGTGCAGGAGGCGGCGCGTTGAGCGAGGGGTGGCGCAGAGGCGTGCGGCTGGCAGGTGGGGCCGCAGCTCAGGGAAGGCGCTGTGTGGTGAGGGAGTGGCGTCGCAGCTCGTGGCGAGGGAAGGCTCCACGTCCATCGGCTTCGGGAGGAAGGAGGAAAAACGCACGCGAGCAAGCAATGTGAAAGGAAGAAGGGAGGCGCATTGCCAAAATAGGAAAGCGAATTTCCAGGATTACTACCAAATTGGGAAAGAAATTCAAGTGCAAGCAAACTTTGCAAAAATTTCAAAACTTTGAAAGTTTGGGGTGTTTCATATACTACGCTATTGCGGGCCAACCAGCTAGTTAGACAGGAATCCTGAACCTAGTAAAACACTAAGTACGATTCCTAAATGGCAAGATATATACAAGTCCAACTAGAGGATATAAGAGACAAAAACATGATGAGAATCTTGCAAAATATGTGCAGAAAAACGACAGGAGAGCCCAGATTTATAAGTTGAAAAGGAAGGATGAAGCATGGGTACCTGTGCCCCGAAGAACCGCAGCATGCAATGCATTTTGTCCATTCGGTCCAGAGTATGAAAGCTCCCCGTAACTCATATTATACAGTTTCTCCGCAATGATCTCCTTTTCCATCAAGATGGCTAGGTACAAATGTGAAGTGCCGTCTTTCGGAAAACTGGCCAATTCTGAGTCCTCCTCCATTAGCAGCTCGACTATATCATTATTCCCAATGCGAACAGCCTCATGCAACTCCGTTTCCAGCAGTTCCTTCACTCTGTTAACACTGCTATCCTGGCCTCTGGCCAGACCAATGAGATGAGAGACCATTCGGTATTTCCCTGCTCGTGCAGCGCAGTGCAGGGGCGTGTCGCCCTTCTTGTTTTGCGCAAAGAGGAGGTGTTCCGCCTTGCTGTAGATGACCTTAGCACTCGTCAGGAAGGCATCGTCGTCACCGTTGGCGGCCACCATATGGAGCGCAGTGTCACCTTCAACTGTGACCCCCTCCAAGAGCGACGCTGCAGACTGCGCAGGCAGGCCAGCAACATCTTCTACGTCACCAGAAGCCCGGTGCATTGCCAAGCTTCCGTTGCTGGAGTTGTACAGTGATAGCATGTCAAGAAATGCTTGAGTGGGCATCATAGATTGTTGTGCTTGTGCGTCTTCCCTGTTGAGAAGAAAATTCAGCCCCTTCCAATATCCGCGGCATGCCGACGCTAGCACCAGCGGATGGATGACTGCCAGCGGACGCTCCGCCGTGGAAGCCTGGTTGCCCGACGCCATTACCAGACCATTCAACTGCTCGCAATCGCCACGACCTGTGGACACCATCAGTTTGGCGTCCATGGCCACCGCCGGAGCATTTGCCGCCGTGGGCGAACTATGAGGATCCTCTCCGCTGCTCGACGCCATCACCACCACCAGATGCTGATCCTCCCCTGCGCTATCTTCCTGTCTAGAAGTTGGATGCTCAATGTATGGGAGCTGGTTGTGCGCCCAACTCCTATCTGGGGGCACCCTTATCTAGTTGTACAAACTTGTACTAGTGAGTGCATAAACGCCGTATTCTCTGTTTTTGTTTTTTAATTCAGAAGATCCAGACGGGTTAGTAGTAAGAACACATGGTTGCTGCTATGCTCTGAACGAAGTCTTGTTTTTAATTGATATCACATGTCTTCGTTTTTATTATTTCTTCGTCGTGATCTGGTGGACCTTCTTTCGCAGCACATGCCTGTCGATTGGCTCTAAACCGACTGTGATTAAATTAACTCTGTCGATCCGCGAAGCACATGAGCGCTGCTGCGCTCCAAATAACAAGTCTCCTTTTAAAAATAAATTGTTAACGATCTGGAGAAGCTTGCTTTTTTTTTTAAAAAAAAAGTAAATTGCATTGGAGCTCTTAAACTTGTAAGATTGTCTCACCTAGCTCCTTTAAAACTTGTATTTTACTTTGTCAGCTCCGTAAACTTGGATATGTTTGCACCAATGGTCCCAGTGGCAGAGCCAGAAGTTTTAGGAAGCCTGGGCGAGCCGCCGAGCCTAACTAAGATAACTATATATATATATATATATATATATATATATATATATATATATATATATATATATATATATATATATATATATATATATATATATATATATATATATATATATATATATATTGTTGTCTTGTCATCAAATATGATAGCAAAAAAGTTTCTATAAAATATGATCCAACACACATATAAAAGTCTAAATATGAAAAATATAGAAGCGACAATCAGTAGATAATTTGAGTACCTTGTCTTTTAAATATCCAATGCACTAATTGCGCCTACGAGGCAAATTCATTTTTCGACGCTTCATGTCTTGAAATCGTCGAATAATGGTGGCATCATCAAGGGCCTTAAATATCTCCCGCTCGGTGTAGCAAACCATCAAGTCGTTGAACCAATCATCAGCTATCTTGTTGCGCAGCTTAGACTTGATTATTTTCATCGCTGAGAAAACTCTTTCAACTGATGCGGTTGACACCGGCAATAAGAGTGCCAACTCAATGAGTTTGTACACCAATGGAAACACCCTATGTTTTCCTGTTTCAACCATCTTTGAAGCCAAACTACCAAGATCTTTACAAGCAGCAAATGCAATGTGCCTTCTCACATGAAGAACATAAGTCTCAAGTTGGTCTTGTATTATTGCACGATCTCCATTGCTGAAATCAGCATCATAAATTTCAGCTAGTCGAGAAAGTTTTTGAACATCAAACTTGGAGAAAGAATCCTTTGGATCAAGACATGAGAAGCATAAGAGCACTTCCGATGCTGCTTCACTAAACCGATGATTCATCTCAGCACATATTTTGTCAATAACAAGATAAAAGATCTCAACACGAAAATGGTGAAGATTCGTGACAGTGAAGCCATCAAGTCTTGAACGACCCCTTACCGGTATTTCTTCATGCATATTTGGTACTGGGATACCCTTGGCAGTACAAAATTCTTGAACCTCACTAAAAAAGTTGTCCCAGCCACTATCTCTCAAGGTGGTCAATCTAATTTTGACATCATGAATTAATTCCATTGCATGAACAATATTTATATCTTTTCTTTGTAAGACAGTTGAAAGCTCATTTGTGATAGCAAACAACTTTAACATGAGCTTCAAAATGAAAGCAAATTTAAAGCTCTCCATTTTTTCTATCAAACTTGCTGCTTGTGTATGTACACGCCCTTCTCTTTCAATAGTACCAAGCACCTTTATAACTGATGACCACATTTGATCTAGGCAAACCAAAGTTTTATGATGAGTACCCCATCTAGTATCTCCAGGTCTAGCAAGGCTGGATTCCTGATGCAAGCCTCTTCCTGTAAATATCTCACCACTCTCAAGCCTATCTAAAATATCTTTGTGATGGCTTTCTAACAATGCATCCATCCTCTTGCATGATGCACTTGATGTGCTCACAATCAAAGAAATATACTCAAATAAATCATGAACCGATGAGCAACAACTAGCAACAGAAACAATCACTAACTGCAATTGGTGGGCAAAACAGCGAACATAGAAAGCATGGGGATTTTCATCCAAAATCTTTTTTTGCAAGCCATTAAATTCACCTGTCATGTTTGAAGCTCCATCATATCCTTGCCCTCGAAGCCTCGAAATGGATAACTTGTAATGATCAAGAACACCAAATAAAGCACCCTTCAGTGCCTCCGATGTAGTATCTGTGACATGTTTTAGAGCAAGAAATCTCTCCACAACCTTCCCTTTATTGTTCACATACCTATATTAAATGAAGAAAATAAATTATATTGTGGTTCTGGAACATAAAAAATGAAGATAATTAAATGGAAAAGTTAATTTTTGAATTTTGATTACATACTAACCTTAACATCACTGCCATTTGCTCTTTCACTGATATATCTCGAGACTCATCAATAAGCACTGAGAATTGTCTATCACCAATCTCTCCCATAATTAGCTCGGTGACTTCTTGAGCACAACATTTTGCAAGATCCTTTTGAATTTCAGGAGAAATCATTTCGCAATTCAATCCACCACGATCGAAAGCATCCCTGACCATTTCATTCTTTTCTTTGTACCAATCTATCATTTCCAAAAAGTTGCCCTTATTTAAAGAAGTTGAAGATTCATTATGGCCACGGAAAGCCATTCCTTGGGCTATGATAAATCTTGCACAATCTAGAGACGAAGTCAAACGGATTTTGTATAGTTCTTTAGCTAACTCAGTTGCATTTGATAGGACACTTGGCATGCTTTGTCTTTGATTTTTAAAATCATCACAATGCTTGACACACTTGTTATGGGAACTATTTACACCACCAACATGCTCAGGCAATGCTTTATATGCATGCTTCCAATCAGAAAACCCTTTTTTGTTGAAAACATCAAAACCAAATGTTTCAGCCCTTCCTGGTTTCTTAAAGAGAAAACAATAGAAACAATACGCTGCATCCTTGGATACACTATATTCTATCCAATCATATTTTGTGTACCATGCTTGAGAAAATGATCTTGAGTCATTTCCAAATTTTTTGCGAGGAAAATTCACAAGAGGTTGGTTCGGACCCTTTAATATGTATGCCCTCCTAACTTGATCTTGAATTTTTGGGTCATACTCTTCAATTTGTTTCCTAAGTGCAGGGTCACTTATGATTTCATTCGGATTGAATTCATGGACAGGGATAGAATTTCCACTATTTGATTGTGGCCGTATTCCTTGATCTTGTGGCAATTGTGCTTCTGCTTGTGCTAAACTTCTATTTTCATCACATGCAAGGTTCTTGTATCAATTAAATATCTCCTCATTCCTGAAATAATTTATAATTCAATCTAAAGTATCTAGTAAGCACTAACTAGTAACTACTAAGTAGTAACAATCAAAGGCCAAAACAATCAACTAAATATTCAACTAATTAGGCATTTAGCTCGGAAAACTTGAGTATTAGTGACTTAGTGTATTACCAAGCTACAGACCTGCTGACTGCTGTAGTGCTGTGCAGATTGGTGGTGAGGCGACGAGCTTGCCGGTGAGTAGCGACGGTGGACGGCTTGCCGGCGAGACTGCGCCGGATGCAGGACACCAGGACTGCTCACCATGCAATCACACAAAGGATTCACGACTCACGAGCACATGTACTACTCATTGTCAAATTAACTAATTAAGGATTGAGAAATCCAGCCATCCAGGAAGGCTGGAAGAAAGGAAGGAGCCGAGATGCTAATGCATGCATGGAATGGAACAATCAGCCAACTACTGTATTACTTACCAGGACGGCTTGCAACGGCGCGCTGAGGCGTGCGGCTGCCGGCGTCGTGGCGCGTTGAGATCGGGAGATGAGGGATGAGCAGACTCCCGTGGCGGCGTGGAGATGAGATCGTGTGACGAGATCGGCCGATCGGGAGATCGCGTCACTGCCGCCCGGGCGCCGGTTGGTATGCCTTCCGTGGGCCGTGCCACCGTGGGCTAAGTTCATTAGGCCAAAATCAGCAACAGAAAATTCCAGCACGTGAGCACGCATGTCATTGATTTGTGGCCGCCCGCCCGGCCTGCTCTGGTTTGCCCGGGTAATTGTTGCTTGCCCGGGTAATCAACCTAATCACTGCCATTATACACCATAATACACAATTATTTTTCCATAACTGGTTGGCGTGAAGCCCGGGCAATCGCCCCCCTGCCCGGGAGGTAAATCCGCCCCTAAATGGTCCAATTCTCTGTTAGTTGATGGAAGAAGTTGACTTGGCGTTCTTTGTAGATGATATGGATGATGGTATAGCAAAACAGTGCACATGGCCACATGTCAAGCTAGCCACTGGAACAGTGCGTGATCACACCCTCAAATCTCCTTCCTCAATCTTCCCCTCTCTTTACTCCGTCGTCCTCCCTCCACCCATGCCACGACACTTCTACCCTACACTATCACAACCCCGCTAGCTACCAGACTTGTTGCCCGGTGACCCCCACCACTGCTGCCTGAGCCAAGCTATGTCAATAAACTAAATAAAACCAAGAAACTACAATTCAATTAATTTAGAGTATTATAAGTTCAATGTTGGATAATTTTGTTCAAACACTTGGAATTTGAGCATAATTATCACAATTAGTAAATTTTGAAGTAAATTTTGGTCTTATCTTAGTAAAGCTAGCTAGAGTTGGTTGGTAAATTTTGAAGAGGATAGTACTAGATCTGACAGTGGAGGTACACAGGTACATGGTGATCGAGAGAGTATCTTCATCAATGGCGACTCTGACATAGAGGATGAGGACCCAATCCTTCCTCTAGTCACTCCTGAGTTGATTGAAGAGCCTGCTTTAACTTCACTAGCTTCAGAAGAGTACCATCATCTCACCTTCATCGACGCTTTAAGTGGCTCTACTCCTACCTCCATAGCCCATGAGGAAGAGGCCACGTCTGCACCAGGACTTCCTCTTCATATTCAGCGATGACACCCTTATGAGCAAATGATTGGAGATCTCCATCAGTGAGTAACTCGCTCCAAATTTATCTCTCCAGATTCTCATGCACATTCTACTTTTGCTGCACCTTTTCAACCCTGAGATGTTATCCATGCTTTATTTGATTTCTCTTGGGTCAATGCTATACATGAAGAGCTTAAAAGCTTTGAAGAAAACCAAGTTTGGATCTTAGTTGAAACTCCTCCTAATCATAATGTAATTGGAACAAAATGGATTTTTAAAAATAAGCAAAATGAGGATGAGTTGGTAGTTCGCAAGAAGGCTAGGCTTGTTGCTCAAAGTTTTTCCCAAATAGAGGGCATAGATTTTGAAGATACCTTTACACCTATAGCTAGATTAGAAGCCATCCGTATATTGCTAGCATTCATGGCGTCTAAGGGATTTAAGGTATTTCAAATGAATGTTAAGAGTGCTTTTCTAAATAGTTTCATAGAAGAAGTGATCTATATTAAGCAAACCCTAGTTTTAAAAATTTCAATTTCTCAAATCATATATGTAAGCTCTCCAAAGCCTTGTATAGATTAAAGAAAGACCTTAGAGCTTGGTATAATAGGCTTAAGAGTTTTCTGCTTAAGAATGATTTTAAATAGAAATAGCAGATAAAATCTTATTCACTCTCAAGCATGACAGTTACTTCTTACTTGTTCAGATTTTTGTGAATGACATTATATTTGGTGGTTCTTCTCATGCTTTGGTGTCCATATTTTCAGATTCTATGACCAGAGAATTCGAGATAGGTATGGTGGATGAGCTGACCTTGTTCCTTGGTCTTCAAGTCAAGCAACTAAAGAAGGGATCTTCGTTCATCAAAGCAAGTACACAAGGGATCTTCTTCGACACTTTGACATAGGAAACAGCAAGCCTATATCGGCTGCAATTGCCACTGCTACCGTACTAGATCCTGGTGAGGATGGAGAAGTTGTGGACCAAAAGGTATCGGCTCCCTCCTCTAACTCATGACATCGAGACTGGACATATATTTTGTTGTGTGTTTGTGCACTCGATTTTAGGTTTTCTCTCGTGCCTCACATCATCAAGCAGTGCATCGTATCTTACCTTTAGGACACTTGAATTTGAACTCCGATATTCTTTTGATTCTGCACTTTCTATTTAAGCTTTTTCTGATGCTGATTTTATAGGATGTAGAATAGATAGGAAGAGTACTTCTGGTACTATCACTTCTTAGGCACATCTCTTATCTCTTGGTCATCTAGAAACAAGCTATCTATTGCACAGTCCACTACTAAGGTGGAGTATGTAGCTATTACTAATAGTTGCTCTTAGGTTCTCTACATCTTATTTATTTTGCGGTACTATGGTTTGGCTTTAGATAATGTTCCTCTCTTATTGACAACACTAGTGCCATAAAAATTGCTAAAAACCCGGTGCAACACTCTAGAACTAAGCACATTAACATTAGATATCATTTCCTTAGAGACCATGTAGAGAAGAGTGATGTTGTACTTTACTTTGTAGAGTTGGAGAAGCAAATTATGGATGTTTTTACTAAGACACTTGAGTCTTCTTGTTTTACTTCTTTATATGGAGAGTTGGGGGTTATTGTTCCTTTTAGTCTGTTTTAAGGGAGAGTTTGATTCTTTTGTATCCATTGTATCATATTCCATATTCAATTTCATCAACTTGCATTGTAATATAACTACATGGAGTTTTGGCTATTATCCTTGTATGACATAATATTTGACTTTACATCTTACCATGTGTTGTGCTAGTTTTGCTAGATTTATCATATTTTTCTATGTGTAGCTTAGCTTTTGCAATGCTAGCTCTATTAAATGTGTGAAACTTGAACTAAATCATGTCTTGTTAGATCGTGTGACTAGTTTTACTCTAGTGATCCTCTTATATTCATGCATGTCAAATAGGCTAAGTTAAGTCTTGAACTTTAATTGAGTTTTAGATTGAGCTATGCTAATTCTTTATTGTAGCATGAGTTTACTTCTCCTAATTTGTATAGCTTACGAACTAAAGAGTAACTTCTTTTTATGTGAAAAAACTGATCTCACCAATTCTTTTAAGCTTCTCCTAATTATGAGATGGCTTACCATTGCACTCGGCATGAACTCATGGAGAGTTTTGGATAACCTAGACCACTCTTTTAAGCTTCTTATTTAAGATAGTCGTAGTGAGGTTTGAGATCTAGCACATGGCTTATAGCACTCTAAATTAACTCAATTGTAGCTTCTTGTTTCCTTTAGTTTATTGACATGGATCGGCTTATTTTTGCATACTTTTGGTTAAACTATGATCTTAAGTGACTTAACATGATAAAAATCTATTTAATTTCATATTATTATTATTTATTTAGCTTTAGCTTTGTTATATATGATTTTCCATAGTCTAAAATAGCTATATCACATAATATGGTTTGGTGTAACATTTGTAGAGTCACTTTGGATAATTTTTATGGCTCCATATGCTAAAAATAAAATACAGTCACTTCATTTCATTCGTAATCTATTTTGATGACCCCATTGTCAATGAGGGAGTCAATGATAGAATAATTGTTCTTTCATATAGAGCTAGAATGAGATTTTCTAATTCATTTAGTGGATTCAAAGAATTTTATGGAAAACTTGCCATTTTCAGTAGGTTCAATCCATTTCTGCTCCATATGGCCATTTTCACTCTTTGCACACCTCAACTATTTTGAGCTTTATTTGCAAAATTTCTTCTCTAAATTCTAAAACCACCTCCTACTTGCATTTTTGAGAAATTGTCAATGCGTTTATCAAGGGGGAAATTAAAGGAATGCAACAACCCAAAATTTTAAAGCCTTTTTTATGCTTTAAAAACAAAAGGAATATTTTACAATTTATTGGATTAATTTAAAGATTAATTTGAAATTTCAATAATAATAATAATAAACATTTTAAATGATTAAAATAAACTTCAATTAAATCTAAAATTATTTTGTTTGATCTTTTTAGGTCCAAGGATTTTTGTGGAACTTTCTTTTTTAATTTATTTTATTTTTGATTTTTTGAATTTTCTTTTCCTATTCTTGCTTTTTCTCTCTCCTACTTCATCTTCTTCCCATGGACGTTGACAAGGCTGCTGTTCTCAATACAAAAACAATATACTTCACATCGAAATTCCATTTCTTCCCACTCAAGCATCCAATTTAAATCCGTCTGAAGCACTAGGAGCCTGTCAACACCATGCTTTTATCACCAGAGTCAATACTCCATTGCCGCATCCCATCAATACTTCCATAGCCGTTTTCTTTGTCATTTATCTAGAACCAAAACCATCGCCCATAATCACTCGTGTTCTCAGCGATTCGAATCATCAGAGAGGCTATAAATTGCCATACTAACACCTCTTCTACCTCTCGGCATTCCCTCAAAATCTCAGAACCTTTGGAACACTAACGATATTGAATTTCTCGTTTTCCCAGACGTTGGCCATCACACCCTATTTGTTCATTCATTGTTCCGGTGAGTTTTTCAAACTTCTAATCACGTCACATAATGTTCCTCAGCACGATCGATCTCCTTCATCGGTGAGTTTCTTGCTGGATTTACCAAATCACCACATGTTCCCAGTCATCTCCTTGCTATCCCACCCCACAATTTGATCTCTTCATCGCCGTGGAGAGCACCCACCGTCACCGCCCCCATTACGCCACTGGTCACCATCGCGCCGCCTCCACGGACCACCTCCCATCTTTCCAAGTGGTCCAGCACCTTCCCCATCCCCGGGAATAGCCCATGCTCGTGCTGATTCCACTACTACAAAAGAGGCTATACTGGACGGGTACATCACAGACGGTTTTACTGGTAACCGTCTGTGATATTTTCAGAGACGGTTATTAACATGAACCGTCTGTGATAATTGCGACATCACAGACAGTTTGTGTTAATAACCGTTTTTGAACTTTCACAGACGGTTATTAATACGAACCGTCTATAAAAATCGAGACAACACAGACGGTTCTTGTTAAGAACCGTCTGTGAAAGTTCACAGACGGTTATTAACACGAACCGTGTGTGAAAAGCGAGACAACACAGACAGTTCGCGTTAAGAACCGTCTGTAATAATCACATGTCACTTATAATTGGCGTGTAATAATCACATGTCACCAATAATTGGCGTATACACAGGATTTCGATCTCACCCGTCCATTCTCTCCACATCGAATGGCTAGCACCAGTTCCTCCCACGGCTCGGCCCTTATTAATAACTCCCCATCAACCTTTCCACCGGTACTAGTCACGCGTGAGTTCATCCACTAGCTAGCTTCCTGCATGTATCTCCACTCCCCTGTGAGCTAGCGCCTCCGTCGTGGCACAGCGGGCCGTTGGACAACACACTCTTGCCGTAAGTGTCGTAAGTGTGTCTTGTTCAACGGCACCGTCGTGCCATGAAGGGTTCGTTAGCTTGTTATTCTATAATAGATCGATCTGAGTGTGTTGTTGTTCTTGCCTCTGTATTTGCTTGTTCGTCGATAACGCAGACTACTGCCGTGAGCTAGCGCCTCCATTGCGGCACGGCGGGCAGCTGGACAACACACTCTTGCTGTAAGTGTCGTAAGTGTGTCTTGTTCAGCTGCACCGTCGTGCCATGAAGGGTTCGTTAGCTTGTTATCCTGTAATAGATCTGAATGTATTGTTGTCCTTGCGTCTGCGTTTGCATTTTTCAGAGGGCATGGGTAACATTATTTAATTTCTTGAGGCTAGACAAAAAACAGAAAAAATTTAATTTATTGAGTGAAATATCACAGACGGTTTGTGGTTTAAACCGTCTGTGAAGGACTATCACAGACGGTTATATATACGAACCGTCTGTGATACGCACCAATCATAGACGGTTTGTATTACGAACTGTCTGTGATAGTATCAACATCACAGACAGTTTGTGTTTATAACCGTCTGTGATAATGGGACTATCACAGACGGTTAGTATTAATAACCGTCTGTGATAATTCACAGACAGTTTGTATTACGAACCGTCTGTGATATGTTGGTTCACAGACCATTTGTGGTTGGAACCGTCTGTGATATTCTGCGCAGTATTAATTACTTGGCGTACTTGCTTGATCGATGTCGACACCGATCTGTCTTCATTGCGCTGCATCGGTGGAGCAAAGCGGCTGGCTCTAGGGAGTTGGGGGTGAAAAAAATATCACCGTCTTCTTAGTGATCTGAACAGATGTTAGTATACTCAATTACTTAACATTCTTAGTGATCTCATCAGAGATTAGTACTCAATTACTTAACATTCTTAGTGATCTGATCAGAGGTTAGTAGTAGCGATAATAATCATTTTTGACACCCATTTGTTACTTGTGTAGCGTAGATGGACCGAAGCTGGATGTATATTGAGAACCGTGTGAGTGAAGAGTACATTACTGGCGTGTCTACTTTTAGAAGGGCGGCCGAGCTGGATATGTTGAAGAAGGAGATGAATATATGTATTGTCCATGTATTGATTGTAATAATCTCAAGATGTTTAGCAACTCAGCGCAGATCGAAGCTCACTTGATTCGAAGGGGTTTCAGAAAAGGGTACAAATATTGGACCAGTCACGGTGAAGAGAAGAGTACACAAGAAGGTAGTTATGACATAGTCGAGGGAGACAACGATATGCCAGTTGTGGACTATTCTTTCGATCATGAGGATAGGTCGCGGGATGACAATCTGGATCAGATGTTACGTGATGCAAAAGGGAACTATAGTGAGAGAGAATTTGGTAAATTCGAGGGCTTGATGGAGGACTCGGAGAAACCTTTGTTCGCGGGCTGCAAGCCGCAATACACGAGGTTGTCATCAGTTCTAGAACTGCTGAAATTGAAGGCAAGCAATGGTTGGTCCGACAAGAGTTTCATGGCATTATTATTTCTCCTAGCGAACATGCTTCCAATGGGAAATGTGTTGCCGAGAACCACCTACCAAGCCAAGAAGATTCTTTGTCCATCAGGAATGGAAGTAAAAAGAATACATGCATGTCCGAATGATTGTATCCTGTACCGTAAAGAGTATGCTAGCTTACATGTTTGTCCGGTGTGCAAAGCATCCCGATACAAGCGTAAAATGACTCTGATGATGGGAAGGGCATCGAGGTGAAGCAAGGACCTCCTGCTAAGGTGATGTGGTATCTTCCTGTAATCCCCCGTTTGAAGCGTTTATTTGCAAACCGCAAGGATGCCAGATTGATGCGTTGGCATTGCGAGCAACGTAAGAAAGACGGAATGATAAGACATGTTGCTGATTCTGCCCAGTGGAGGAACATCGATAGGATGTTTGTAGATTTTGGTGTGGAACCAAGAAATATAAGGTTTGGGTTGAATACAGATGGAATGAATCATTTTGGTAACATGAGCAGCCGACATAGCACCTGGCCTGTGACTCTGTGCATGTACAACCTTCCTCCTTGGCTGTGTATGAAGCGGAAGTATATTTTGATGTCACTACTTATCCAAGGGCTGAAGCAACTTGGCAACAATATTGATGTATTCCTAGCACCATTGGTGGAAGATCTTGCAATACTGTGGAACGAAGGGGTACATGTATGGGATACGGACAAACGAGAGAACTTCACTCTACGCGCCATGTTGTTCTGCACCATTAATGATTTTCCTGCCCTTGGTAACCTGTCAGGGTTGAGTACAAAAGGAGCCAAAGCGTGTCTGCACTGCTTAGATTATACCGAGAGTGTGTGATTGAACAACTCGCGAAAATCTGTGTACATGCGTCACCGTAGGTTCCTTCCAAAGTATCACCCATACCGCAAGATGAAGAAACAATATGACAGAAAAAAGAGGATGACTCAGTACCAAGACCTTTTAGCGGGAAAGACATGTATGATATGGTCAAGGATATAAATGTTGTGCTTGGAAAGGGACGTAACTTGAGGAAGAACATGTGGAAAAAGAGGTCAATATTTTGGGACTTGCCTTATTGGGAGCACTTAGAAGTTCACAATTGCATCGATGTCATGCACGTAGAGAAGAATGTATGTGACAGTTTGATTGGTCTCTTACTGAACATTCCTGATAAAACAAAGGATGGTGTTAACGCAAGGCGTGACTTGGTCGCTATGAACATCAGGACCGAGTTAGCACCGATAGAGACCGATAAAGGCCAGATGTACCTTCCCCCAGCATGCTACACTCTGTCTAAGTCCGAGAGAACTGAACTGTGCCAGTCCTTACATGGTGTGAAAGTTCCATCCGGTCACTCCACAAGCATGAAGAAACTTGTTTCCATGGAACATTTGAAATTAATTGGCATGAAGTCTCACGACTGTCATGTGCTAACGACACAAATGCTACCTGTTGCAATTAGAAGTATTTTGCCGAACAAGGTTCGAGTGACAATCATAAGGCTATGTTATTTCTTCAACGCAATTGCTCAGAAGGTCATTGATCCGGATGGACTAGATAATCTGCAAACTGAGGTGGTGACAACTCTATGTCATCTAGAGATGTATTTCCCTCTATCATTTTTTTGATATCATGGTCCATCTCATTGTCCACCTTGTGTAAGAGATAAAAATATGTGGCCCCGTATTTCTACGTCATATGTACCCTTTTGAGAGGTACATGGGAATTCTGAAGTCCTATGTAAGCAATCGATCTTGATCGGAGGGTAGCATTATCGAAGGTTATACAACAAAAGAGGTTATTGAATTCTGCATCGGTTACATGGCTCAGGTAGAGCCGATAGGTGTACCTCTATCTCGTCACGAGGGGAGGTTAGAGGGTATCGGGACTATCGGGAGGAAAGCAATAACTCCGGATCAAAATACGTATGCTCAAGCCCATTTCATGGTTTTACAACACATGACTGAAGTGACCCCATATATTGAAGAGCACAAAGACATGCTACGTCAGGAGAATGTAGGCCAATCAGAAGTTTGGATCACGAGACAACACAACTGTCAGTTCAACGAATGGTTGAAGGCGCAATTGACTAGGAGGTCATCAAGTGAAACACTACAATGGTTGGCAAAAGGGCCAAAGTTTACAATTGTGACATGGCAAGGATACGACATTAATGGCTACACATTTTATACAACAAATCAAGATAGAAAGAGCACAGTGCAGAACTCAGGTGTCCGCATAGATGCCTATGATGCGCACGGCAGTACCACTGGCCCAAGCTCGTACTATGGGCTTGTAGAGAAGATTTGGGAGCTTGACTACGTAATTTTCAAAATTCCTCTATTTCGGTGCCGTTGGGTCCAACTCCTACAGGGTGCAAAGGTTGACAAGTATGGCGTCACTACGGTGGACCTCGAATGTGTAGGATACAAAGACGAACCATTCGTACTCGCGAGGCAAGTTGTTCAAGTATTTTATGTAACCGACCCGGCAAATAAGAAACACTATGTAGTTCTTCAGGGAAAAAGAAGGATTGTCGGGGTTGAGAATGTTGTGGATGAGGAAGAGTACAATCAATTTGATGATTTGCCTCCATTCGGAGACGGCATCAGGCTCGAGGAAGAACAAGGCGATGAAGCAAGCTATATGCGTGTCGATCATCGTGAAGAGCTTTATTTAAAATGATATAGCCAAGTGTAATAAATTATGTAACTATGAAATAGTTATATTGGTTATGCTTGTGTTTTTCATAAATGTATCTATATTCCATTGTAATTGTAAAATGACTCAGGAACTAAGAAATAGTTATATTTATGGTTATACTTGCATTTTTCATAAATGTATCTATGTTCCATTGTAATTGTAAAATGACATAGGAACCTAGCTAGCTGCGGGTACTTATAGTGATCTATCACAGGCGATTTATCAAAAGAAACCGTATGTGATAACACATCACAGACGGTTTTATTGATAGAACCGTCTGTGATAATTGAATATCACAGACGGTTATATCGATAGAACCGTCTGTGATAATTGAATATCACAGACGGTTATATTTATAGAACCGTCTGTGATAATATGATATCACAGACGGTTTTATTTATAGAACCGTCTGTGATATCACTATCACAGACGGTTCGTTTAAGGAACCGTCTGTGAAAGCTTCCCTATAAATACCCGTAGCTAGGTCTGCGGAGTCCGCACTCACACACTCTCTTGTCTCCACTCTCCAGCGCCCCTGCTAGCTACGTTTTGGTCCCTCCCACCACCGTTCCCTCCCGACGCCGCCGTCGGTTCATCCCGACGCCCCTCGCTCCCACCGCTGGTCCCTCTCGACACCGCTCCCTCCGATGTCGCTCCGACGTCGCTCCCTCCTGACACCGCCGGTCCCTCCCAACGCCGCTCCCTCCCGACGCCGCCGGTCCCTCCCAACGCCGCTCCCTCCGACGGCGCTCCCTCCCGACGCCGCCACTCCCTCCCGACGCCGCTCCCTCCTGACGATATGTTAGCTTTACAATATATGCTTGATATGTTAGTTTTATGATATATGATTGATATGTTAGTTTTACGATATATGTTTGATATGTTGGTTTTATGATATATGCTTGATATGTTAGTTTTATGATACATGCTTGATATGTTTGCTTTACGATATATGCTTGATATGTTAGCTTTGTGATATATGCTTGACATGTATTTTACGATATATGCTTGATATGTTAGTTTTATGATATATGCTTGATATGTTAGTTTTACGATATATGCTTGATATGTTAGTTTTATGATATATGCTTCACATGTTAGCTTGCTAAATCGTAGCATATAATATATGCTGCACTTGTTATCATTTTCTTCATAGAACTTTGTTTAGGCCTTCAAAGGGCATGAAGCAAGTAACACACTCCAAAGTATCTGGTTCAATGAACTGGATACTCTGGTTTATGTTATTTGCTTCATAGAACTTTGTTTAGCTCACTTGTTAGCTACAAGGTCTATTTGGAAGGCCCATAGCTCATTGCAGTTAGTCAATCGTTAGAATTTTGTCAAAGGGCATGAAGCAAGTAACACACTCTAGTGTATCCGGTTCAATGAACCTGATACACTAGTTTGTGTCATTTGCTTCATAGAACTTTGTTTAGTCTATTTGGAAGGCCATAGCTCACTGCAGTTAGTCAATCGTTAGAACTTTGTCAAAGGGCATGAAGCAAGTGACACACTCCAGTGTATCTTGTTCAATGAACTTGATACACTGGTTTGTGTCATTTGCTTCATAGAACTTTGTTTAGTCTATTTGGAAGGCCTATAGCTCACTGTAGTTAATTTTTCTTAGAAGAGAGATGTCATCCACACAGTCTTCGTCGTCATCATCTGGGTCTCACGCTCCCAAGATTGCGAAAACTAAGCGTGGCCGAGGAGTATCGAAAAGGCCAGAGGGCCGAATGACCATCACGGTGGTCTCTCCGAATGGGATCCCTCTGGAACCGACGAAAGCAGCGTCATCATTTTGGACTACCTGCAGGATAATTGGAAGGCAACGAGTCCCCATCACCATAGCAAGCTGGAAAGATTTGACAAAAGATCACAAAAATCAGCTATGGGAGGAAATTACAAATTCGTTCGAGATCCCAGCAGAAGTACAGGGACTCGTGCAATGGCAGACGCTCCTCGCGATGGGAAAAGCTTGGAAGAATTTTAAGAGCCATCTTGTGACGCATTACGTGGCCAAGGATGTCACGCCCTTCACGATGTATCCTTTTGCATGTGTCGCTAGAAACATGGGATGCCTTTGTGCAGATGAAGACAACGACCAAATTTCAACAACAAAGTGTGGTGCACAAGGCTCTCCAGTCACAAAACACTCACCCTCACAGACTCGGCACCGCTGGGTACGCGGGTAAAATCCCGCAGTGGAGGATGCAGGACGAGGTCGCAATCCAATCGGAGGCCTCCCCGCCATTTGCCGGGATCGCAAACGAGCGCACTCGAAACTGGTTAAGAGCGAGGTCATCAACCACATCTTCAGGTGTCTCTTTCAAAAACTGCGCAGATGAGGAAGTGTCCCAACACCTGGTAAAATATGTTAAAGAACATAGTTGTTAACACCTCTTGAACTTCATGGGTTCAAAAATAACATGATTAATTGCCTCTTGCAGCAATCATTGACTACCGAATCTTCTCGTGGCTCCTTTGAAGAATATAGGGAGATAGATTTACTATCACAGGCATTGGAAAACAAGGAGCACCCAGGTCGCACACGAGGCATGGGGGTTTATGTACCTTGGAGGCATGGATTTCTAGATTACTCCGAGACATATAGGAGTAGGAAGAGATCCAAGGCGTACCGCAACGAACAAATAAAATAGGAGCTTCGTACTCAACTTGAGGAACAACTATCTGCCTCACTTCAAGAGCAGACTGCCTCACTTCGAGGAGAGATAGATTCATTGAGGGAAGAACTGAGACAAGCCCGCAATCAATCGCAACCCACTCCTACTACAGCCGTACCTAGTCCCCCTCAACGTCGCAGTAGCTGCGTGTCCACACCAATTTCTGAACATAGCGACATCCACTTACCTATTGATGACATTCAGGTAATGTACCTCTTTAGAATGGTCCATAGATCTCTCTGGTGGACGCCTTAACTCATCTTGTATCGTTATGTAGGAGCCCATGCCTTGCAGCCTCAAAGTTAGGCTTGTTGGCTCTATTCCCATTGACGCTGGGCGCGGCATGGTGTATCCATTGCTACCAGGGACGCTGGTGCACGGTGTAAAAGTAGACACCGGTCTCATAAAGGTCCAGGTGGACATGATTAATGATATTTTTAAGACTGTCCCTCTTGAAAAGCCCCCAAACGAAGAGATTAAGACATTAGGGGATGCTATCCACAATTCATTCAGTGGCCCAAAGAGGGACATCGTCCTCGACATGTTCGTGCCACAATCTTCACATCCAGTGGCCTAAGAGGGACATCGCCCTGGACCTGGCACATCGGCTCCGGTGGCTCCACCTCCACCTCCAAATCCAGTAAAGTCTGTTGCATCGGCTCCCGCCGAGACGCCACTGAGAACATATCATAAGTGAGGCTCCAGGGCTCATACAAAGAAAACTAAGCCGCGCCCGTGCCATGCAAGTTTATTCTAGGAGTGTCGTTAGTGCCCGAGTCACAATTACCCTAGCTTGGTTTGATTTGCAATACATTACATGCCTGGTACATGGAGAAGTCCAACATGAAGCCAATCCAGTAGAGTGCATTCACTCTGAAATATAACGAGACGCATTTCCTCCACGACTCGGGCTACATCGTCGTGACATTCGAAGATTTATTCTTACTATTCAATCTCAACGAACTCGACGCCTCACTTCTACGATGCTGGACACTGTAAGTGTACTATACAATGAAGTTCTACATTCATGTTATACAGATAAATATCATTACTTTTTCTTTATGTATAGATACATGATCCAACAAGTCCGGCGATCGCGACGACCGGTGGGTTTCCTCGACCCTCACTTGTTCTCCGAGAAATCTATCAATGCAGATGCATCCTTCGTGCAAAGTTACATAACGAGGGTATTAATTGCTCACACCGACAAGGAGTACGTCATGGTACCCTTCAACCAAGGATAAGTGCTTCACTAGTTGCAACACATATGTTTCATTTGTACTTTACATGCAGCATGAACTTAGGATTAATCACTATGGCGACACACATGACTAGGCATCACTGGATTTTGATTGTGATTGTACCAAAGTGGAGCAAGGTAATATACCTTGATTCCCTCCTTAGGAGCAACCGCGACTTCAATCGTGTGCAAGAAGTACTTAACAGGTAAACTCATTTCCTCCATACATAACTCTATTGTAATATTTCTTTTGTTTGCCACGGCCGAGGCTAAGTTTTTTGAATCACGTAGGGCGTTTGCCGATTATGTTGCCCAAGGAGGAAGACACGACAAATCCAGTGACATGCTACGACACAACACGTGATTTTCGGTACCCGCTACAACACAACAATCCTATATCATACTTTGTTATAATGCCTCTAGAATTGACAATACCAATGTATGTAATTCTATTTTTGCAGTGCCACCAGCAGCTACAGGGCAACGTATGTGGATTCTACGTTTGCCGCCATATGAAGGAAATCATGGATACTAAGATCAATGATCCAGAGGTTTGTCAGGTCCTTCCAATAATTATTATTTTCTGATTATATATATGTATTTATATTTACACACACATGCTAATTAATGACTTAACATTGCTCATAGCGACAGTGGGTGGACTTCGACGAAAGTGCATATGATCTTGACAATCTCGTCGACATTCGTGCAATCATCTCCCAATTCTTACTAGCAGAGGTCATAAATAAGAGGGGAGAGTTCCACACCGGCAATGGTGATAATTAGATGTTGAAACATTGGATTCAATTGTACAAATCAAACAATTCCTTCAATTGAATTCATTTGTCAGATTTTGTGTAACGATTTTAATTCTATGTACGTATGTGATCTGCTGGTCATTTGTTACATTCATGTGTGTATCGAATTTTGTTGTAATTTACTTTGAGTTGCAATTAACTTATATCTGTCATTTATCTGTAATCTGCTTGCTTGCTTTCAGAGGGCATGGCTAGCAAATCCTGAGGCTAGCCAAAAAACAGCAAATAAAATGGTTGATGCAGTACTTGCTATCACAGACGGTTCGTTGTTAAAAACCGTCTGTGATACAATATCACAGACGGTTTCAAAGAGTGCCGTCTGTGGTATGAATGATATCACAGACGGCCTTTATTACTAACCGTCTGTGATATATACAATATCACAGACGGTTTTTATTACTAACCGTCTGTGATATTGTGTATATCACAGACAATCTTTATTACTAACCGTTTGTGATAGATGATTATCACAGACGGTATTTATGAAAACCCGTCTGTGATAGTCTCGTATCACAGATGGTTTTTTTATAAATACCGTCTGTGATACTCGTCTATCACAGACGGCTTGGAAGCTGTCTGTGATAACCACCTACTATCACTGACACCTAAACACTGACGGTTCAGGAACCGTCTGTGATGACGGTTCCGAACCGTCTGTGATAGAGCTGTCTGTAGCAGTGTTCTTCCATGGTAGCACCGGTTTGGCCGCACGACCGCATGGCCATGCGCTGCCACCACCACCACGGGTCATCACCATCGCCACCCCTACTATCAGTGGGGTCGTAGACACAATGGGGTTCCATTTTGGTGGTTCCCATCCACCTCCATCCCTTCCCTCACCAGCGCCACCACCATGGTCATGAGGTCCAGAACATGCTATGTTCTTTCTGTTGTTGGCTTTGTGAAGTTCTATGTTGATTGTCACTGAGTCATTGACAGTGGGGACCCATTGTCATACACCTGTTATTCCTAGCTATATCTTTCTTGTGTCTCTTGCAAGTAGGGCTAGAATGCCTAGCATTCTATGCTGCTTGTCCAGCCAATTGAAATTGGCAAAACACCTAAACAACGATTTCTAGAATAGTGAACTTTAGGATTTTCTATCATTTTATGTGATAATCGAACTTCTGGATGTTCGTTCTTTTTCATACGAACTCCAAATCCATTTATTTATTCTCCTAAATTCATCTAAATTAAATATATTCAGTCTAGTACTTCTTTTATATTTATTTATTTTGGATTTTATTTGGATTTATTGTATTTCACGTATAGAATTCGACGACTCAGGAGAGTTAGAATTTCTCGACAAATCTGACCAATAGCAATTTGAGCTAGTATTTATTTGTCTTGTTTGCACCTATTGATCATATTTGAATCCAATATTTTAAATTATTTAAATTCTATTTTAAATAATTACTAGAGGATTTTTTATATTCAATTATTTAAATTCATGTTTTACATTTATAGTTATGCCTAAATCCTTTGTATGGCCTATGTTGATATTGAATCAAGCATATTTTCACCCTAGTTAAAACCTAGTTAATATGATAGTATGAACTAGGATCATTTGGAAAAATATTATGCAAAGACATGCTTAGACCAAAAATGTTCAATTTGGGATTTTAGCCAATTATTCAATTATGATTTAAAAATGACTATGGCATTGCTGTTGCCATAGGTGTTTTGTAAAATAGTTTACCATGAAAACTAAAATTGAAAACTAGCATGGACTAGGGTGAAATTGGATAGTGGGTGGGTGCAAATTTATGCATATATAGGATCGATTCGGGAATGTTTAATGCCCAAGGGTTCTTTTTGGAAGTCGCCCAGTCAACTAAGGACCGGTCTGAGAGCTGCTCTTTGCTAAGCTCCATAGTACTACCACAAGTTTGGAGTAGGACAGAACTGGCTAACTAAACTACAATATTTTGTTGTGGTTGTGTCACTTTGAGGCGTGGGTGTTAGAGTTACCTCCTTTTATTATTCCCACATGGCGCAAGAGGGGGCTTCTAGCTGTGAGTTTAAAGGAAGTAAAACCTTAGTGGACACAATCACGTTGAAATGGTGTAGTGTAAAGGCTTTGTGATAGTTGCTTAGTCGCACACCTTCAGAAGCGTGTCTTGATCGAAATATTATGCATACTATCTCTTGGGGGGTAAAGTTGTGCAACATCTGCATTGTGTAAAACTATTTGAACAACCATGTCCATGGTCATAGACATGCATAGCAATTGTCACTCAAAGTTAGACTTTGCTTTTCTTGGTTTTAAAAATGTTTGACACAATGATTTGGATAGTTTATCCAGGTGGAAAATTTGGAAGAGAGCCTAGTGTTAAGGGGGTATTCCTTCACTAACCTCAAAATGATAACTAAAGATTTAAAAATCAAATTTCTAGATAATGTATAAAATGCCTTGAAACTTAGTATGGATATTTAAACAAAAATTTTGCTTTATGCAAACTTAGCCATATAAGCCATCCTTTGACAATACATTCATGCATTATACTCTATTGTTGGGTGTAACTTATGGAGTACATTTTGTACTCATTCTTGCTTAATAAATTGTTGGTCAGAGGAGGAGTTCTTCATTGATGATGAAGGCTTGGATGACTAGGCTGTGCCTAGACGATTGCCTATGGTGTATCTTGTGGTCTACTACTACCTTTTGCTTTCCACTGTAATTTCCTTTAGGACATGCGCCCTTTTGTAATAAGAGCAAGTCCAATAATAGAGCCAAGTGTTTGGCTATAAGTCAAGTTGTAAGAGTCAAGTTATACAATAATCTGTCTTCTATTTGTCTACAAAAGATTTTTTTTATTATTATGTGGCACTATGTCTCACATTCTCTTTCCTACTCCTCCTCACATACATTTATTATCTGGACCCACCACTGCATAGGCTCCCGTGTGCAGCTTGTTGCTTGCATGAGAGCCAAGCTCTCCTCTCTCTCCTCTCTTCTCTCCTCCACATCAGCAAAAATGCTGACTAGCTTGGCTATAAGACCATTGTTGTACTTGCTCTAAGACTCTTAACATCATAAATAAAGTGTGTGATTTAGACTTGGTGCCATTTTTGTTGAATTGTGTAACACTAACTGTTCCTGGACTAGTGTGATAAACACAGCGAATCCAGGATTCTTCTACTCCTGAGTTCGACAAAGATGAAATTAGACACTTGTGATACATGATCCGAAGTAATATTTTCAGTTTATTTAATTTCAAGTGAAGTTCCATTCTTATGATGTTGTCTCTTTTGTGCTTACTCTTGGTTTTTGGTGTTCTTTTAAGTCTATTCCCCTTAGTTTCCCCTCTCTTATCTTTTCTAAGTTTTCACGTTATGGCAGATGGTGAACACTCGTAGATCAGGAAGTAACATTGCCAGTGGACAGGGCAACATAGGTGCTGACTATCAGGACAACCCAATTTCACCACCATCTCTGACAGATGGACCTGATTGGCGCCAGATGATGGCCAATCAGTCTCACCTCATTGACCTACTTGCTCAATCTCTCAACCATACCCAGAACTTGTAGGCAGCCGTAGCTTAATCACCAATCGCCACCTGCACCACCTCAGAGAGTCAACCTATCTAAATTCATGAGAATGCACCCTCCAACATTCTCTAGCTCCACCGAGTGGATACTGATGACTGGCTTCGAACAATTAGCAAGAAGTTGGACATGCCCAATGCAATGACTATGAGAGGGTTCTGATTGCCTCTCACCAACTGAATGGTCCAGCTGTGGAATGGTGGGACAACTTCACTCAATCCCACGCAGATGCTCAGGCCATCACTTGGGATGAGTTCAGGCAAGCTTTTCGCTGTGCACACATTCATTTGGGCATGGTGGCCCTAAAGAAGAAAAAAATCCTGCACTCTATGTCAAGGTAATCGTAGTGTCAATGAATACCTCCACAAGTTCTATGCTCTAGAAGATGTGGCAACCGATAAAGCAAAGCAAGAATTGCACTGTAGCTGGCTGAAATTTCAGTGTAGCTGATGATGGCTTATTTAGCGTAATTAAATTTAAAAATAGAAAAAATAAGTTAGTCCATCATGGACAATACAAACGAATACGGGGAAAAAGAACCGACAAAAAAGTTCAAAAAAGTCAAAAAAACCAGAAAAAGATAAAATTTATGAATAGTAAAAAATAAGTCAGAAACTAAAAGGCTAAACCAAAATGAGCAGGACCTAAGTGCTTGTAATTCATGCTGGAAAAATCTGAAGAAGGAAGACCTTGATTTGGAACTTGTGGCAATCATTTTCGGAGTAGTAGCCTTTGTTTTAAGTTTCAGATTACAACGCACGGTGGATTTGTGTATGTTGGGAGCAAACCAAACCATGAACTCGGAGATGTCAATTGACCAGCGAAGTATTTGGTAGTTGTCGTTTCACGTCATATCAAGGTGTTAAACGAGTAGGCCTCACGAGGCAAAGTGAACCCATGCTTAAAGACTGGATTCGATCGGCTCTAGTTTTTTATTTATTTTAACTTTTAGTTTATTTAAATCATAAAATATTTAACACATATTAATTTTTAATTTTAGTTTATTTTAGTTTTTCAATTTTTATCTTTTTTATCTTTTTTCTCTTTATTCTTTTACAATGTCCGTGACAATATAACGGTTTTTAATTTTTCTTATTTTTTAAATTTTTTTAATTTTTTATAAAAACTAACAGATGCTACAGTATAATTTCAGTTAAAAATCAAAAACCATAACTGTAAACTAGTTGGAGCGGAACCTAAGTAGCGATTCTTAGTTTAAATTTTATGCACAAGCAATGCAATCATAAGGAGACAAAGAAAAGTGACACTGTACCCATATACGTATGGCAACAACTCACCCTCACGCGCGTCTCTAGGCGGTACTGCAGTTTGTTTCCTTCACTTAAGATCTGCATTGTCCAGGATCCGAAGGCCGAGAATCAGTACAAGGCGGGGAGCCTTTCCTCTGTGCCTTTGCCTATACACAGGCAAGGGGTATTATTCCAATTCTTTCTTTATATTGTGCTTTTCGCCTGCTCCAGTACTTCCTCTCTCTCTCTCTCTCTCTCTCTCTCTCTCTCTCTCTCTCTCTCTCTCTCTCTCTCACCGGCGAGGGTCCTATGCTTCTCTGTGTTTTGTCTTAACTCCCGTTGAGTAGTGATATAGGTGTCAAGCGTAGCTTGCTGATAGCAATAGTTTGATCAAGATTAGCATAATATACGGGGACAAAGTGAAGTTGCACACAAGAATAAGTACAGGACTACAATGTCAATGATTGCGAAGTTACACTAAAAAGGCGGTCACATAGAAACTGTAACATTCTATTTTGGGAATTTGAAAATTTCCTTTTCAAATCAAGTTTGAATTCAAAAGAGCAACTCAAATCCATTCAAATTTCGGCCCAATTTCAAAATTTTCTTGATGCCATCAAGTGTTCTGGGCCGAGCCCGACCCAACCCATCTCCCTTAGTCCTTTTGGCCTTTTACCCTAGCCTAGAACGGCCCAAGCTGGCCCATACTACCCCGACCTCGCTGTGCGTGTACCGCGCCAACGTGCATCATGCCGCACGTGCCCAGTCGCTGCGCACACGGCGTTCCCTGCTCATTCCTAGATTCCCATGTTTGTGTTATGTCGCTTCGACACTGTGTCGTCCTCTCCCAACCCTGCACCACCTCCTATTCGCCGGAGCCCTTTTCCCTCTCCTGCGCTCCAGTGCTCGGCCGCCCCTTTCCTTTTTCCCGCTGTGACACTAAGCTGTCCCATCGTGTCCACACCACGCTACTAGCTCCTTGAGTTGTGTGCCCGAGCAATTGCTCGTCTAGCCACTGCGCCAACCACAACTCACCCCTGCCTTGGTATTCCGTCGTTGCCACCACCCCGACTACAGCACCGCCATCATGGCAACCACATCTCCCACCTCTCTCCTTCGCTATAAAGCCGCGCATTGGTCTCCTCCGATCTCCACTCACCTCTCCCCACCTTCAATTGCCCTGAGAGCCTCCTAAACCGTCTCCTTCTTCAGCTTCGACCATTCCGCTGCCTCAAGGCAATCTCAAGGTTCACTTCACCTCAATCCAATTGGCCACACCCGAAGCATCGCCTGAGGACCCCAAAGTTCCCCAAGCCTCACCGATCGACATTGTCCACTTCGGCGAACCACCCATGATGGACCTCTCTCCGTTGCCTCAGCTTCACGTCGGCAACCCAGCCTCCTCATCCATGAGCTCCGCCACCACTTTCGGTAAACTCCTCACTCGTAGACACTCCCCTCACATAGAATCGATTTCTAGTGCCCTGTAGCACCATCGTATGATGATTGCCCTTTCGCCGTCACTCGAGCTCGCCGATGACCATCCTAGGCTCCAAATTGACCCACGCTACCTCGCCTCAGGGTTCGCGCTACACCGTAGAGCCCATTTTGAGCCTTGCCTCCGACCGCCGTAACCCCTCTCGCTGTCAACGAGCTACGCCATGCTCAGCGAGAGGGAGAACCCTATAGCGTGATGATTAGGTTTAAAATGTAATAGATTAATTTTTAATGGCCATCAATCAGTGGGTCCTCCATTCCTGTTAAGTTAATGAGTCACCGACATGTAGGCCCCTTCGGTTTAAAAACCTGGGTTAAAAGTTAGAGCCTCTAACATGTGGAGCTGGGTTACTGTATGCACAGTAAATGGGTCCCACCTGCTAGTCCCTCAGTCATTTCTCTTTTAGAAAATAAATCAATTTAAATTAAATTTTGTGGGACCTAGCTGTTAGTCTTTATAGACTTTTCAATATAAATTAATTTGTAAATTAATTTAAAATTCAATGGACCCCACTATCAAATAGAGAATGTGGGGACCCTAGGCGTGAAATACCCAAAATTATCGTGTGTGTTTTGTACTATTTCCATGATCGGTGGATTATACATACATTCACAACATCAATATCACATCCATACATATCGCATACAATTAATTTACAACAAAAGGGTGGTATATAAGTGATACATAGTAGAGTTTACAGCATACGGCCGACCAGACAAATAAAATATAAGTAGCAAGAGTAGAGTGTAGTGGAAGACAAGTGAATAAGCAAAACCATCCAGCGGTGTGCCACAATAGCCCACAAGCAACTGACTAGAGTTAGGCCCTAATAAGACCCATCATTGAATTCCTAGGTAAAGTACGCATTTTCTAGTATGTATCCTTTCTCAATTCTCTCATCAACAATAATTTAGGCAAAGTTGAGTATACTGTAACATCCTGAAAAATATAAATAGTAAATTATCGAACTTTTGGATTATTTTATTTGCCTTATATTTGAATTTGGAGTTTATGGATCTTTTTACAAATATGAAGGAATTTTGAATATAAAAAGAGGAAAGAAATCAACATATAAAATAATAAATGAGCGTCAAAATAAAGAATCTGAAAGGATGATCCAAAAGAACTATAAAAGTAAAAATAATAAGTATTTACAAGAATATATATACATATATATATATACATGTGTATGTATATGTATATGTAAGCATACAATTAAACATAGCAAGAAAATAATCTTTATGTAACAAATATTAGCAAAGGAAAGATATAAAATTTCAGGAAGAAGAGAAGTGAAAATATAGATGTACATATATACCTATTTACACACACCCCAAATACCCAAAAAGAAAAATCAAAGAAATACAAAAAGAAAATCGGCCGGGCCGGCCATCACCCCCGGCCTAGCCTCTCTCTCCGCGCACGCGGCCAGCACGCCCGCGTGGGCCAGCGCACGCGCGGCCCAGCGCCAGCGCCCGCGCCCGCTCTCGCTGGCGAGCGGACCCCGCTCCCTCGCGCCCTCCTCCCGCTGCGCGGTGGCCCGCCTCTCCCCCGCGCTTCTTTCCCTGGCCGGTGGCCCCGCCCGCGCGCGTCTTCTTCTTCCTCCCTTTCTTCTCCACGCGGCCGCGCCGCTCGCGCCAGCTCCCTCTCGCGCATCCGCAGCAGATCCCTCACCACGCGGGAAAAATTTAAAAATAAGGTTACAGGAGGGGAGCTGCACTTCCCCGCTATCTCTCTCTTCCGCAAAATCTCGGGGGATTTGGTTCATCCCCTCTTCACCGGCGTGAACAACGGCGGCCGAATACCGCCCTCGTCGTGCGCCGCTTCTTCGGCTATAAAAGCCTCTCCCGTGAGCTGCTTCGGCGCCGCAAGACCTTCCTCCTCCTTCCCCTGGCCGCAGTTCAGCCGTAGAGCCCTCCAATCGCCGCCGGCTCCCTCTTTCGTCCTCAACTCCGGCGACTGCCGATCGGCCGAACCAAGCCACCCGAGCTCCCTCCTTTGCTCGTGAACCATCTCCGAAGCCAGGCAAAGCAAGCCCCCTCCTCCACTGGGTCTCCCGAAGCCAGTGCTTCGCCGGCGACGCCATCCTCCCCGAACCGCCGCCGTCGCATGCCGCCGGCTCGCCACCGTGCCCCTCCTTCCTCGCCGACTGCACCAGAAGATTCACCAGCACACGAGGATTATAAATCACGAAGCCTCCGAACCCCTCCGGCCGTCCCTCGCCGCCGGCGACGTCGCCCCCGACTGCTCTGCCCGGCCGCCTCCCCGAGCTACGTCAAAAGGTATACTTACCCTATAAGGGTAAGCATCGCTCGGCTCGGCCGAGTGGCTTTCAGCGCTCGTCTCTCCTCCCCCTCGCTCCCGCGGCGCGCGTTCGAGCCTTCGGCTCCGCGCGTAGCGGTCGAGTTTCTTTTAATTTCTGCGCTGACAGGTGGGCCCCACATGTCAGCCAATGCAGACAGAGCCGTTCGCTGACCGCTGGGCCCCACATGTCAGTGGCACATCTGCACCCAGCCCATGCTGACAAGTGGACCCCATGAACAGTAACCGGACCCACCTGTCATACACACATAATAAGAAATGAAATAAAAAGATTAAAAGATTAAAATAACCTGTGGGTCCCACTGTCAGAAATCTGATAATATTTGGAAATTAACTGAACTGAAAACTTTGAATGATCACAACTTTTTCATTTTAACTCCAAATTGAACGAGACAAATTTCTAAATTCATCTAAAATCAAGATCTGTCCAATGGAACTGAAATCATAATTTTTAGAGTTCATTTGAATTTCTGGTGTTATTTGGTTTGATCTGCTGCTTTTTCTTTTATACAAATTTTGGCGCACGCTAAAATAGCTTACGAGGCACAAGAAGAGGAAATCGAGGCAGCGACACTAGAAGCACCAGAGAATCCGGATCCCGACCACTGTGACCAAGGCGAGTCAACACTTTTTGATCATATTGAACCCATGTTTTTGCAAAGTTATTTCTTTTTAAATTAACAAATTGCATGCAAATAATTGAGATAGGTTATGTTAAATTTCAGCAAGTTAGCTATGCCTTGTTATTGTTATTTGTTTATATTAAATTCCTTGCCAAACTTGGACATGTGAGCATTGTCGCCCTAGTAAATTTTATCTAATATAGTTTTGCAAGTAAGTCCATATATTTATTGCACCGCTGAATAAAGTTAGCTAGATGGGGTACTTGTACCTCGACAACAACATTTGCAAAGTATCTTAACATTTTGGGATAGTCATGGATGAAATGACTGTAGAAGGTGAACACAATATTTTCTATTCCTGAAAAATCCCCACATGCTTAAATATCTGGGCGGACTAGTTTGTGTGTGTGAATATGTGGTGCAGTGGAAGCACAAAGTGAGTTATTGAGTATGAACATGTGGTGCAGAGGAAGCACAAAGTGAGTTATTGATAGACCGCCCAGATAACCCTAAGGACCGAATCTTGTCATGTCACCCGTGTAAAACAGTACAACCACAAGTCTGTAAAATACAACTTGGCTAAGTAAATTTGTCGAAAACCCCGGACTCATCTCACTAATAGGGGAGAGAAGTGATCATGCAAGGGGCAAGGGAAGGCCTAAAGGGACACCAAGTGGAGGGTGAAGTTTTCCAGCTGTCCTAACGTTGCGGGAAGTGGAGCCCGGCTGCGTTAGTGGCTGTGGAAAACATCCCGTGCAACATATGGGACCCACCGCAAGTGGGAGAAGCCCATAAGGGGTGAGATGACGAAAAGGGTCTAGATACTTTGAAAAGTCACTGTGATGGTCTGCTCAACCACATGACTAAGGAATCGTGTGGGGCAATGAGTTGATTGTCTCTTGTGGTGAAAGTGTACAAACTCTGCAGAGTCAAAACTATTCGAATAGCCGTGCCCACGGTTAAGGGCGGACATGGGGAAACTTAACCAGATATAGTTCTGTTTAAAGATAAAAGATGGTGGGAATGAAAAGTGCAGAGCGACGGACTGCTCTGATTTGGAAATTGTCCTGGGTGTCGTCCCAGTGGTAAGTTAAGCGGCTATAACGCTGAAAGAAGATATATGGTGCAGAAGCCATGTAATGGTGGATGGATTCTGTAACACTGATATACATGAGTATTTCCTTAAAAACTCAGTCATTTATGAAATGCTAGGTCTTAGGAAGTTTTCATATAATTGTATTCAAAAGCACTCCTGCAAATAAAAGAACCCGAGCCATCCTTTGAATAGCCATACATGTTAGTTATTGCATTAGGCGTGTTGGCTCGTGGAGCACGGGGTCGGAGTGCTCACGCTCGCTTTTGCGACAAAAATCCAGATGCAGGAACACAAGACCATTATGCCTACGAAGAAGCTCCCGCTACGGAGGAGAAGGGCGATGACGGAAACTAAGGCGTAGGCTACGATGGTCGAACATATACAAGTGGACTTCCGGCGTTGTGTGCACGTATGTTACTAGTTAGCTGGTGACATATAATGCACACAGTACCTTCCAGTCGCTTGCCTGTGGATTTGGGTTTGCTTTTGCTATGATTCCGCTGTGCGTGTTTGTAATAAAGACAATTGGCCTAATCGGCCCCTTTTGTAAACTATCACCCGACGTGGTGTATTTCAATTTATGTAATATAATGAATGTTGATGCGATGTATGAAATGATTCAGCAATGTACCTGTGTGCACTAACTACTGATCCAGGGATTAGTGCAGTGAAACACAGTAAGATTTGGATTGAAAAATCCGGGTCTGACAGCGCTGGTATCAGAGCATACGACTGCAGGGTAAAAGCCGTAGAATGGTCGTTAGAAGAACCTTAGGGTGGTAATTTCAAATATATAAAAAGTATTTATGAAAATATAGCGTATTATTGCTATCCGTACCCTTCCTAGTTCTGCGCCCTTTACTCTTTCAGTTGACTATTTTTGAAACATTACTAACACAAAGTAATTACAGATGGCAGGAGAAGAAGGTAATTGGGATTACATCGCCCATGGAGTTTACGAGGGCATGTTCGCAAAAATCCTACGCAAGCTCCTCCACTACTTGGAATACCCGGAGCAACCCATTTATCGTGGACGCAAGACGACTGCAGGAGGAGTAAACTGCTGGATGTTTGAAGTATTTATCTACCTGAAGAGCGAACATGACCCACCTCACGTCTTCCATACAGAACACCTAAGAAGCACCAGGACTACCGCACTCCAGGATGTTGCGCGTCTCGCCGCCGCCCGACTCTACGACATCTACCAGACTCCCCTGCGCCGCACACCCTTCTGCTTCTACCCCTCACGCAGGGAAGGAGAACGCCACAATGAGACCTACCTGCCGGTGAATGAGAATGACCCGAGGCTCACCCATCAGGTGGATCTCACCAAGGCCATGGGAGCAGCCCATACTGCTGCACTAGAAGAGATGACCGCCCTCCGGATGCATCTAGTCGCCAGGCACACCGAGGTGGCGACCCTTCGTGACCAGCTTGCCCAGTGCCAGCAGGCACTGGCAGCTGCCAAGACGGAGGCAGCAGCAGCTCAAGCCCAGCTACCTCAGACTCCCAATCCTTTGGCAGCACCGGCACCTCCTTCAATGGGATCAGGTCCCCGCACCCGGCTGACTGCGCGCAAGGGCGTGCGACCTCCAAGTCTCCAGTCTGCACTTCGACGGAGAAGGCCTCCACCAAGCCGCAGCCCCCCACGTACTCCCACGGACTCTGATGATTCCGACCCATCAGAGTTTAGTGGCAGTCGGTCCCGCTCCAGATCACCAAATTACGACCCCTCCATCAGTGGTGATCGCTACGCGGCATAGTAATGGAAGTGTCGTCATACCCGTACCAAGCTTGTAATTTAGATGTTGCATCAGCCCTGTTATATTGTAGATGCGGCAATATGAACTCTAATTATGTTATTGTAAGTCCAACCTGGAAGGCTGGCTATGTAAATGCTTGTATGATAATGAATGGCCAGGCATAAGGCCTTATGCTGAATGTTCTTTTGTCGTTTATCTTGTTGTTCTTTTTGCAACAAGGGTTGGTACCCTTCCTTTTTCTCAAGGGTAGTCTTAGTACTAAGTTATGGAGCTGTAACTGCAGATGTCCAGTCCCAGAGTTACACGGTCTCGCGCCCATGCTAACCCTCAGCAGGCTGAGGTAGACTCAAACCATGGCGCAAACCCCGAAGAAAACCCGAACCAAGATGCTGATCTCCCAAACCCTCCAGTCAATCCCACCATGGCCCAAGTAATGGCTCAACAAACTCAGATTCTACAAGCCATTTATGCTGGACAGCAAGGAAGCTCTGGTGGGCACAGAGCTGACTTAGGAGATTTCCAAAGGACAAGACCAATTACATTCACATCGGCAGAAGAACCACTGGAAGCTGAAGATTGGCTCCGAGATACTGAACGGAAGCTAAGGTTGGCCAAAATTGCAGATGAAGACAAAGTGGTGTTTGCTACACACCAGCTTCAAGGTGCTGCAGCAGCATGGTGGGAGAACTACTTGGCTGCCAGAGGCCAGGAAGATGCTACCACCGAAGGTGATACAGAAGCTATACCATGGTCAGAATTCAAGAAGGCTTTCAAGGACAACTTCATCCCAGCAGGGATAATGCGGATAAAGAAGAATGAATTCCGCAACCTCAAGCAAGGGAACCTATCTGTCAATGAGTATCTTACAAAATTCACACAGCTGGCCCGGTATGCCCAGAAGGATATAGAAGAAGAAGAAGAAAAGATTGACAGATTCTTTGAAGGGTTGAAAGATGAACTGAGAGTGCAACTAATCACCCATGACTTTACCAACTTTCATCAGCTGGTAGACAAGGCGTTGGCCTTGGAAAATGAGAAGAAGATTCTTGAGGCCAGCCGTAAGCGCAAGATGACAACTCCACGGCCACAAGGAAGATTTATCCAGAAATTCTTCAAACCCTCATTCTCAAGGTCCAGTCCATCTAGTATTTCAAACCCAGTCCCTAGACTTGGAGGGAGTGTGCCTCCAACCTCACGACCAGGAGGACAATATAGTGGTGCAAACCCCGCAGCAAATCTTAATTGCTACAGCTGTGGGGAAAAGGGACACTTTGCCAACAGATGTCCACATAAGCAGAATGCCCCTGTCCGCAGTCAAGTTTCAGCTCCTGGCAGAGGACAGCAGAGCTCCGAAGCTAGCAAGAACACTTCAGCACCAAACCGAGGCAGAGTCAACCATATTACAGTGGAAGAAGCTCAAGAAGCCGCTGGAGTTCTTATGGGTACGTTTTCTGTCAAGACTATACCAGCACAAGTATTATTTGATTCAGGAGCTTCACATTCATTTATATCCAAGGGGTATGCTGATAAATTGGGATTACCTGTTTATAACCTTAAGAAGCCATTAGTGCTTAACTCACCAGCTGGACCAATTACTGCTACCCTAGTATGCCCAGAAGTGACCATTACCATGGAAAGATGTGATTTCCTTGCTGACCTGATAGTATTAAGCTCCCAGACCTTGGATATTATATTAGGAATGGATTGGTTAGCCATGTATAAGGGAGTCATAGAATGTGCCACTAGGACAGTGAAATTGGTCAAATGTCCCGGATTACCTGTGGAAGTTAAAGTAGACCGACCATACCGATGGGGCCGTGCCATATTTTATTGTGAAGATATACCCCTAGAGGGAATGATAGTGGTACAGGATTACCCCGAGGTATTTCCAGACGAGCTACCTGGCATGCCTCCGGATAGAGACATGGAGTTTGTAATTAACCTAAAACCTGGTGCTGCCCCAATATCCAAAAGACCCTATAGGATGACTGTGGAAGAATTGAAGAAACAACTTCAAGAGTTACAAGAAAAGGGATTCATCAGACCCAGCTCATCGCCATGGGGATCTCCAGTACTGTTTGTAAAGAAAAAGGATGGCACAGCCAGGATGTGTGTGGACTACCGTGATTTAAATGAAATGACTATCAAGAACAAGTATCCTCTTCCCAGGATTGATGATTTGTTCGATCAACTTGGAGGAGCCACCGTATTCTCCAAAATAGATCTGAGGTCAGGATACCACCAGTTGAAGATAAGAGCTGAAGATATACCCAAAACAGCCTTTACCACTAGATATGGACTGTATGAGTTTCTGGTTATGTCTTTTGGGTTAACCAATGCCCCAGCTTATTTTATGAATCTAATGAACAAAGTGTTCATGGAGTATTTGGACAAATTTGTCGTGGTCTTTATCGATGACATCCTTATATACTCCAAAAATGCAGAAGAACATGCAGAGCATCTGCGCCTAGTATTGGAGAAACTGAAAGAACACCAGCTATACGCCAAATTCAGCAAATGTGAATTTTGGCTGAAGGATATCAGTTTCTTAGGACATATAGTGTCAGCCGGAGGAGTATCCGTTGACCCAGCCAAGATTGCAGCTGTCACAGAATGGAAACAGCCTACCTCTGTCACAGAAGTGAGAAGTTTCCTTGGTTTGGCCGGCTATTATAGAAGATTCATAGAAGGATTTTCCCGAATAGCCAGACCAATGACCCAATTACTCAAGAAGGAAAAGAAGTTTGAATGGACCAAGGCATGTGAAGAAAGCTTCCAAGAATTGAAGAAGAGATTGACCACCACTCCGGTGTTAGTTCTACCAGATGTACGCAAAGATTTTGAGGTATATTGTGATGCCTCACATCAAGGGCTTGGCTGCGTACTAATGCAAGAAGACAGAGTTGTGTCATATGCATCCAGACAACTTCGTCCCCATGAAGCTAACTACCCCACTCATGATCTGGAATTAGCATCGGTGATTCATGCATTGAAGATTTGGCGTCATTACTTGATTGGTAACCATTGTGAGGTATATACGGATCACCAGAGCCTTAAGTATTTCTTCACACAACCTCATCTTAACTTAAGGCAAAGAAGATGGCTGGAATTAATCAAGGATTATGATTTGAGTGTACACTACCACCCTGGGAAGGCCAATGTGGTAGCAGATGCATTGAGCCGTAAGGCTTACTGCAATAATCTCATGGTACGGGAACATCAACCCAAGCTCTACAAGGAATTGAAAGCTTTGAATTTGGAAATAGTAGAGCCAGGCACTCTAGCCGCCTTGGAAATTCAATCGAGTATAGAAGAAATGATTATGGCAGCACAACAAGATGATCCAGCCATTTTGAAATGGAAGAAACTGATGGAAGAAGGGAAGGCACCCAACATGAAGATTGACCATGAGGGTACTCTATGATATGGAACACGTATCGTAGTTCCCCATCACAAGGATCTTAAGAATCTGATATTAAGGGAAGCACATAGCGCTCCATATTCCCTCCACCCCGGGAGCACCAAGATGTATCAAGGTATGAAACACTTTTGTTGGTGGCCCCGTATGAAAAGAGATATCGCAGAGCATGTAGCTTGCTGCGATGTGTGTCAGAGAGTGAAGGCAGAGCATCAAAGACCTGCAGGACTACTACAGCCATTGCAGATACCTCAATGGAAGTGGGAAGAAGTCGGAATGGATTTCATCACTGGATTCCCACGAACCAAGTCAGGATATGACTCTGTATGGGTTATAATTGATAGGTTGACCAAGGTCGCCCACTTTATTCCTGTCAAGACAACCTACAAGGGAGACAAGTTAGCAGAACTGTATATGTCCCGCATCGTGTGCTTGCACGGTGTGCCAAAAAGGATAGTCTCAGATCGAGGTTCTCAATTTACCTCGCATTTCTGGGATAGCCTACATAAAGCTCTTGGCACTCACCTGGATTTCAGCACCGCTTATCACCCTCAGACGGATGGACAGACGGAAAGGGTGAACCAGATACTGGAAGATATGCTCAGAGCTTGTGATGAGGACATCACTTCTTCGGATACATACAACACTCCTCCACTTGACATTCAAGGACCAATCACTAGAGCTCGCGCCCGACAATTGAATTTACAGGTGAGCTCGTTCCTAAGTACTTTCTTTTGTCCATTTGAGAATAGATTGCTACCTAATGATTTAATTATGATTAGGAACCATGGAGAGGACCTGGAAATACTTGGAGAAGGGCTACAAGGCGCACAAGTCCAGCAAGGGCGGTCGAATCATGTTGGAGGCCCAACTCAAACCGACTTCGAATCCAATTCGGAGTCCAGGATCAGACCGCACTAAAACGGACGCCCAGATCGCATCCGGACTCTGTTTTGGACGTTCCACATATGTATGGAAAGCTGCGAAGACCACCTTTCCAATGGCTTTGGTCCCATGTCAAAATTCCTTCTGAGTCAACGGAAATCGTCGAAACAAATGGGCGTTCAGAATCTGTCAGGGTGCTGCGCCACCGTCTTTTGGGCCGATCGGCTTTGTATCGTGTGGGAGCCCATTAGGGGCGCGTCCAGGGGTTTTGCACGCCCCTAACTCCTCTATATCCAGCCGCCACCCCCACCATTAGGGTTTGGGTTTTGCTTAGATTGATTTGTCTTTGAACAATTCGCCGTTCATCGGTTTGTGAGACCCCAACTTTCGAGTGCTAAATCTATCCATCTGCAATTCAGTTGTGTTCTTCCTTGTTCTTGCTTGTGTTCTTCGATTCGCAGGCGAGGATTAGCCTTCTTGGCGAGGTCAACCGGGCTGCGCACGGTTGATAACCTGAGGAGACGTGGTGCTGCGATTGCGGGGTTCGGAACGTGTCGTTCGGAAGCCGGATCGATTTGTGTCGCGCCTCCACCAAATCGAATTTACCCAGAACCTGTTGGAAGATCGGGACCCCGTTCCCATCAAGTGGTAATCAGAGCTTCAGGTGTTCCTTCAGGTTCGCGTTACCCTCCTTTGTTGTTTTCGGTTTCATCCTAGAGTCCATGAAAAAGCCCTACAAAAAAAATTGTAGTCATAGGTTGTTTCCTGTCCTAGATCTCGTTTAGCCTTTGCACAATTTGATTCCAGAGTCCGTAGTGTTGAGTTTGTGTCCTTAGTCGAGTTGTGTTGCTGGTTTAGATCGTGTTTTGTTTCGGGTTATCTTGCTTCCGCTACCTCTCATACAAACCCTAGCCGTCATCCATCGCGTATTCCACCCTCTGTTTTTGTTTTCCCACCCATATCCCGCCCTCTGTTTGCATCTTCCTTCGCATCTCGTGATCACACAGCGCCATCCCCCACTTTTCCCCGAGCTTTCGCCCCCAAATTCCACCGATTTCCTCCACTCAATTTCGTTTTCGGCCTCCACAGAAACCGTAACTCGGAGGCTCAACTTCAAACGGCCGTAACTTTTGCATACGGACTCGAAATCAGGAGATTTTTTTTTTGAAATTGGGTGAAATTAAATTTTGCATCCGAAACCGACCTGACTTGTCGGGTTTTGGCGAATTTATTTTGCCCAAATTCGGCCTGGAAAGTGCAGTACTCGAGCTCTGAAATTGATTCACCGAATTTCCAGCACATTCATTATTTTCTGTAGGCCACACCTTACATTAGATTGAGGTGAAACTTTGTGTGGTTCCTATTTCTGTGCTCTGCTTTGTGAAAAAAATAACAGAAAAAAGAAACAAAAAAGAAAAATTTTGGCACCTGGTTTTGCCTGAGAGCAAAGGCACCTGAGTTCCGTGCCTAAAAGAAAAAAGAAAAAAAAAGAAAAAAAAAGAGCACAGTTTTAGGTGACAGAAATTCTTTTGTTTTGCGCTTATGCTGCATTAAGTCTCTCAGTGCCTGGCCATCTTTGTTGCTGTCTTTGCCTTACTATTCTGATCTTGACTCCTTGTTCATCATATCCTAACACTGATATAGGACACATTTAGGCCAGCAACTAGGACCAGTGCTTTGGACAATTATTCAGCATTACTATCTGTTATTGATTTGTGTTCCACTGACATATTTGGCCTTCCAAGCTCCATATATCTACTTCTGGATAGCACAGTTTTGACCCTTGCAATCGTACCCACGCTCGTCATGGTTTCACGAACCAGCCACCGGTTGTACCACCTGCTGCTTTGGTAAGAACACTTGTAAGAGCTTGGTAAGACACTTCCTTTGCGAGATCCCACTGCCCTTCATTTGTAGTTGATAGGGATAATCCTTTTGTTTTCCCCGTGTTTCCACTAACCATGGCAGGAGACGAAGGGGGCGAGACACCGGTCGATTTCAACGAGTGTGTTAGTCGCGGCCAGCTACAAGCTGCGCTCGACAAACAAAATGCTTCACTCGGCGCGAGAATGGACACCATCGTCGCCGCCATTGCCAAGTTGAACACCACGGAAGGCATTGAGCGGGTGGAGCGGCGGTTGGCTGACCTCACTGGTCGGATGGACACATTGGAGGCACGCCTGCCACCTGTCAATGATGGCCATCGTCCTGATGATGACACAGTGTATGATGCGGATGGCAACATTGATCAGCGGGCGACACAAGATGCACGATTACGTCGGCGTCTTCAGCAAAACCGACATGGTATGGGAGGTAATAACCAGAACCGTCATGGTAACGATGACCCTTTTGCTAAAGTCAAGTTTACCATTCCATCTTTTGCTGGTCTTTATGATGCTGATATATATCTTGATTGGGAGATGACGGTAGAGCAGAAATTTAATTCTCACTTGGTTCCTGAACAACATAGAGTTAGACAAGCTACTAGTGAGTTTAAGGACTTTGCTATTATCTGGTGGAATGAACTAAGTAACATGCGCTTACAACCTGATACATGGGAACGGTTAAAAGAAGATATGCGTAATCGTTTTGTTCCTCCCACATATAAACTTGATTTGCGAAAAAAATTGCAGCGCTTAGAACAAGGTGATCGTTCTGTTCAGGACTATTATGCTGAGCTTCAAAAGGGTATGATGCGTTGTGGGGTTGTTGAGGACACGGATGATAAGATTTGTCGTTTCTACGGGGGGTTACGGCGTGAAATTCAGGACATTGTTGATTATAAAGAATTTACTACTGTCAACCAGTTGTTCCAGCTTGCTATGCTTGCAGAAAAAGAATTGCAGGGACGCAAGGAATCAGCGAAGGCAAGCACCGGACGACCCTTCTACACGCCGCGCACGACTACATCGACGGGACTGCCCAAGTCTTCTTCGAGTTTTCGTTCTCCTCCACCACCTGTGAACAAGATTGCAGCAGCGCCACCGAAGCCACCTTCCACGACACGCTTTGCAGATGCTACAAAAAATTCTTTGTAGGTTCCAGCCAAGAGTTCTTCTTCCGTGGCTTCAACGGGCCGCTCCTCCGACATTCAGTGCCACCGCTGCCATGGGCTTGGTCATGTGCAGAAGAATTGCCCTAGCCAACGGGCATACATCGCCACAGAAGATGGAGGCTACATCAGCACTTCAGATGTCGAGGAGGATGATGATGTTGCTGCTGCCTCGGACGACAATGGCGGTGGTGATGACGACTTGGTCCTTGGTGGGGCATCCACAGCGACGCTACGGAGCATCATTGTGCAGCGAGTCCTCAGCACACAGGTACAACAACCCGATAAGCTTCAACGCCATAATTTGTTTCAGACTTTCTTCGCAATCAAGAACTGGCGTGCACGTGTCATCATTGATGGAGGAAGCTGCAACAACTTGGTGAGTTCTGATTTGGTCAAGAAGCTTGGCTTGACCACGCGACCGCATCCCCATCCATATCATATTCAGTGGTTAAATGATTCTGGAAAAGCTAAGGTAACACAAACATGCCGAGTCCATTTTTCCATTGGTGGGTATGTTGATCATGTTGATTGTGATGTGGTTCCCATGCAAGCATGCTCTCTTTTATTGGGTCGACCTTGGGAATTTGATAATGATGCTTTACACCATGGTAGTAGTAACAAATACACTTTTATGCATAAGGGAAAGAAAGTTACTTTACTGTCTTTGACCCCAGCTGAGATTATAGAGGCCGATAGGGAGAGAGTTGCTGCTGCTAATGATACAAAGGAACATGATAAATCTGAAAAACAGCAAGTAATCCATTTGAAAAATTCTGTTATGCTTGCCACAAAATCAGACCTTGCTGAAATTGATGATGTTCATGATACATGCTATGCTTTTGTGTGCAAAGATGCCTTATTTTCTCTTGATAATATGTCTTGCACTTTGCCTGCTCCTGTCACTAACCTTTTGCAGGAGTTTAGAGATGTTTTCCCTGATGAGATACCTCCAGGACTTCCACCCATTAGAGGGATTGAGCACCAGATTGATTTGATCCCTGGAGCGAGTTTGCCAAACCGTGCGCCGTACAGGACCAATCCTGAAGAGACTAAGGAGATTCAACGACAAGTCCAAGACCTTTTGGACCGTGGGTACGTACGTGAGAGCCTTAGTCCTTGTGCTGTTCCTATTCTTTTGGTTCCCAAAAAAGATGGTTCTTGGCGTATGTGTGTAGATTGTAGAGCCATTAACAACATTACTATAAGGTATCGTCATCCTATTCCTAGGCTAGACGACATGCTTGATGAGTTGTGTGGTGCTATAATTTTCACAAAGATTGACTTGCGTAGTGGATACCACCAAATAAGAATGAAACTTGGCGATGAATGGAAAACTGCTTTTAAAACTAAGTTCGGCTTGTATGAGTGGTTAGTCATGCCTTTTGGGTTAACTAATGCACCTAGCACTTTCATGAGATTAATGAACGAGGTTTTACGTCCTTTCATTGGCAAATTTGTGGTCGTTTACTTTGATGATATCTTGATTTATAGCAAGTCCATGGATGAACATTTGAATCACTTACGTGCTGTTTTTAATGCTTTGAGAGATGCACGTTTGTTTGGTAACCTTGACAAGTGCACCTTTTGCACGGATCGAGTCTCTTTTCTTGGCTATGTTGTGACTCCACAGGGCATTGAGGTTGATAGAGCCAAGGTGGAGGCGATATGGAGTTGGCCCACGCCCACGACGGTCTCCCAAGTGCGGAGTTTTCTTGGCCTTGCAGGATTTTATCGCCGCTTTGTCAAAGAATTCAGCACCATTGCGACACCATTGATTGAGTTGACAAAGAAGGGCGTCGTGTTCCATTGGGGGCCATCACAAGAGGAGTCCTTTAATCTTTTGAAGGACAAGCTTACACACGCACCATTGCTCCAACTTCCGGATTTTGGTAAGACTTTTGAGCTCGAATGTGATGCTAGCGGAATTGGTATTGGTGGTGTTTTGATGCAAGAAGGCAAACCTGTTGCCTACTTTAGTGAAAAATTGAATGGTCCTGCTCTTAATTATTCCACGTATGATAAAGAATTGTATGCTCTTGTTCGTTCTTTAGAGACGTGGCAACACTATTTATGGCCTAAAGAATTTGTCATTCATTCCGATCATGAATCACTTAAGCATATTCGTAGTCAAACCAATTTGAATCGTAGACATGCTAAGTGGGTTGAATTTATTGAATCTTTTCCTTATGTCATTAAACACAAGAAAGGGAAGGATAATGTGATTGCTGATGCTTTGTCTCGACGCTATACCATGTTGTCTCAACTTGATTGTCGCATTTTTGGTCTTGAAACTATTAAAGGACAATATGCTTTTGATGCTGATTTTAAGGATGTGTTGTTGCATTGTAAAGAGGGACAAGCATGGAATAAATTCATGATCAATGATGGGTATTTGTTTAGAGCTAACCGCCTATGCATTCCAGTTGGATCCGTTCGTCTTTTGTTGTTGCAGGAGGCGCATGGAGGCGGTTTGATGGGACATTTTGGTGCTAAGAAGACAGAGGATGTTCTGGCCACACACTTCTTTTGGCCAAAGATGAGGCGAGATGTTGAGCGGTTTGTTGCTCGCTGCACTACATGTCAAAAAGCTAAGTCTCGCTTGAATCCACATGGTTTATATATGCCTCTTCCTGTTCCTTCTATTCCGTGGGCAGATATTTCTATGGACTTTGTTTTAGGATTGCCCAGGACTAAGAGGGGGAGGGATAGCATTTTTGTTGTTGTGGATCGCTTTTCTAAGATGGCTCACTTTATACCATGTCATAAAACCGATGATGCCGTTCATATTGCTGACCTCTTTTTCAAAGAGATAGTTCGTTTGCATGGTATGCCTTCTACTATTGTTTCAGATCGTGATGTCAAGTTCTTGAGTCACTTTTGGCGTACTCTATGGAACAAGTTGGGTACAAAGTTGCTGTTCTCTACAACATGTCACCCACAAACTGATGGCCAAACTGAGGTGGTGAACCGCACATTGTCTACCATGTTGAGAGCTATTTTGAAGAACAATTTGAAGTTGTGGGAAGAGTGTTTGCCGCATGTTGAGTTCGCATATAATCGAGCGGAACACTCCACCACTAAGGTAAGTCCTTTTCAGGTAGTGTATGGATTCAATCCCCGTGCCCCTATTGATATTTTACCTTTGCCTACTAGTGAGAGAATTCATAATGATGCTAAGGAGCGTGCTGATTTTATTGTCAAAATGCATGAGACTACTAAGGCAAACATTGAAAAGATGAATGCAAAATATAGGATTGCTGGTAGTAAAGGTCGAAAGGAAGTTAAACTTGAACCGGGTGATTTTGTTTGGTTGCACTTGAGAAAGGATCGATTTCCTGAGTTAAGAAAATCAAAATTGATGCCTAGAGCTGCTGGTCCTTTTAAGATACTTGAGAAGATAAATGATAATGCATATAAACTTGAGTTGCCTCCCGAGTTTGGGGTTAGTCCCACCTTTAACATTTCAGATTTGAAGCCATACTTGGGAGAAGAAGATGAGGCTGAGTTGAGGACAACTCCGCTTCAAGAGGGGGAGGATGATGAGGACATCACTTCTTCGGATACATACAACACTCCTCCACTTGACATTCAAGGACCAATCACTAGAGCTCACGCCCGACAATTGAATTTACAGGTGAGCTCGTTCCTAAGTACTTTCTTTTGTCCATTTGAGAATAGATTGCTACCTAATGATTTAATTATGATTAGGAACCATGGAGAGGACCTGGAAATACTTGGAGAAGGGCTACAAGGCGCACAAGTCCAGCAAGGGCGGTCGAATCATGTTGGAGGCCCAACTCAAACCGACTTCGAATCCAATTCGGAGTCCAGGATCAGACCGCACTAAAACGGACGCCCAGATCGCATCCGGACTCTGTTTTGGACGTTCCACATATGTATGGAAAGCTGCGAAGACCACCTTTCCAATGGCTTTGGTCCCATGTCAAAATTCCTTCTGAGTCAACGGGAATCGTCGAAACAAATGGGCGTTCAGAATCTGTCAGGGTGCTGCGCCACCGTCTTTTGGGCCGATCGGCTTTGTATCGTGTGGGAGCCCATTAGGGGCGCGTCCAGGGGTTTTGCACGCCCCTAACTCCTCTATATCCAGCCGCCACCCCCACCATTAGGGTTTGGGTTTTGCTTAGATTGATTTGTCTTTGAACAATTCGCCGTTCATCGGTTTGTGAGACCCCAACTTTCGAGTGCTAAATCTATCCATCTGCAATTCAGTTGTGTTCTTCCTTGTTCTTGCTTGTGTTCTTCGATTCGCAGGCGAGGATTAGCCTTCTTGGCGAGGTCAACCGGGCTGCGCACGGTTGATAACCTGAGGAGACGTGGTGCTGCGATTGCGGGGTTCGGAACGTGTCGTTCGGAAGCCGAATCGATTTGTGTCGCGCCTCCACCAAATCGAATTTACCCAGAACCTGTTGGAAGATCGGGACCCCGTTCCCATCAGCTTGTGCCTTAGATTTCTCTAAGGACTGGGACAAATGCTTGCCCTATGCTGAATTTGCCTATAACAATAGCTATCAAACCAGTCTCCAGATGTCACCTTTTGAAGCTTTATATGGAAGGAAATGCAGAACCCCACTATATTGGTCAGAAGTGGGGGAGAACATTATATTTGGACCTGACATTCTCAAACAAGCTGAAGAGAAGGTTCGTCTAATCAGAGATCGATTACAGGCAGCCCAGTCTAGACAAAAGAGTTATGCAGACAAAAGACGAAGACCGTTGACATTTGAAGTTGGAGATTTTGTCTATTTGAAGGTGTCACCTTTACGAGGAGTTAAGAGGTTCAAGGTCAAAGGCAAACTTACTCCTCGCTACGTGGGACCATTCCCAATTGTAGCCAAGAAAGGGGAAGTCGCCTATCAGCTAGATTTACCTCAAAACCTGTCTGATATACACAATGTCTTCCACGTGTCTCAACTCAAGAAATGTCTGCGAGTACCAGAAGATCAAACTCCACTTGAAACCATTGAGCTAGAAGAAGATTTAACCTACAAAGAGCGCCCAATCAAAATATTGGATACTGTGGAGAAAAAGACAAGGACCCAAATCATTCGTATGTGTAGAGTGCAATGGAGTCACCATTCCAAGAAGGAAGCTACCTGGGAACGCGAGGATAAATTGCGTCAAGACTACCCCGACCTATTCACTAGCTAGGCTGAATCTCGGGGTCGAGATTCTTTTTAAGGGGGGTAGATTTGTAACATCCTGAAAAATATAAATAGTAAATTATCGAACTTTTGGATTATTTTATTTGCCTTATATTTGAATTTGGAGTTTATGGATCTTTTTACAAATATGAAGGAATTTTGAATATAAAAAGAGGAAAGAAATCAACATATAAAATAATAAATGAGCGTCAAAATAAAGAATCTGAAAGGATGATCCAAAAGAACTATAAAAGTAAAAATAATAATTATTTACAAGAATATATATACATATATATATATATATACATGTGTATGTATATGTATATGTAAGCATACAATTAAACATAGCAAGAAAATAATCTTTATGTAACAAATATTAGCAAAGGAAAGATATAAACTTTCAGGAAGAAGAGAAGTGAAAATATAGATGTACATATATACCTATTTACACACCCCCCCAAATACCCAAAAAGAAAAATCAAAGAAATACAAAAAGAAAATCGGCCGGGCCGGCCATCACCCCCGGCCCAGCCTCTCTCTCCGCGCACGCGGCCAGCACGCCCGCGTGGGCCAGCGCACGCGCGGCCCAGCGCCCGCGCCCGCTCTCGCTGGCGAGCGGACCCCGCTCCCTCACGCCCTCCTCCCGCTGCGCGGTGGCCCGCCTCTCCCCCGCGCTTCTTTCCCTGGCCGGTGGCCCCGCCCGCGCGCGTCTTCTTCTTCCTCCCTTTCTTCTCCACGCGGCCGCGCCGCTCGCGCCAGCTCCCTCTCGCGCATCCGCAGCAGATCCCTCACCACGCGGGAAAAATTTAAAAATAAGGTTACAGGAGGGGAGCTGCACTTCCCCGCTATCTCTCTCTTCCGCAAAATCTCGGGGGATTTGGTTCATCCCCTCTTCACCGGCGTGAACAACGGCGGCCGAATACCGCCCTCGTCGTGCGCCGCTTCTTCGGCTATAAAAGCCTCTCCCGTGAGCTGCTTCGGCGCCGCAAGACCTTCCTCCTCCTTCCCCTGGCCGCAGTTCAGCCGTAGAGCCCTCCAATCGCCGCCGGCTCCCTCTTTCGTCCTCAACTCCGGCGACTGCCGATCGGCCGAACCAAGCCACCCGAGCTCCCTCCTTTGCTCGTGAACCATCTCCGAAGCCAGGCAAAGCAAGCCCCCTCCTCCACTGGGTCTCCCGAAGCCAGTGCTTTGCCGGCGACGCCATCCTCCCCGAACCGCCGCCGTCGCACGCCGCCGGCTCGCCACCGTGCCCCTCCTTCCTCGCCGACTGCACCAGAAGATTCACCAGCACACGAGGATTATAAATCACGAAGCCTCCGAACCCCTCCGGCCGTCCCTCGCCGCCGGCGACGTCGCCCCCGACTGCTCTGCCCGGCCGCCTCCCCGAGCTACGTCAAAAGGTATACTTACCCTATAAGGGTAAGCATCGCTCGGCTCGGCCGAGTGGCTTTCAGCGCTCGTCTCTCCTCCCCCTCGCTCCCGCGGCGCGCGTTCGAGCCTTCGGCTCCGCGCGTAGCGGTCGAGTTTCTTTTAATTTCTGCGCTGACAGGTGGGCCCCACATGTCAGCCACTGCAGACAGAGCCGTTCGCTGACCGCTGGGCCCCACATGTCAGTGGCACATCTGCACCCAGCCCATGCTGACAAGTGGACCCCATGAACAGTAACCGGACCCACCTGTCATACACACATAATAAGAAATGAAATAAAAAGATTAAAAGATTAAAATAACCTGTGGGTCCCACTGTCAGAAATCTGATAATATTTGGAAATTAACTGAACTGAAAACTTTGAATGATCACAACTTTTTCATTTTAACTCCAAATTGAACGAGACAAATTTCTAAATTCATCTAAAATCAAGATCTGTCCAATGGAACTGAAATCATAATTTTTAGAGTTCATTTGAATTTCTGGTGTTATTTGGTTTGATCTGCTGCTTTTTCTTTTATACAAATTTTGGCGCACACTAAAATAGCTTACGAGGCACAAGAAGAGGAAATCGAGGCAGCGACACTAGAAGCACCAGAGAATCCGGATCCCGACCACTGTGACCAAGGCGAGTCAACACTTTTTGATCATATTGAACCCATGTTTTTGCAAAGTTATTTCTTTTTAAATTAACAAATTGCATGCAAATAATTGAGATAGGTTATGTTAAATTTCAGCAAGTTAGCTATGCCTTGTTATTGTTATTTGTTTATATTAAATTCCTTGCCAAACTTGGACATGTGAGCATTGTCGCCCTAGTAAATTTTATCTAATATAGTTTTGCAAGTAAGTCCATATATTTATTGCACCGCTGAATAAAGTTAGCTAGATGGGGTACTTGTACCTCGACAACAACATTTGCAAAGTATCTTAACATTTTGGGATAGTCATGGATGAAATGACTGTAGAAGGTGAACACAATATTTTCTATTCCTGAAAAATCCCCACATGCTTAAATATCTAGGCGGACTAGTTTGTGTGTGTGAATATGTGGTGCAGTGGAAGCACAAAGTGAGTTATTGAGTATGAACATGTGGTGCAGAGGAAGCACAAAGTGAGTTATTGATAGACCGCCCAGATAACCCTAAGGACCGAATCTTGTCATGTCACCCGTGTAAAACAGTACAACCACAAGTCTGTAAAATACAACTTGGCTAAGTAAATTTGTCGAAAACCCCGGACTCATCTCACTAATAGGGGAGAGAAGTGATCATGCAAGGGGCAAGGGAAGGCCTAAAGGGACACCAAGTGGAGGGTGAAGTTTTCCAGCTGTCCTAACGTTGCGGGAAGTGGAGCCCGGCTGCGTTAGTGGCTGTGGAAAACATCCCGTGCAACATATGGGACCCACCGCAAGTGGGAGAAGCCCATAAGGGGTGAGATGACGAAAAGGGTCTAGATACTTTGAAAAGTCACTGTGATGGTCTGCTCAACCACATGACTAAGGAATCGTGTGGGGCAATGAGTTGATTGTCTCTTGTGGTGAAAGTGTACAAACTCTGCAGAGTCAAAACTATTCGAATAGCCGTGCCCACGGTTAAGGGCGGACATGGGGAAACTTAACCAGATATAGTTCTGTTTAAAGATAAAAGATGGTGGGAATGAAAAGTGCAGAGCGACGGACTGCTCTGATTTGGAAATTGTCCTGGGTGTCGTCCCAGTGGTAAGTTAAGCGGCTATAACGCTGAAAGAAGATATATGGTGCAGAAGCCATGTAATGGTGGATGGATTCTGTAACACTGATATACATGAGTATTTCCTTAAAAACTCAGTCATTTATGAAATGCTAGGTCTTAGGAAGTTTTCATATAATTGTATTCAAAAGCACTCCTGCAAATAAAAGAACCCGAGCCATCCTTTGAATAGCCATACATGTTAGTTATTGCATTAGGCGTGTTGGCTCGTGGAGCACGGGGTCGGAGTGCTCACGCTCGCTTTTGCGACAAAAATCCAGATGCAGGAACACAAGACCATTATGCCTACGAAGAAGCTCCCGCTACGGAGGAGAAGGGCGATGACGGAAACTAAGGCGTAGGCTACGATGGTCGAACATATACAAGTGGACTTCCGGCGTTGTGTGCACGTATGTTACTAGTTAGCTGGTGACATATAATGCACACAGTACCTTCCAGTCGCTTGCCTGTGGATTTGGGTTTGCTTTTGCTATGATTCCGCTGTGCGTGTTTGTAATAAAGACAATTGGCCTAATCGGCCCCTTTTGTAAACTATCACCCGACGTGGTGTATTTCAATTTATGTAATATAATGAATGTTGATGCGATGTATGAAATGATTCAGCAATGTACCTGTGTGCACTAACTACTGATCCAGGGATTAGTGCAGTGAAACACAGTAAGATTTGGATTGAAAAATCCGGGTCTGACATATACTGTGTACTACTTAGCAAGACTTGTAGTGTATATATGTGTCTATATATATATATATATATATATATATATATATATATATATATATATATATATATATATATATATATATATATATATATATATATATATATATATATATATATATATATATATATATATATATATATATATATATATATATATATATATATGCAAGGCTAACAAAAAATGAGGCTCTAAGCTAAGTTATTTTCAGCATGAAGCAAGTTTCATTTGCAATATCAATAACTAGTAATTTATAACTGAATTATAAAGCACATTTGACATGTAATAAATAACATTTATATAACTTCCAACAGTAAATCATATCCATTCGCAGCCCTCGTTAGCTGTGAACATCGCACAATTTCTATCCATGGGCATGGCACACGGGAGACACGTACATGCCATCCCATCATGTTCAGTGAACTAGTTTTTAAAAGGAAAACTATATATACCCATTGTGGCTCCATCCAAGTACACTCATGACCATGAGCACGGCTATTTAAATAGTTTTTAATACTTTCAAGAGGTGGTACAACTTTACCTACATGAGATAATCAACTTTACTATTGGCCATGGCACGCTTCCTTAGACGTTCAACGAAGTGATTATCGTATAGCCTTTACATTATCTAGTCCTAACCTTGCTGCAAACTGATGAATGGACAAATCCTCACTTGGGTACCCCCCAAGTGAGCTGAAATGACAACCCTCACCTCAGTGGATACCCTCCCTTTGGTGAGGCATTTACTGTTGTATTAGTAAGTTTTTGGTCCCAGCACCTTGATAAAGGGAGCCCCTATGAGCAAACCTACCCGAAATGCCCTCACTAGTTCAACCTACCAAAATGCAAAACTGGTCTTAGATAACTTAATTAGCTAAAGGCAGAGCCCATATAGCATATGTGGTTGTATAGTTAAAATTAGATATGCGGTAACAACATTTGGTACTTAATTGACCCAAGTGAGAATTTTCCCTATCTATATGCGAGGTACCCTCTCACATATTATTTTGTCATATAACTCGCCTGAGTCTAAAAACTAGGTTTTCCATTTTATTTTATACTAAAATAACAAAGGTACCTCCTTTGGTCCAACATTTCGAAATCTACTCTAGATTTTTTTTCAAAATATCTTGGAAGGTCTCTGTTTTAATTAAAGTGCACTAGTTGATTTGAATAAATTTAAGAACATGCTCAAAAATATTGAAAATTTTATTTCTAGTGCCATAGTTATATTTCTGAGTCTTTGAAATGATTTATAACATAAATCTCCTCATCCCACCTTTAGTTCAACCTTTTAGAATTGAATTTGAATTCAATTTGAATTACATCCAAAGCACATTTCTTTTCTAGAAGTTTTATGTTTGTAAATTATTTTTTCATAGAAACTACAATAAAAGCCAAGCAAATTAAATGCTTGCAATTTAAATTTTCCTCATTTTGCATCCCAGGAATTTTGGGATGTTATAGAGAAATTCTCTATTCTCTGTTTATTTTTGGATTTAATCCAAAATTAAAGTTTGGAGAGCCCGTTCTTGCTCATTTTAGCTCCAAATTTAATGAATTTTTTTAAAATTTTTCTAAATTCAAGATCTATCTAATGACAGTAGTGGTTTCGTTCAACTTAGAGTTCATTTATATTTTCATTTGTATTTATTTGATTTGGTCATTTATTTGTTCATTTGCCGATGTGATCACCGGAGTAGAGTATGAGGATGTGGAAGAGTCCCGTTTCGAGCAAACTCAAGAATTCTAAGACCAATTTGCTTGTGAGCCAGGTGAGATAATACTTTAATCACATTGAACATATATTTTATGTAAATTTATATTTGTTTAAATTATTAAATTGTTTGCGATTATTTGTTATACAAATATATGTTACATTTAAGTTTAGATATATGTCTAATTGGCACTATAATATTATTACATCATCCTTCCTTGGGCATCACGCAATCCGGCGCACTCGGGACATTTCATCCTAAGAGCAAGGCTAATAATACAGCCTTCAGCTGGCTGTATGGACACTTACAACCCACTTATCAGCCTATTCATATAGTAGTTTACAACCAGCTGAAGGCTGTATGACCCACCTCTTTCTCTCACAAAGTTTCTTGGTTCTTGTGCTTCAGCTGGCTGTAAACTTACAGCTCACCTCTCTTCTCTCTCCTCCTCTATCTCTTCCACCTCAGCATACAGCCTACTAACAGCCTCTTATTATACTTGCTCTAAGCAGCATGGCAAGCGCCTGTGTAGGCGGCGACTTGTATGGGACATTTCCCGCAGTTGTCTGGCTGATACGCCGAACGTGGGTTAGCTTCCATAGCGGTTTGCTTGGGCCAAGTTTTTTTTATTACAAAATGAAACCAGTTTTTCACAACCACGTGGAGCCACGTTTTCAATTCCTCAACGTGCCACCGAGGCCGCAAAGTGAAGAGGCGTATTCCCAGATTGGTCCATTTCTATGGCAAGGCGCTTGTTCCATTCCAACATCTTTTTTGTCGCCTCTGCAATATCACCAGAGGAACTAAATGTTACAAAACTAAGAGAGTGCGATTTTATGCAAGTGATGCACCTCAAACATGTATCATTTTCGTTGGTTCTTGTTTCATTTATTTTCACATTTTCATTCAAATTTTTCTCAGCTAATTCTCTAATTAATGCCCGATTGCGCAAGATTTGTGTTTATTATCAATATGCCCAGTATTTGAAGCAATCTCGCAAATCCAGGGGTGAAAGAAGAAATATATCACGAAAAGGAATAAAACCATCTTTGCATGAGCATGAACAGTCTCCCGCTAGGAGTTTGGGCCCGTACCGCTTGTCATACCAATGTGCAGTGGGACCACCACATCAGACGAGCAACTTCGTGAAGGCGGGAGGATGGAACTCCACGTCCTAAGCGGCACACAACTCTACACGAGCGAAAACCCTATCGAGACCAGCATCAAAAGCTCTGTTGTACTTGTACCATTCCTGCCGTGTAGATTTCTATGTTTTGGTGCCACAGAAAATCCTGACAACAACACATCAACCACGTGATTTCCGCTGCTTGTGATTGGAACACCGAGTGCTCTTGGAAAGCCCACCATGCTCCACATGGAGTGCACCAGCCATCCCTCACGGAAAGGATTTTACGGTTAACAGTAAAATGATAAATACGAAAAGAAAATTTGTTATACGCTGTAATATACCTACTATACTACGCTATTGCGCGGGCAACCAGCTAGTTAGACAGGAATCCGTAACCTAGTAAAACACCAAGTACGATTCCTAAATGGTAAGACATATGCAAGTCCAACTAGAGGATATAAGAGAAAAGCATGATGAAAATCTTGTAAAATTCCCAAGGAAGGTTGGAGAACTCGGGTTAAATTCGTTCAATCTGACATCGCTGTAAAATCCCCACAATCTGGTTGGCTCAACTTGGTGTCTGATCATCATGGCTCCACCATGATCATCGGTGCAGACCCAATCCATCTTGGAGGCGATGAGAGAGGCAGACGCTCCGATGGAGGACAAGCTGGCAAAGATCAAGGAGAGTCTTGATCTCCTCTTTGCGCAGATGGGTGTGTTCGAGACCACAGCAGCAGATGGTCGTGTAGGTGGAACTGAAGCCAAGGCCGTGGGGCAAAGCGTCAAGGAATAGCAACTACTGGAGATGCGATTGGAGGCCACTGCTCAGGAGATGGCGTGCATTTATTGTGGACCAGATGGGTCGGCGAGTTTAGGAGGTTCAGGGGTGGTGGCGGTGGTGGACAAGGGGCTGCTCACACTGGCACCACCAGAAGACGTGTGGGCGGGTGAAAGATCAAGCGCCATTTAAATTGGTTTTGGTATTAATGATAAATACTATTATGGGGTATTGGTGATAATAACAAATGCATATGTGAAACTAATATATTTGTTTAAATATTTTATGCTTATTCTCATTTAAATGAAAAAAGTAAAATCATTGAGAAATGTATCAGTATATCTTTCTTTTTAATCTTGCTGCATTTCTAACATTCAAATATATGATTAAATGATAAATCTTTCATGAGATTAATATGTTTGTTTAAGTTTATTTATTGCTTAGTCTCATTTGGATGGAAAGGTGAAATCAAAGATGTATGCATTTGAAATCACACCTTCTCATATCCTAATGCATTCTTTAGATCTAAAATATAGATTGAACTCCTCGAGTAGTCCAAAATAAATATGTGCATATGTCTTCATTATATAAACTTGTATGCACACATTTAGGGGGAGCTCTCTCTATGTTTTGGAGCATCATGAGTATTGATCCATGCTTCTTTTAATATGCATATTTATGATCTTTACTTTGAAATTCATTCTTGAGTATGTATGTATGTATGTATGTATGTATGTATGTATGTATGTATGTATGTATGTATGTATGTATGTATGTATGTATGTATGTATGTATGTATGTATGTATGTATGTATGTATGTATGTATATATATAGGAAAAATACATTTTACACCCGGGTGTAATTACACCTACCTCTAATATACCACCTAAACAAACTTGAAATACTCTTTTATCACTTTAGGTATATTTTTATACTAATTATAAGATGCTCCAATGTAAACCACACGAAAAAACTTGTAATGGAGTTCATAGTTTTTAGCGTATTTTCTAAATACCCTCATATACGTGCATAAAAAGGAGTATGTCGAAAAAATATATATACCACCTAGATAGTCTTAAATACTCGTATACTACACGTACATACCCTCCGTTACGCGAGATACTCCCTACATTGCGAGATACGATATAGGGTGTAATTACACCCGGGTGTAGAAAAGAGGCTTCCTATATATGTTGAAGGCCATTAAGAAGAAGATGCATCATGAGTTGATGTATATCCAAGATGATCATGTGCTGATCAAATCAAGTAAAGACCATTATGTGTTGATGGAGTTGATGAGAAGAATACATCATGAGTTGATGCATATCAAGACGATGACCTAAGGCAAAGGTATGACTAGTTAGGGCTAAGGATGTGTTCCTAGTCTTTTATCGGTCTTGGTGTTTGGTTGGAAGACGGGATTGCTAGTATAGATTGTCGTACTATTAAGAGGGGTCAAGTCTAGTAGTTTGAGTCTCATCATGTATTGATGGCTCATCCTCACCTGCTCTAGCTCATCTTAACATGAGGTTTATATTTGCGAATGTGTTTTGTAAATAGTTGAAACTCATGTGTTGAATTTTTGTAACATGGGACTATGCATTGCAAATGTGTTTTGCAAGTGCTTGAAGTTCATGTTTTCATTCTTTATGATATGAGGTTCATATTTGCAAATGTGTTTTACAAATGATTGAAGCTCATATATAATCCTTGTGGCACGTGACTTAGGTTTGCGAATGTGTTTTGCAACTGTGAGAAGTCCATCTACCAATTCTGTGTCATAATTCCAAAAGTGTGCAAATGTGTTTTTCAACTTGTTGGAAAATCATGTGTGATCCTTGTGTGCATGATATTATAGTTTGCAAATATGTTTTGCAAAATCTGTTGAGATATCTGCACTTCTTAAGAAAATTGGAATTACCGTTGTGTGTGTAGCGGTACTACCGGAGGTCGAAAGTACCAGCTCTGTGTGAGTGGTACTACCGGACATCGGAAGTACCGGCATGTGTTGTGCGGTACTACCGAATGTGAGTGATCTGAGCGACGGGTCCGGCCGACGGAAGTACCAGCTCTGTGTGAGCGGTACTACCGGAAGGCGGAAGTACCGGCATGTGTTGTGTGGTACTACCGGATGTCGGAAGCTCTGGACTCTCTTGCGGAACCTTTTTTCCAGAGAGCGCCAACTTTTGGTCTTGGCTCGAGCAGAAGTACCGCGCCGACTTTGTGGAACTTCCGGAGATCAGAAGTACTGGGTTTTGGCCGTCGGTAGTTTCGCACCGATTATGCAACAGCTATTTCAAAAGCTCTGACATAGCCATTACTGTGGTGTCAGACCAGGAGTGGAAGTACCGACCTTTGGCTGACGGTACTTCCGTCCATCTTGATTTTTCAGGAAATTGGCTCTAATGGCCAGTTTTTTGGTGTGGGGTATAAATGCCCCCTTGTGGCGGTTGGAGAAGTAGTTGATGGACTCATTCACATCATAGATTGTTGGTAGTTAGAATCGTCTGTGATATGTGAGTATCATAGACAGTTTTTGGTTCGAGCGGTCTGTGATAGTGTTATTCACAGACGGTTCTAGTTACAAACCGTCTGTGATGTATTTATTACAGACGGCTTACAAACCGTCTGTGATAACCTCTGATTATTACTAACGCATAAATTCAGACGGTTCAAAAAACCGTATGTGATGACAGTTTTGAACCGTCTGTGATGACCCTTTTTGTAGTAATGAATTGGTAAGATTAGGTTTTCGCATCAAAAGGGATTATTTTTCATTTTCTTTATTTACTTCAAGGATCAAGTGCTATTCCTTAGTCCGTAAGTTATACCAGACCTGAATTGCAAAAGCCAAGAAGAAATAAACTCATACTTCAATAAAGAACTAGCATTACTTAATCTAAAGCTTAATTTATATTCTAAACTCAACTTAGTTTATTTAATATAACATGAATCATAAGAGAATTACTAGAGCAAAATTAGTCAAAAGATCCAATAGGCCATGTTTACTTCAAGTTTTTCATATTTAAATAAGCTAGCGTGACAAAAACTAAGTTATACATAAAAAGATATGATAAATTTAGCAAACTAGCACAAGATATGGTAAGATGTAAAATAAAATATCATGTTACACAGGGATAAAATTCAAAGCTCTCCAAGTCCTAGTAGGTAGGATATGAGTCACCCTGCCTCAATAATCTACACCTTGACTCTCATCCATTGAATTTACCATGCTTCTTTACGAATTCTCTCCAAGTTGGCTCCGCTTTTTTGCTTTTTGTTTTTTATTTTTCCTCCCATCTTTGGGAGTGCCCCCAACCACAGGGCTTATGCACATCTGAGCTAGCCTGCTTAGACCCTCTACATGAGAGCCCCTTTGTTGTGTAGTTTGATTAACCATGTCTCTTGTTTCTATAGCCATATATGCCATAGGTTTGTATCGCCTCTGAGCTTCACTTGCTCATCAGTAGCGTGTGATTGGTCTCATCACGTATTTCTTCTTCCAGCATCTCGCACCTTCATCTTTACGACTGCTAGAGTTTGCAACCATATTTACAGTTTTGCACATAACTGCAAATGAGATTTGAATACTTAATGTTGATGACATGGTTTCCTTCTCTTGATTAGGATTTTTACTGGACCTCCTATCGGTTGTATTTCCCTTGCTTCATTGTTCTATATACTTTTTATGATTACCTATCATTTGCATGTAACTCGTATGACTTCATTTCGAAGTGATACCTTGCAACCTTCAAGTTCAAGTGATTACATAGATATTAAATTTTTCTTTAAACCGGGAATATATCGAACTCCCGCCAATATGTGATGTGCCCTATCATACATTTCTAATGTTACTATTCCACATGGGCGAGGTGGAGCGGCAAGCTAGGCTGGGCTGCACTGCTCTGCTGGGCTAGGAGGGGAGAGAAGGGAAGATGGACCGTGGGAATTCAGGCCCGGTTAATTTTCCAGTAATTTAATTAATTTTCTTTTTTAAAATATGAAAATCGGAATAATCTAGGAAAATTAGCAAATAAGCTTAATAAATTTTGGAAAAAATCTAGAAAATAGTTTTGTACACCAGGAACTCAGGTAAAAACTTAGGACTTAATTTGATATTTATTTTATTCTGAGTCAGTCATTTTCAACTTCAGAAATTCCAAATTAAGCTTTAATTAATTCAAATAAATCATATTAAATTTTGAAAACTTTTTCTTGAGCCAAAAACTTAAAAACCAGAAAAGTTAGGATATTACAATGAACCAGTGCATTCCAACCAAATCAAAAACAGGAAAGGGAACCCTTGAGCGGTTGGCTTCCTCCACCTGTTGCCCCGCCAAAGGGGGGCACGGGTGGGTGCGTCTCTGGTGCAGCCGAGGTGGTCATCGCGACCGTCAACAGTGAGGTCGTTCAGGAGACCCCAGCACAGTGAAGAAAACAATGATGAAGTAGTTGTAGGCAAATACAGTGACAAATGAAAGTGCTTACATAGTGACGAGCACAATAGAATAGACCCGTACTTCTAAAAGAGATAATGCCTGAAGAAATGTAATACTGATGAACGGGCACGTCACCAATGTAATTGATCCATTTCATTACTTTCTGCCTTGACCTGAACACCTGATGCGTGCGTCCTGTTCCATTCATCGGCGCCAATAAAAGCTTGTATATGCAGCCCAACAGAAGATTAGTATCAAGGGCTGAAATTCCATCAGCGTCCCGTTAATGCCCGAACCCCTATTCTGATATATATATATAACGGGCCTGCAAGCGCATAAAGCTTCTGAAAGCGTCCTACTTTTCTGTAGAGCACAACAGAGGGGCTGATCACGCAGATTGCAACGCCGGTCTTAGGATCAACCGGAGCCAGCACCATGTATACACCCAATGCAAAGGCTGCAACCAAGCTTGTCACTGAACTTGAAAAGAACATCATATATACAGTGGAGTGCTTACTGCGGACGGGCAGGTTAACCATAGAAATTGCAGACTACATGAGACCAAGGGAGGCTATTGAGGAGCAAATGAATGCTAAGGTGGTGGCCATGATGAATGCATATATAAAGAGTTCCATGCGGCTGATTTTTGTGCCAAGCAACAATTCAGCAGTTATAGTAGAATACAGTAACCACCGTTTACATAATTATAAGCACGTCTCGAAGAAGAAAGCTAGTACAATATTTGCCCAACAGTACAGGCACACGCGGAGTGAGAACACCTTCGCTTAGAAAGAGAAAATATTCCACTCAAAAGGGGGAAAAAACAAACAAAGAAAGAAAGAGCATTTCCTGCCCGCCGCCGCCACAAATTTCAAGCCAACGGTGCCGGCGGTTGTACCGGTGGTTCTGTTTTTGAAACGGGGTGGTACCTTGCATTTGCGGCCCAACTAAAGATGAATATCAAGGGCCCAAAGAAAGCTAGCATAATGCACACGGTTAAGATTGCGTAAATTGCTGATGTCCGAATTATCCCTTTTCTGGCACATGAAGATGATGCAAGAAGAGCACATTTTATCCAAAACTCCATACCGTGGCATAGCACAACAAGAGGACTCATGACACAGATTGCAACGGCAGTCTTATGGGCAACCGGAGATAGCACCGTATACACACCAAGTGTAAAGGCAGCAGTCAAGCTTGTGACCGAAGTCGCCATGAAATATACGGATGCAGCTAAGTAGAATTGGCGGCTCTTCAAGTTAACCATAGGACTTCCAGAGTACATGAGACCAAGGGTAGCTATCGAGGAGCAAATGAAAGCTAATGTGTTGGCCATCATGAATGCATCAAAAGCATACCTCCCAGCAAGCGTTGGTGAGCCTCCGTTAGGGTGATCATCGGCTCTGTAACCTCCAGGCAGGGCAAAAGTTGCACCGAACGTCACAGTTGCTATTAGAACAGAGCCAATGCATAGAGTTTGTGTCGAATCTTTCACCTTCTCTGATTCTATTCTCTCATCATGTTTCACTTGGTGAATATAGTTTTCTTCAAAGTGATCCTGGCGACAACCACCGTTTCTGGCATCGGCAAGTGTGAGTGCGAGCCGTATCATTGCTTCGCTGTTCTGCAATATAGCAAAACAGAGAGAAAGAGAGAGTACATTACCTGATTGTAATACATTACCATGCAAATCACAATTCTTTTCTTTCTATTTAAAGGACCATGCTAAAGACATAGAGAGTAGTAGATTACCTGAAGATAATACATTCCTGGGGAAATCTTATATCGTGCTATATCAAGAGGAGTTTGCCTTTTGTCATTTGTTAGATTTAAGTGTACTTGCCGATTCCCTAATAGAGCACAAAACATCCAAAGTTTCCCGGACTGGACAGCTAGGTGCAGTGCAGTGTTCCCATCATTGTCTTGCATATTCAAAATCCAAGCTAAAGATGGATTTCGGCAAACAAATGAAACTATATTCGTACTGTTATTCTCAACAGCAACATGAAGAAATGTCCTTCCTCTAGCGTCACGCAGACCAGCGGTATCGGGGAACTTCTCAAGAAAATAGGAGGTGGCCTCCTCCACACCCACGGATGCAGCAACATGTATGGGGAACATTCCCTGGTTGTCTGCCTGATATACTGGAGCCACGTTGGCACTCAATAATAACGAGAGTGCGTAGGGGTGCCAGAAAACACGAGTCCATGGAAACCTTTTGTGGAACTTTCTGTAAGCTAAAGGCAGGGAGACGGCAAAGTGAAGAGGTGTACTCCCACTTTGGTCCACTTGTGTTGTAAGCCCCTTGTTCCATTCTAGCAGCTTTTTTACCATCTCTGTAAATAGGCTATTTATGTTAAACAAGGAGACATATCCAGTATAAAACCAATATATACCTCAATGTAATCATGGACGCACACCAGTTTTGTGAAGTACTAAGTATTTTTTTTAAAAAAAAGGATGCAGTCTAGTACACTAACATTTTAAGTTCATAAAACATGTGAATAGTGACATTTTTGTTTTCATTTTTTATTTCATTCCTTTTAATGTACGTACATTTATTGGAATTTCTACTTTTTATACCTCCTAGAGTAAATTGTATTTGGACCTCAAATTTCGTATGGATGTAGATGGAATTGAGAGACACATTCACAATTTTTTTCTGGGAACATTCCCTGTTCACTTGATGCACAACCCAAAGTGTTTTGCATGATTGCTCATTGCTATTATAGTTTGCACTAGATATGCCCCCAAGTAAACAAACCTAGTAGTTGATTGAGGGGTGGGGGTGAGCAGTAACCTTGTAACCAAAATTTATGAGAAACTAATAAAATTCGATTAAAGGGTTTACACTTTAGTTCTAAAGTTTATTCAGAACTTTGTATTTCCTATCACAAAAGCCTTCGTATTTTACTATTTATCTATATCTATAATAATTAGGCACTAAATAATGCGCTAAATAATATAGAGAAAATGGTAGACGAACGAGGATTTATAATTTGGAAAGGAATCGATGCAGCCAGTGGTTACCTGTACTTCGAAGAATCGCTGCATGCAACGCATTTTGTCGACTTGGTCCAGAATACGAGAGATTCTCTTGACTCAAAACATATAGTGACTGCGCAATGTCGTCTCTTTCCAGCATGATGGCTAGGTATAATGGCGAAGTGCCGTCTTCAGGAAAACAAGCCAATTCCGAATCAGCCGTCATTAGCAGCTCAACTATATGTTCATTACCAATGCGGACAGCGTCATGCAAAGCCGTCTCCTTACGTCCATTCTCCTTTCTCAAGAGTTCCTTCAGCCTCTCGCCACCTTCGTCCTCAGTTCTTGCAAGAGCAATGAGACGAGAGACCATTTGGGATTTCCCAGCCCTGGCAGCACAATGCAGCGGTGTGTCACCCTTCATGTTCTGCGCAATCAGGAGGTGTTTGGCCTTGCCGTAGATGACGTCAGCACTCCTCAAGAAGTTGTCACGGTCACCAAAGGTGGCCACCGCATGGAGTGCGGTGTCCCCTTCAGCGGTTACCGCCTCCAGGAGCGACGCTGCACATGCTGCTGTAAGGTTAGCGCCTTCTTCTAGATCATCACGGTGCTGTAAGGTTAGCGCCTCCGGGAGCATCGCCAAGCTTCCGCTGGTGCAGTTGCCGGAGTCGTATCGCTCTAGTGTGTCAAGAAACTGTTGGGTAGGCATCATGAATGCTTGCGCTTGTGCGTCTTCCCTGTTGAGAAGAAAATTCAGCTCATTCCAACAGCCATTGCGTGCCAACGCTAGCAGCAGCGGATTCATGACTGCCGTCACCACCACCATCGTCGTGGCTGCTTCTTTGCTGAAAAGATCCTTCAACCGCTGGCAGTCGGCACGGCCTGTGGCCATCATCAGCTTGGCGTAGGTCGCCAGTGCAGGAGCATCAGCCGCCGTGGCCGCGACAGGAGGTTGCTCTGCGCTGCTCGACGCCATCAACCGCACCAGCTGCAGTCAGCAAATTAACTTCCTCCTCTCTATGTTGGATGCTCAATCTCAATGTATAAGTTTTTTTTGGAGATGGCGCAGGTTACTTGCGTGCATGCTCGATCGGCTCAGTTATGCAGGCAGACTCTATATATACACGACGCGCATGTGCTTTTTGTGCGTCTGTTGCTAAATTACACCCTTATCCTCACAAAAGAAAATTACCGGCCTACACAAAATAGTTAGATGACTGACAGCCTTGGAGTATGAAGATTACGCAAGACGTCATGCATGTACGAGTTAGCATTTGCACCCATCACAAGTCACAAGTTATTTATATCGATTTACAGGGCCGTTTATATTAATTTTTACTGATAATTTTTTACTTTGACTTTTAAATAATAACAGATTTAGAGAAGTCATATGGAGAGAGACACTCATATATAATTTTAGCCGACATAAATAAAGACACTACAATATCTATTACAATCGACTAATAGACCCCACCTTAAAAAGACACTTCGTTTGAAAGTTAGATATTATAGAAAAACCATTTACTATAGAAAATCATATTTTAAAAACCAATATAAACAGGACCACAATATCCCTACCACTATTTTCTTCACTAATTTTAGTGGTTTCAACGTAAGAATAGCCATCGACAAACTGGCCCGCATATGCTTCCACTTATCTTCTATCTCCGATGATACATGTATATCAAACACTATTACTTTTGTTTCTTATATATTTTTATTTTAAGTTACAATCAATAGAACAGATAACAATAGGGAGAGTTTACAAATTTGGATGGAACTTATATAGGTGTAAATGTCGCACAATAAATTGCATAAAGGATTTTCCAAACTCAGAGCGGCAATTGGGGGGTGTTCTCATTATTGTTGAGTACGGGGACTCATATACTATACTAGGACTTGGAAGAGGAATGCTACAAAGATTTTCTAGACAAATTCTAATTAGATTAGAATTCCTACTTCACTTTAGAAGAGAACTAGAGGAATTATATTAAACCATGAGGCGTGATCATAGAGAAGCTAAGCAAGAGGTACTCATCTAAAACAAGAGGTACACAAAAGGATTAGAGTCTAAATTATTCTTTAGCACTAAATTCTTGCATAGTGCAAGGATCCAAGGGTTCTAAAGGTTGGAGGAGGTTGTGAGAGAATGACAATCACTTATACTTTTGTGGTTGTATATGTTTAAAAGAATTTACAATTGGTTTCACAAAATATCTCTCTCATCATGATTGTTTCAGCGTCATTATTTTCATTCTCTACAAGATTCATCTATTTTAAATCATGCTCGTGCTCTTCGTCACAACTCTGATTAGATACATAGGCTACTACGCATAAGAAAGATATTCGAATATAATAATTATTGTTTAGCCAAAGAAAACGAAAGTGAAAAGAAGTCTTGGACCCAATATGCACCACCTTTGTTCTTGAAACTGTCGATCTGGTACATATCCTTGCCCCTGGCAACACGCTACAGGCGACTAGAGGAGCAGGAAAAAAATTATTCCATGTGTCAATCAGAAGGCGCATGCTACAACCGGCCACTACGGAAACTTTCTCTTTGCGAGGGTACGGAAACTTTGATGCAGTGGAGATGTGGAATAGATGAGACATGCGAGAATTCAAGCTAAGTCCGAGAAAGATATCACTTGGTCACAATGTCCTAGGGTGACAACTTCTTTTCATAAATCTGGGAACAGCAACGTACTGTCCCGCTCAGACTATGCATGCATCCAATTTTCTCGAGATGTGGAAAATGTTGCTTGGATCCTACATTTGTGCTAGCTATTTGCAGATAGAAGTAAAGAAGGGTAACCCCAAAACAGCTACATTTAATTTGGTTGGGATTTGGGAAGCATTAGAGGGATGGACGTATCATTGCATCATGCAACTTAAACTTTGTCTTTGCTGGTGGACCCGATTCTTGTGCGCTCTCCTTATTCGGATAAATCGAACTTCTTTCGAGCTTCATCATGCAGCTTGAACTTTTCTTTTTGAAAGTTATTTCATCGTAAACTTTAAAATTTGAACATTGAACACTGATCGTGTCCATGAATTCTCGGCGTACGTCTGAAGGGCAGCGTTCAGGGGATGTGTCTTTTGACTCTTTTCCATCAACCTCCGGTTACTGAAGTCTGTATTGCCGCACTGGGTAATCTTTTACGCCGATATATATATAACTGTTGCACGCACCGCACATTTCAAGGTCACATGAGAGAATTATTCTTAAAGCATGAGTTCCATGCCTGCCTGCTGGCTGCTGATGGGGAAATTGCAGCTAGCAAGCTGATGGGCAAAATAGGCAACAATTTACAGCATGTAGACAATGTACAGAAGGTACACCTTAAAAGCAGCTACATTTGGTTGCTGGAAATCCATTCTTTGCCTACACCACGCACGCATCATTGCTGCTCGATCCTTTTGCTCTTTGTTGGTTCCATTTTGGGTAGGAGCTTCAGAACCAATGCTTCTCCTTTTGCAGGCCGAGTCTCCTTTCCAGCTGAATGTTGCAGCTCAAGCATTCGAGGCAGCGAGCAGTATAGCAGAAGATACCACTACTACAAAAAGCCTAATACTAGACGTCAAATTGCAGACGATTTTGTGAAACCATCTGTGATGTACACTATTACAGACGGTTTTAATTTGGAGGCCGTCTGTAGTATTTGTGGCTGGAAAAAGGAGTATCACAGACGGTTCTTACCGCTAAACCGTCTGTGATACTGGAATATCACAGCCGGTTTTATAATAAAAACCGTCTGTGATATTCCGGATTATCACTGTTAGATATCGTCATTCTATTTGTAGGTTAACAACATCACTGTTAGATATCGTCATTCTATTTCTAGGTTAGATGATATGTTAGATGAACTTAGTAGTGTTGTTATGTTCACTAAAATTAATTTAAGAAACGGATACCATCAAATTAGGATGAAACTTAGTGATGAATAGAAGACTGTTTTTAAAATAAAATTTGAACAGTATGAGTGGTTAGTAATGTCTTTTGGTTTAACTAATACACCTAGTATATTCATGCGATTGATGAATCATGTTTTAAGAGCATTCATTGACAAAATTGTTGTGGTATACTTTGATGATATATTGTTCTATAGCAAAACGATGGATGGACACATTGATCATATTAGACAAGTACTAGAAGTGCTTAAAAGTGAGAAATTATATGTTAATTTGGATAAATGCATTTTTTGTACCGATAAAGTTGTGTTCTTAGGCTATATTATTTCTGGACAAGGCATTGAGGTAGATGAATCTAAAACTGAAGCAATTAAGAATTGGCCTATACCCGTGAATGTTAGTCAAGTCAGAAGATTTCATGATCTTGCTAGCTTTTATCGTCATTTTATTAAAAATTTCAGCACAATTGCTGCCCCATTAAATGAGTTAACTAAAAAGGGTGTTGTGTTTGAATGGGGTTCGTCACAGGAAAACGCTTTTCAAGAACTAAAGAAACGATTAATTCAAGCACCACTGCTCACTTTGCCTGATTTCACTAAGACTTTTGAAATTGAATGTGATGCTAATGGAATAGGTATTCGTGGTGTTTTAATGTAAGAAGAAAAACTGGTAGCATGCTTTAGTGAGAAACTACGAAGTACTCAATTGAACTATCCTGTGTATGATAAAAAATTGTATGCTTTTGTGCATGTGCTTGAAACTTAGCAACATTATATTTGGCCTAAAGAATTTGTTGTTCACTTTGATCATAAAGCTTTGAAATATTTGAAAAGCCAAGCTAAACTGAATCGTAGATATGCTAAGTAGGTAGAATTCATTGAAACTTTCCCATATGTTGTTAAGTATAAGAAAAGAAAAGAGAATGTGGTAGCTGATGTTTTATCTAGAAAGAATGTGCTTTTAACTCAATTGAAAGTAAAAGTCCTTGGATTAGGGAGCTTGAAATATTTATATATTTTCGACCATGAATTTTCAGAGCCATAGTCTAAATGCAAAGATGGGAGAGGATGTAATAAGCTACATGTTCATGATGGGTTCTTATTTCGTGCTAACAAATTGTATGTTCCAGATTCGTCTGTGCATTTGCTTTTATTATAGGAATCTCATGCAGGAGGATTGATGGGACATTTCGGGAGAGAAAAGACCTTCATAATATTGAGCGATCACTTTTATTGGCCTAAGATGAGGCGTAATGTCGAAAGGTTTGTACAGCGATGTGTGACATGCCACAAAACGAAATCTAAACTTAATCCACATAGTTTATATACTCCACTTCCTGTTCCTAGTGCACCTTGGGAGGATATTATTATGGACTTTGTTTTAGGATTGCTTAGGACTAAGAGGGGGAGGGATTTAGTTTCTGTAGTTGTGGATAGATTCTCTAAAATGGCACATTTTATTCTCTGTCACAAAAGCGACGATGCGTCGCATGTAGCTGACTTGTTTTTCAGGGAGATTGTAAGATTGCATGGCATGCTAAGGACAGTTGTGTCAGATCGCGATGTCAAATTTATAAGCTATTTTTGGAAGACTTTGTGGGTCAAGCTCAGGACAAAGTTGTTATTCTCAACAACATGTCACCCACAAACGGATGGACAAACTAAGGTGGGGAATAGAACACTTTCAGTGCTGCTACGAACGATGATCAAGAAGAATCTCGAAGAGTGGGAAGATTGTTTGCCGCATGTGGAGTTTGCATACAATAGGGTGGTACATTCTACTACTCAATTGTGATCGTTCGAGGTGGTGTATGGTTTTAAACCAATCACATCACTTGATTTGTTATCACTTCCACTACATGAACAAGTTAATATGGAGGCATCTAAACATGATGAATATGTGAAGAAAATTCATGCCAAGACTAAAGAAGAAATTAAAAAGAAGGTGCGTTACTATGCTGAGAAGACGAACAAGTTAAGAAAGAATATGTTATTTGAACGAGGTGATTTGGTTTGGGTGCATCTACGCAAAGAATGCTTTCCGGATAAGCGTAAGTCTAAGTTAATGCCTCGGGGAGATGGTCCATTCAAAGTACTTGAGAAGATCAATGATAATGCATACAAGATAGAGCTTCCAGGTGTTTATTATGCTATGGGTTCTACATTCAATATTACTGATTTTTCATCGTTCTTTGAACCCAAAAAATCAGAGTCGATGACGACTCCTTTTCAAGAGGGGGAGGATGATGAGGGCATCCTAATTGGTCCGATTACATGAACACAAGCTAAAAAGATTAATCAACAGGTGAACTCGCTTCTAATTAAATTTGGCTTTAATTTACATGAGAACTGGCTACTACCTAATGCTAGTATCTTAATTGGTCATAGGTTTGTGCATGAGGAGACGATGGGATGTCGAAACTAGGAGAAATCGGCGTGTGCATGCAAGGAACTCAAGGCGGGCCGTAAGGAGTTGGTGGTTTCTTCGGTTGGCGAGTACAACAAGAACAAAAGCCCAACTCACATGACCTAAAAGCCCACAACCGTGTATCAAGTCTAGGCGAAGCTATGAGATTAAGCACCTTGATTAGGCTATGTGTTTGGATCACGTGTTTTTGTTTTAACATTGCTGATTTCAGTTTTGAGTCTGTATAAGATTGTGTTTGGATATCTTGGCCGAACAAGATGCAAGTTGGCATTAGGTTTGTGAACCATTGATCTGTGTGTGCGTGAGTTAAATACCATGGTTTCCCTTTTGTAATGACAAACCACAGAAATCAATCTATTATTTTCAGAGAGCTATATGCTTGTTCTTCCTAAGGTTTGGCATACGATTGCAACCTAAAGGGGAATCGGGCATTCCCTACCCGTCGTTCTTGTGTTTCCTTGTGATTGGCTGGAGCGACGACACGTCTACTTGGTGGTCGGGTAGACGATATCACAAGCGTGTGGTTGGGCGAATTCTTTTCTTGTAGATTGTTGTTCTAACAGTGGTTGGCGCCATCGATTCGTCAGGTTGCACGGACCAAATTATCTCCATCGATCCTACGCCGTGAAGATCGAGCAATCTCCCATATCAATCATGTTGTCCTAGGGTGACAACTTTTTTTTCATAAATCTGGGAACAGCAACGTACTGTCCTGTTCAGACTATGCTTGCATTCAATTTTCTTGAGATGTGGAAAATGTTGCTTGGATCCTACATTCGTGCTAGCTATTTGCAGATAGAAGTAAAGAAGGGTAACCCCAAAACAGCTACATTTAATTTGGTTGGGACGCATTAGGCCAGTCTCAGTGGAGGTTTTATGGAGTTTCATGGGCATTAAATACGCTGATATGGCACTGTATTAATGAAGAGAGATGATAAAAGTTTCATGGGAGTAGAGAGAGTTTCATAGGGATGAAACTCTTCTGCACTGTTTCAAAAATATAGGTGTGTTGAAAACTGGGACATGAAACCTCCACTGAGACTGGCCTTAGAGGGATGGACGTATCATTAATCATTGCATCATGCAGCTTAAACTTTGTTCTTTGCTGTTGGTCCGATTCTTGTGCGCTCTCCTTATTCGTATAAATCGAACTTCTTTCGAGCTTCATCATGCAGCTTGAACTTTTCTTTTTGAAAGTTATTTCATCGTAAACTTTAAAATTTGAACATTGAACACTGATCGTGTCCATATATTCTCGGCGTACGTCTGAAGGGCAGCGTTCAGGGGATGTGTCTTTTGACTCTTTTCCATCAACCTCCGGTTACTGAAGTCTGTATTGCCGCACTGGGTAATCTTTTACGCCGATATATATATATAACTGTTGCACGCACCGCACATTTCAAGGTCACATGAGAGAATTATTCTTAAAGCCTGAGTTCCATGCCTGCCTGCTGGCTGCTGATGGGGAAATTGCAGCTAGCAAGCTGATGGGCAAAATAGGCAACAATTTACAGCATGTAGACAATGTACAGAAGGTACACCTTAAAAGCAGCTACATTTGGTTGCTGGAAATCCATTCTTTGCCTACACCACGCACGCATCATTGCTGCTCGATCCTTTTGCTCTTTGTTGGTTCCATTTTGGGTAGGAGCTTCAGAACCAATGCTTCTCCTTTTGCAGGCCGAGTCTCCTTTCCAGCTGAATGTTGCAGCTCAAGCATTCGAGGCAGCGAGCTGCAGTATAGCAGAAGATACATAGCGAAATATCAAAGTGCGTTAGCGTATTGCGTGTGTACCAGTGGTTGGAGTTTTAGTGTATATCTTTAGTGCTACGACTGATATATTAGGGACCAGGAAATTCAGCTCAAACAGATTAGCTCAATTGCAAATATATCAATAGCAAGGGAAATGGACCTCCACTGGGCTACGAATGTTAACTAGGCTGGACCCTGGTAAATGAAACGGGCACCAGTAAGCAATTGCTACCAACTAGATCACGCTACTGCGGCTCATTTCAACTACTTGTTTTCCATGAATCGCCTATCATTGCAACTAACATAAGATTTTACCAGCACAAGAGACTGCTGAATCAAACTCCAAAAAATCAGCAAATAACCCTAGGTTTAGTCTAGAAAATATGTGTACTAACTCTTAGGTCCGCACGCATTTTTTTTTGTATTGATTATACGTAAAAATGAACACATTCTTTAAAAGTTTTTCCATAAAGTGCATATATACATTGGACAATATACGAGAACAACGGCAAAAGAACAAGTCTCCAAAAAGAAAGTTACAAGCACAAGAGAAATAAAATCAACACTTTGAAATAAGATAGCAATGTTCACCTTGATATTTTCATGTCTCTTCAAGTCATTCAAGCCTATAGTTTCTTGCACACGCGGCCCAACTAATCATCACTATGAAGGGCCAATATAACCTTGAAATTCTTGTAAAGACGTCTTTGGCTAACACTACCAATGGCCAAAGCCCGGCTCTAATATATAACGGTCCTGCAAGAGCATACATTCTCCGAAAACGTCCTACACTTCTGTAGATCACAACAACAGGACTGATCACACGGATTGCAACGGCAGTCTTGTGAGCAACCGGGGCCAGCACCGTATACGTACCCAATGCGAAGGCAGTAACAAAGGATGCGAATGAACTTGATAACACGAAAAACAGTGACCTTAGAAAGTGCTTCTGACGGATGGGCAAGTCGACCTCCCAGCAGTTGTTGGAGGGGCAGTGATCGAAATCGAAGAGAACAGTGCTTGAAGTCGAAGGGGCAGTGGTCGAAGTTGTGGTCATGGTCATAGCACGGACGTGGTCGTAGCGGTCATGGTCGTAGTCGTAGCGCCCGTGGATGTGTTACGATTTACGACCACGAGTGCTGGTTGATGTGTTCTAACTTACGACACGAGGTGTGATCGATGTCTTCCGATTTACGACCACGAACGCTGGTTGAAGTCAAAGATCCATGGTCGAAGTCGAACCCGTGGTCGAAGGAGAAGTGGTCATCGTTGAAGGGTCATTGTCGAAGGGGACAGTGGTTGAAGGGGGTAGTGGTCGAAGTCGAAGGAGGCAGTGGTTGAAGTCGGGGGCCGTGGTCAAGGTCAGGGCTGTGGTCGAAGGAGCCATGGTCGAAGGGCGCCGTAGTCAACGTTGAGAGGCCGTGGTCGAGGTCGGGGCTGAGCAGGTCGGGCGGGCCGAGCAGGTTGGCGCTGGTAGTCGAACGACAGGGCATAAGCGCACCGGAGGTCTGCCAACATATGACCACCAGCGATAGTTGACCGCTCCCAGCCTACCATCACGTGCGATGGTCGACGGCTTTCTAACTTATGACCACGAGGTGTGATCGATAGCTTCCGATTTATGACCATGAGCACTGGTCGATGTGTTCCGACTTACAACCACGAGGTGTCCTCGATAGCTTCCGACTTACAACCACGAATGATGGTCGTCGGCTTCTGACATACGACCATGAGCCACTGTCGAAGCCTCCCGATTTAGGACCACGATCGATCGTTGACCGTTGCCAACCTACGACCACCAGCGATGGTCGACCACTCCGGACCTACGATCACGCTCGATGGTCGATGGCTTCCAACTTACGATGACGAGGTGTGCTTGAGGGCTCCCGACCTACGACCACGAGGTGTGGTCTATGTCTTCTGACTTATCACCACGAGGTGTGATCGACGGTTTCCGACTTACTTGACGAATTTAAATACTTTTAGAACATATTTGTATACATATTTTAAATTTTTTTACCACTTGTGAGTTTTAAAATATGTAGTATGACAAATTTTAAAAATCCGTAGCAATGTATAGACATTCAACTAGTGTATATATATACACGAAAAGAGGTTTATTGCTGCCTTGAGATGCATGCTGGTATATATATTTTCTTCTCTTTTGTTTTTTCCTCCTCACTTCTGAAATTTCGATCGAACATGTCTTTTTCATCAGTTGTCTAGGCTTGGCTTGTTCTGTCATCAGCTGTCTTGTCTTGCCTTGTTCAGCCACTGTTAGTGTAACATGGCTGAGTAGAGAGAGTGCATGTTACGAGTAGCGAGTCTCCTGGATAGCCAACCCCGCCGCCTTGACAATCTCACGTGTGATGTGACTATTACACGCCCATGGGCATGTACCCACCAGGTCGATTTCCTTCTCTCTCCTGCCCCTGTGAGCATCTCATGCTTGATGCTTCTTCGCAGGAGGGGAAAAAAGAGAGATGCAGAACTTTTTTAGCACATCATATGTGGGAACGCATTAGTCATATATCACTGATTTGTGGGACTATGTTCTTTGTGGACCCGACTGTAAGTCACATTATTTTATTAGAACATGATATATACATGTGGGGCCCGCCACCTGTCTCAGCTGTATCAACCGAACCACCACGCACCCAGCGACCCAGTTTCTGTACCCCACCTCTCTTCCGACCGGCGAGGAGGTCAGGCGACGGATGAGCGAAGTCGCTACACCCGTCTACGGGATGAGGTGGAGACGCGACGGCGGCGCTGCGGGCCAGATCTTGGCCAGGCTGGCGATGGCTTCTTCCACAAATCCGGTTAAATCCGGTTGTCCCCGCCGCCACCATGGTCGGATCGGGCGTCCCTCCATCTTCCTATACCTCACCAGTGGCGCGTGAGCGGAGGATCCAGAGCAGTGGCGTGGCGCTTCTTCCCGAAGTCCGGTTAGATCCAGCTGTCCCCGCCGCCACCCCCGCCAGATCTGGTTTTGCCCATCTCCCCTGTATTATCTTCCCACTCTCATCCCATCCTTCTCCCCATCTTGTTCCACCATTTTACTGGTCCTATCCTGTGTCACAAAAGGTGGCCTCCTGCGACCCCAGAGGACCATGCCACCACAGGATCCGGCACCGCCGCCTCCTCCTCTGACTGTCCCGGACACTGGCCCCCGTGTATGCACCCGTTCCGCCCGCGCGTCCTTGTCATCTGAGCACCACACTGCCACCAGATCCACCGCCCCCAAAGAGGCGGCGGCCTGCGACGGAAGAGGCGGAGGGACCGTGGCCGGTGACGGGCGGCGGCGACGCTGCAGGCTAGACCTGGGCCAGGACAATTTCATTCCAGGCCGGCGCATCGTCGACCTCCTCCGCTTGTTGGTCGCCAGCCCCGACGCGCAGGCATGGCTGAGTGCACTATCCACGCAGGCGCAATTTTTTCTCCGTACATCATTTATTCCCTCCTCGTTGCTACTCTTTGCGTTATCTATTTTTCTTCTTTTCTTGAAGATGGTTTGTCTGCTAGGGTCCTCCTTTGATGCTTTCATTTGAATTCATCGGATTCGTTCGGATTGGAGTACACATCCAAGAGGGTGGTGCACTAATTTGGTCTCTGTCCTTCCGGTCCTATTGTGCTTTAGCCTTCAGTTCTCATTCAAAAATTTATAAATTAGTTAGTTCTGACGAGCATTCTTACGTGCGCACGTCGAGTCCACCTCTTGTGATCGAACTTTTTGAGTCCATCTTTCGCGGTACGGCTGCACTAAATGATCAGTGCACACAAACTGTTTGTTGAAATGCTGCTACCAGGCATTTTGTTTTGAATCCAGGTTTTGAGTGTGTTGGATTGGGGATCGCAAACATCCTCACAAGTTTGCGCTGTGGTGCTGACCAACCTCCATCGGCAGCGGCGGTGGCTTCACCTTTGGCATGGTGATAGCAGCAACATCAAGACCGGTGCCGCCACGACTAGAGTTTCTCGACTGTGACCTCAGGTGGCCTCTTTCCAGTAAAAAAGTTGTTCCTCTCAGATTATTCATCTTCTTTTTCTGGCTGTTGGGATGATGCAGTTCCTTCACCCTTAGCGTAATAAAAATATTTTCTCACTTCTGTTGGTGGTTGTGTTTGCACTGAGTTACGAACATAGCATTAACAATGTGTGCAAGTAACTAGTGGTGTTTAGTTTAACGGAACATCAGTGGGCATGTTCCATTATATTGTAAATTTTACGTGCTTAGGCAGTGCAATCGAACTAATTATGTGTGCAAGTAAATATTAATTTGTATGGCATTTGAGATTCCACTTCAATTTTGTATGAGATGATTTGGGAGCACATGTGTTCAAGGTTCACTTGATTTTGAATTAGCAGACAGGCCATCTAAATTTTATGATAAAAGTGAAAGATGCGAGAATTGGATTCTCTCTCTTAGCTGATAACTTGGGAATTCTTGTCCATGAGGCCTAAATCACTCAGAATGGAACAATAAAACTGTGAAATTGACTCTTAATGGATTTTTGTGGCATGTATCCCGCTCATGCGACAACTTGTCAGTCTTGTATATAGCACTATTAAAAATTATGTTCCAAAGAGCTAATGGCCCATTTCCATTGAATCTAAGTAGATTAACCTTTGCTTTTGCTAATGTGTTTGATATATAATGCCATCAGTACTCATCTCTTTGCATTATAATATTAAAGGTGAAATGTTGAAACAATACGATGTTTTAAGAGCAGTCCCAATGGTGTATTGATGATGGTTTCTATCCTCATTAAATGACTTGCCACGTAGGCAAAATGCTGACATGGCAACGTAATTAATGATGAAAGAGAGCACAAATCCTAGAAACGGTTTCCTCATGAAGAAACCAGGTCTTCACTCCACCCAATGCACCAAGAAACTATGAAATCGCCATTGGGAAGAAACCACCAGTTTCTAGGGGGCTTGTGGCACACTCTCATTGGAGGAAGAAGATAGAGTTGGGAGAGAGAAAGAGAAAATAATTATTACTCGAAGACACCTTCACTGTGGAAGATAGTTTCTATAGATGATTTCTTGTGCTATGGAAATCGTGTCAGTTTCTTCCATTGGGACTGCCCTAAGGGATATATTGATGTACTAGTCGAACAAAGACATATATTGGAAATATCGCCCACTCGCCAATAGAGAGATCATGGTCTTTATATGAAGTAAGAGTCGACGCTGAGGAGAAGAAATTCTCTTGCGAGTGCGGCTTGTATGAGCATATGGGCATATTATGTCGTGATGCTCTACGGGTACGAGTAGTAATCAATCAGTGACATTTGTGTTATTAAAGAGCATTTGTGGGTGTCTTACTATGTAATCTTTGATTATAGGTAATGACGCACTTATGTGTCTGTGAAATACCTCAATGCCATATCATGAACCGTTGGACCAAGAATGCTAGAGATTTGTTCCCGCCTCACCTGATCCAACAGGAAGACAAAGGTGGTTTGCAATCAAAGGCATTCCGACACAATATAATCTACCTGTCTGCGCTGGAACTTGCTAAGGTGGGTGCAGGGTGCCGGAAGCTTATCTAGTTTCCGAGTTGCAATCGGACTAATTGCGGGTGCGAAGGAAGAGCTTCTGAAGATAAGGACACAGCAATGGTACTGAAAGTGTATTGGTGGAAGAGGTAGACATGTCACTTGATGAAGACCGCCAACCAATACATAGTTCTGCAGGTGAGAATGGAATTATGGAACTTGATGATGAAGATGTTGAGATGTTACCACCAGAGAAACGACGTCCTAGGAAGAAAGTATGTTCCGAAGGGCTAATGGCCCCATTTCCATTGAATCTAAGTAGATGAACCTTTGTTTTCGCTAGTGTATTGTTATATGATGCCATCGGCACTCATCTCTTTGCATTATAATATTAAAGGTGAAATGTCGAAACAATACGACGTTTTACGCGATATATTGATGTACTAGTCGTACAAAGACATACATTGGAAATATCGCCCACTCGCCAATAGAGAGATCGTCGTCTCATATTCGATCACTCGTGTATTTTTTTAGTATTCTACATGTTCCAACCCACTGGTAAACTGGATTGCAGAACACAATTCTAAGTGAGGAAACCATAATATAAGCACGTAATTCTTGCACACTATATTTTCCTAATCTTTGCACATATTGGTGTAGTGAGTTGGATGTTTAGATATGTTACGAGAAGAGAGCCACGCAGCACTCCATCTAGCAGAGCGACCACAATCGACGACCTCGTGTCCCCATCTCGCAGCTCAGGTTGTGGTGAGCTCTGACACCACCCGCACCGGGCCTCATCCACATGCTACACGACACTGCTAAAAAATTTGCCAACAAAGCATGTCCCGCTCTCTCTCTCTCTCTCTCGCCGCCCAATCAATTCAACTAGATGGAAATGGAGATGTACCATGTAACCTGGAGCATCACTTTTCCACGCCATGTAACAAGCAAATTCTGCATAACACACGCTTAACCGAATAGCATTAGTGTATAATGTTCTCTCTAATTAGTGTCTAGATAGTTAGCGCATGCTTAATGGCTTTCATTTTTTCTTGGCTTTTACTAACATCATTGCAATGCACTACTAGAGAGAGAGAGAGAGAGAGAGAGAGAGAGAGAGAGCGTGTGTGTAAAAAAAAGATAAAGAGTGAATGCAGATGCGGCGCTAGGTGATCAGGGAACCTAATGATGTATTAGCAACATGTGCTCTCTAGTCCTAGATCGCTAAATGGAGAGAGAAACACATAAATGGTCCTTATATCACATAAATGGCTGGCTTGCAGAATACTATATTGTGGTAGCTAAAGAGATGGAACAAGTTTGAAATTTTGAATGAGGTTGGTAGGAATTGGAGAGAGAAGCTAATCATGCAAATATAGTAGAAGTACAAACAAAGATATGACTATTGATAGACCATGTGGAGGTGACCACATGTGAATGATGAGTAATTGACAGTGATTTAGTTTAGTCGAGTTTGGTTTGAGTGGTTTGGACCATGTCGTTGCGTGGTGCGACGGACTCGGTCGTTTTGGTCAAACTTGGTCGTATCGGGTTAGGTTGCATATTCTGATGATTCGACAGGTTTGGACTTCTTCAGTGGTAAGTATAATGGTAATTATGCTTTGATGTATCGAGCGGTGCTATTTGACGTGTTTCTTGTCTGTGTGGCTGCAGGACGTCGAGGCGAAGTCGTGGCGAGACACGGAGGACCGGACTAGGCGCAGGTGGCGCTGAGGTCAGAACGGTCGGGATGTGTCGAAGACGACGTGGACTCGAGGTGGAGTCGTGGCGAGGCACGATGGACCGGACTAGGCGCAGGTGGCGCTGAGGTCAGAACGGTCGAGGTGTGCTGAAGACGGCGAAGCTGCGTGGCTTGCGAGGCAAGGGATGAGGAAGCTTCCTGGAAGGTGCGCGAGGGGCGTTTCGGTAAAAACGCAAAGCGACACAAAAGGAAGCGGGTTTGGATAAAGCGCCGAGTTGTTGAAGACCTAATGGGTAAAGCATGGTGCAAACCCATTAGTGGAGGCTATAAATAGAGAGGGAGATGTGTGCTGAAATTTTGAGAGAGTATGTGTGAAAGTTAGGGTTTCATTTGGTTCTCTCCATGAAAATTTGAGAAAGAGAGAAAGAGAGGAGGTGTGAGTTTCTCTCTATGCTCTCCAGGCGTATGGGGACGTAGTTTGAGTTCTTGAGAGCAGTGAGCTGATTGTAAACTCTCATTTTAATCGTGTCATCTCTCTGTATCAAGATCAATATGAGAGACTCTGTTTGAGTGTTCTAGCTATCTTGTGTTTGAGATGGTCTTGTTCTTCATGTTGATCTTGTGATGTTTGGAGGTTCTTAGTCTTGTTTGCTTTGAGGTTGTTTTCTGCAAGTTCTTAATCCTTCCTCTGTATTTGTGTTGTTGGCTCCAGTTACTTCTTTTTGCTCTTAAGTTGTCCTTACTATTTGTTAGCAGTCCGGCTGAATTTTTGGCTCAAATGATTCAGTCCGGCCGCTCTGCAGAAGTATTTCTATTCTAAATTTGCAGCTTCGGCTTTCATTTTTTTTCTTTTTCCTCTTGCGGCCAAGTTGTTTCCCTGTGTGAGTTTATTGCCGTTTCTTCAGTCCTTCCTGTGCTGACCAAATCTGTTTGTCCTGCAGTTCGGTTCTTGCCAGAGGTTTTGGACTGCAGACTTTCTTTTGCTTTTTAAAGTTTCTGCCCTGCAGGAATTAGTTTCCTTTTTGTAGTACATGCAGTTCGGATGCGTGACTTTTGGCCAAGAAATTCTGCACGCCACTCCCTACTACTTAAATGGCTGCATGCAGTGAACATCTCCTTTGAAGTTCTTTAGTGCTTCCTTCTTTTTATTCCTCGTCTGATCTTTAACATTTTTGCATGCAAATCAAACAGCGTTTTTTTCCGTTGAATTTTTTACTGGCTGGTCTCTGATTTATGCTGAATTTTTCGGTGTCACATGCGTTCCGAATTTCAGAGAAATTAATTTTAATTTTCTGTGAGATGCTGTGTTTTGCATCTTTCTGAAAAATCAGTGTTCGATTTCTTGGGGGCGACTTTGAAGCGAGCGACATTCACCCCCCCTCTGTCGCCATTTCGGTCCTACAATTGGTATCAGAGCCGGTTAGCTCTAATTCATAGATCTTAACCGGTCTCAAGAGCCATGGCGACGGACAAGTACTCGACCAAGCCGCCCGTGTTTGATGGCATCGATTACCCCTTCTGGAAGAGCCGAATGGAGACATACATCCAGGCCCAGGGGTATGCCATCTGGCGGAAGGTCAAGGTACGATTCGCTGTTCCTGCCGATGAGAACATCAATGCCGGGAACATGGCTGATGTTGAGGCGAATGCAAAGGCAAGGAACATCATCATCCAGGGGTTGAGTCGTAGCGAGTTTGACCGTATATCTCACCTGTCGTCCGCCTACGACATCTGGGTGACCCTCGACGCATACCATGAGGGCACCACCCAGATCAAGACGGTTCGACAGGACCAGTTCAAGCGCGAATACAACAAATTCGAGATGCTTGCTGGTGAGTCCCTGGACGAGTGTTTTTCGCGATTTCACAAAATCTTGAGCAACCTCCGAGCGGTCGGTCTCACATACCCCGACTCGGACAACGCTCGTCAGATGCTCGCGGCACTCGATCTGCGTGTGTGGGAGATGAAGGTGACCACCATCAAAGACACGACAGACCTCTCGACCCTGACTCTTGACGCGCTGTACTCGCGCCTCAAGACTCACGAGATTGACGTTGTCTCTCGTCGGTCGAAGTCACAGTCGATGGCTTTGGTCACCGATCCTAGTTCGGCTTCTGGTTTTTCCGCCGATTCGCTTTGTGGGTTCTCCCTAGCTGCTCTATGTGACGTAACTGATGATCAGTTAGAGCAGCTAGAGGATGAACAGCTGGCCCTCCTAGCTCGGAAGTTCTCCCATGCTTACAAGAGGAGGAGGGACAGAAAGAGAGGCGGACCAGTCATCTGCTTCGAGTGTGGTGGCCCCAACCACATTCGAGCGAACTGTCCCAAGCTGGAGAAGGGCAAGAACGACTACAGCGGTTCAGGCAAGAACGACTACACCGACAAGAACCGCAACAAGAAGACTCCAGCTCAGACGCCGGGAAAGAAGAAGTTCCGCAACTTCGGGAAGGCCAAGAAGCTCTTCCACCGCGTCCTCACCGCTTTCGACGACCTCGACCTCAGCGAGGTGGAGGGATGGAGCGACGACGACGGGACGGGTGACCAAGAGCCCAAGGATGGCGGCGACGACTTCTCCGGCATGTGCTTCATGGCCCTCGAGGGCGAACTCAGCGACAGCGAGCTGTACTCCGACTCGGACGAGGTATGTCCCTCCTATGACCAACTTAATGAAGCTTTCCTTAAGCTAGGAGGATTTCATGCTAGATCTAGAGCTAGATGTAGCGAGTTGGAGAAGGAAGTAGATAGACTGTCACGGGAGCTTACTTCACTTACATCTGCTCCCTCCCGTGACGACTGTGATACATGCTCTGCTTTGCTGGTTGATATGGAGAAATTAAGGACCTCGCATGATAGTGTGTCCTCTGAGCTTGATTCTATTAAGGTGGAGAATGTTAGTCTGCTTGCTGAGTTAGAGTTGAGTAGGATGGCTATTACCCTACTTACTACTGATGAGACTACTTCTCCCACCTCATGTGAGGTTAAGGACATTGCTGCTAGAGGATCTTATGCCATGCTCCTTGATCTGCCCGATTCTTGTGAAAATTGCAATAATTTAAAGATGAACCTAAAACGGGCAGATCACAAAATTGCTGAGTTGCATGCTTCTTTACTTGAGCCTATTGATTCATGTTTGAACTGTCCAAAGTTAACTGCTGAACTTGAATCTGTCTCAAAACAGTTTCAAGAAATGATTGACAACAACAAGAAAATAGCTCAGTATGCGACTAAGGATCCTGTTAGCTCACCATGCATTAGTTGTGATAAACTAAAACTTGAACTCGTTGCTTTGAATGACAAATGTGTGAAGCTAACTAAGGACTTACTAGAGAAGCCACAATCTGGTTGTGATGTGATTGATGGTGTGGGGGAGAAGCCCTAGGGTAAGGATGAGACGCTTAGAGACGCGAACCAACCTGCTAGTAGTAGGACTGTCCCCTCAGAGTCGGCTGTGCGTGCACAAGTCATTCTTTCCTCTACTGTTGGTTCTTCTTCTGCTCCCTTACCACCTGCTGTTCCCTCTTCTCCCTGCTCTTCTTGCACCTCTCTCTTTCGGGAGTGTCAGTATCTTATGAACACTCTCGAGAGATTTGTAGGAGGCAAGAAGAAGCTTAATCTTATTCTAGACCAATCCAAGATTTGTAAGTTCAATCAAGGTCTAGGATATGATTTCTATGAGGATATGAGGAAGCATCCTCCTGCTATTCTCAGACCCATAGTGGGAGGTGTGATCGAGGTCGAGCCTAGATCTGATGAGGTTAAATTCAAATCAGCGGGCTTTGTCCAAGGGATCTCTGACAGCAAGGTGAGTCCACCTGCAGCTTCGGCCTCTCAGAAGGCGAAGCCTCCCCGTGCTACTTCTACCTCTCAGAAGGTGAAGTACCACTGCACCTTCTGTCAGAAGGATGGACACACAGTCGATCGATGCTTCAGGCGCGCTAGGATTGCGCGTAGAGACCGTGCGGAGGCACTTAGGCGTATTCAGGGTCAGCCTCAGATCCTGAGTGCACCTAAGACTAGCACGATGTCCAGGTTTGCTTCTGACAGGTTTGGGCAGCATCGAGGACTTGGTTTTTCTGAGTCTTCTGGTTTTCGTCCTCATGCTGCTCCGGGTCGTGACTTCCGCCGTCCTGAGGGTACATCTCGTTTCCCCCATCGAGACAGTTACCCACGGCGTGTTCAGCGTGTTGCCGATGTTCCGACTCGCTCTCTCGTAGCAGTCGGACCCCGCAACAGCTTTAGGTCTGCTCACAGACCTTCTGCTTTGAGTGACAGAGAGCGTAGGGTAGATAGAGGTCAGTCGTGCTTGACTACTTCATCTGCTCGACGTGTTGTTCAGTATTGGGTGCCAAAATCTCTCTTGATTTACCCCAGTACTGAGACTTTACTCTCTGTTTGACTCAGGTTCGCCGGGCAGGGAAGGGAAAGGTTTGGCTCGTAGACTCCGGGTGTTCACGACACATGACCGGAGATTCCCGTTGGTTTTCTTCCCTTGCCCGTGCTCCAGGTGATGAGACGATCACCTTCGGAGATGCTTCATCTGGGCGCGTCATCGCCAAAGGTACAGTGCGCATTAATGACTCTTTCATTTTGAAAGATGTAGCCTTGGTTAGTAAGCTGCAGTACAATTTGCTTTCCGTTTCTCAGCTTACCGATGACGGCTTTGAGGTGAGCTTTAAGAAAAACAATTGCAAAATTCTTGATTCTTCGGGTAGTCTGGTTTGCGGGATTTCTCGTTATGGGAGGATCTTTCGTGCTGATTTTTCTGAGTCTTCTGGCGATCCTCTCAGGTGTTTAGTTGCTTCTGAGTCCCGCGACCTTTCCTTCTGGCATAGGAGACTTGGTCATATAGGTTTTGACCATTTGACTCGAGTTAGCGGTCACGATCTCATTCGTGGTCTGCCCAAACTCAAGTTGGTCAAAGATCTTGTTTGCGCTCCATGCCGGCACGGCAAGATGGTTGCCGCTTCTCACCCTCCGGTCACAGTTACTATGACCGATGCACCGGGACAGCTGCTCCACATGGACACAGTTGGACCAGCTCGAGTGCAGTCAGCAGGAGGGAAGTGGTATGTTCTTGTTGTGGTCGATGACTTCTCGAGGTATTCTTGGGTGTTTTTCTTAGCCTCGAAGGATGAGACGTTTTCGCATTTCCGAGGTCTTTTTAGTAGGCTTTCTGTTGAGCTCCCAGGTGCCTTACGAGCGATCCGCAGTGACAATGGCACAGAGTTCAAGAATTCCTACTTTGAGAGTTTCTGTGGTGAGTCAGGTGTAGAGCACCAGTTCTCTTCTCCATACGTCCCACAGCAGAATGGCGTCGTGGAGAGGAAGAACCGTACCTTGGTCGAGATGGCCAGGACGATGCTCGATGAGTACTCTACACCGAGGAAGTTTTGGGCTGAGGCTATAGCCACCGCGTGCCATGTCTCAAATCGAGTTTTTCTTAGGGCACACTTGCACCGCACTTCTTATGAGTTGAGATACGGGCGAAAGCCCAGCGTCTCTCATTTTCGTGTGTTTGGTTGCAAGTGCTTTATCCTGAAGTCCGGGAACCTAGATAAGTTCGAGTCACGTTCTTGTGATGGGATCTTTCTAGGTTACTCGCCTTCTTCGCGGGCTTATAGGGTCTGGAACTGCGAGTCTAGCAAAATGGTAGAGACCTGTGAGGTGACCTTTGACGAGGCCAGTCCGGGGACTAGGCCTGATATCTCAGGTTCTTTAGAGCAGTCCGAGACCATCTTCGTGGATGACGAGGACGATGGAGATGAGGGTTGTCTACCCGATCCAGTCCCTTATCCACCCCTTGAGGTGCCGTCTTCTACCGCACCTCCAGGTGATCAGCCCATGCCTTCTGCTTCCTCTGGAGCTAGTGGCTCTGTTCCTACCTCGTCAGCTCACGAGGTAGAGGCCACTTCTTCATCTCATCCTGGACCTCCCCGACATATCCAGAAAAGACATCCTTCTGAGCAGATGATTGGAGACCTGTTCGAGCGTGTTACCCGCTCAAAATCTGGCTTATCTCAATTCTGTCTCCATTCTGCTTTCATTGCCTCCTTTGAGCCCAAGGATGTTTCTCATGCTCTATCCGATGAGTCTTGGGTCAATGCCATGCATGAGGAGTTAGAGAACTTCGAGAGAAATAAGGTCTGGTCGCTTGTCGAGCCCCCGCGAGGTCACAATGTCATTGGGACTAAGTGGGTGTTCAAAAACAAGCAGAGCGAGGATGGAGTGGTTATTCGAAACAAGGCTAGACTGGTAGCTCAGGGGTTCTCCCAGGTTGAGGGTCTGGATTTCGAGGAGACCTTTGCCCCTGTAGCTCGACTTGAGGCCATTAGAATTCTGCTTGCCTTTGCAGCTTCTAAGGGTTTCAAGCTGTACCAGATGGACGTCAAGAGTGCCTTCCTTAATGGGTTCATTGAGGAAGAAGTCTATGTCAGACAGCCTCCTGGTTTCGAAAACCCCAAATACCCTAACCATGTCTTCAAGCTTTCCAAAGCGTTGTATGGACTTAAGCAGGCCCCGAGAGCTTGGTATGAGAGGCTTAAGTCCTACTTGTTGAGTCATGGTTTCGAGATGGGTAGAGTAGACAAGACCTTGTTCATTCGCCGTCATGGCAATGACCTTCTGCTCGTCCAGATCTATGTCGATGACATCATCTTTGGCGGCTCCTCGCATGCTCTCGTTTCCCAGTTTTCCGATGTCATGAGCTCGGAGTTTGAGATGAGCATGATGGGCGAGTTGAGCTTCTTCCTTGGCTTCCAAATTAAGCAGACTCGGGAGGGTACCTTCTTGCATCAAGGCAAGTACACTCGAGACCTCCTGAAGCGCTTCGATATGAGTGACGGTAAGCCGGTGTCCACTCCAATGGCTACCTCAGCTTCACTCGACCCAGATGAGGATGGCGAGCCAGTTGATCAGAAGGAGTATAGGAGTATGATCGGCTCCCTCTTGTACCTCACTGCCTCGAGACCGGACATACATTTTGCTGTGTGTCTTTGTGCTCGGTTTCAGGCTTCTCCTCGCGTTTCTCACCGCCAGGCAGTGAAACGCATTCTTCGGTACCTTCGAGCTACCATTGACTATGGTATTTGGTACTCTTCTTCTTCTTGTCTTTCCTTGAGAGCCTTCTCGGATGCAGACTTTGCTGGCTGTAGGATAGATAGGAAGAGCACATCTGGCACTTGCCAATTCATTGGCACTTCTCTCGTTTCCTGGTCCTCTAGGAAGCAGTCCGGAGTTGCACAGTCCACTGCAGAGGCCGAGTACGTTGCTGCAGCTAGTTGCTGTAGCCAGGTGCTTTGGATGGTCTCGACCCTGCGGGACTTTGGGTTGACTATCGATAGTGTTCCACTCTTTTGTGATAACACTTCTGCGATTAACATTGCTAAGAACCCAGTGCAGCACTCTCGGACCAAGCATATTGATATCCGATATCACTTCCTTAGAGACCATGTAGAGAAGGGCGATATATTGCTCCAGTTTGTGGAGAGTGACCACCAGTTGGCTGATATCTTCACCAAGTCATTGGATAGTTCGAGGTTTTCAGCGCTACGGGGAGAGCTTGGGGTGGTTTGTCCCTATGGACTGTAGTGAGGGAGAGCTTTGGGCTTTACTGCTTTACTATATTATGCTTCTGTCTCATTTCTATTGCATTGCACTCGGGGTGCATTTGGGTTTAGTCCTTCCAGCATAGGTTAGAGTGTTTCTCTTGCCGAGATGCTTAGACTTCTAACTCTTATCTTGTGCTTCCAGGATTAGCTGCCTCTTATCTCACTAGGTCGAGCTCACTCACTTCTTGTAGGTTCTAGCGAGGGTTGGGCCACCCTCGGGTAGACAGGGTACGTGTTTGCTCTCTAGTGTGTGATTTACTGTTAGCCGATTGTCCTGGAATCATATGGGGTAGATGAGAGTCAGTCTGAGCCATAGTTGTCTCTATATCTTATCTATGCTTTAAGGACTGCCTGTTTTGGTTTCATTTGCCAGCTTCTCGATTTATTGCTTTGGTTCAGGAAGAGTTCATTTGGGAGCGTCTGGAGCTTAATTGTGACTTAACTCAACTTGAACTAAAAGTTGCATGTCATGTTGAGGGGGAGCTGGATTTTTCTGCATTTCACATTGTAATATAACTACATTGAGCCTTGATTATTATCCTGTTATGACATGTTTACAATGCTTTACACCTTGCCATGATTTGTGCTCTATATGCTAGATTGATCATGACTTCATATGTGTAGACTAGCTTTTACCATGATAAGTTAATCAAAATTGCCCAACTTGAAATTAAACTTGTCATGCTAGCATTTGAGTTTAGTCTTTCTTGAGCTATCCTTTTATGATTCGTGCCATGTCAAATAGGCTGAGTAGAGCGTTGAATCTATATTGAGCCTTAGTTTGAGCTGTTTTAGTCTCCTGATGATACATGAGTTAGTACAATGTGTTAAAAAGCAAAAAGATCTCTTTTGTGCGAAAAAACTGATCTCACCAACTCTTTCCTATGAGACGGCTTGCCATTGCACTTGGCATGAACTTAGGGGGAGTTTTGGATGACCTAGACTATCTTCTTAAGCTTATTGCTTGGAGTAGTCGCATAAGGCTTGAGATCTAGCACATAAACAAAAAATTGGGTTGAAAACAACCATGTGCTTTCAAAAGACAATGTTGAATGTGCTCAATTTGCTTAATCTACAATCAGAACCAAGTACTTTAACCAATGTTTCTATCTTGAGCTTATAGCACTCTATTTGGACTCAATGTTAGCTTCTTTGTTCCGCTTAGCTTATTGACATGGCCTGCATCATCCTTGGATGTCTCTAGCTAAACTTTACTCATTGATGCCTTGACTTGCTCACAAAATGCATTACATTTCAGATTGTCATCTATGTGCTCTAGCTGGCTTATATATATGTTCTCATGATCTAGATAGCGTTTTTATTGAGTTATGGCTTGGTGTATTACATTATGGTCATTATGGATAATTCTCATGGCTCTAACTGCTTAAAATAATCAAACTTCAGCCATTTCATCCATTGATATATCATATTCTCTCTTTTGCATCCTTGATGTGTTTATTGCCAAAAGGGGGAGAATAGTGGTAGAAAAAGCTAGTTGGGATCATTTTAGAGCTTTGGAGAACAATTTGCTCTTTCAGTTGTTGCTCTAGTGATCTTTCTGTCGACATGGTCACTTGCTTCATTTTCTTCTATTTAATAGTGGTAGAAAAAGCTAGTTGGGATCATTTTAGAGCTTTGGAGAACAATTTGCTCTTTCAGTTGTTGCTCTAGTGATCTTTCTGTCGACATGGTCACTTGCTTCATTTTCTTCTTTGAACCATGTTGGATTCATCAAACTCAACTCTTCTTTGCGCTTTTTCGAGGTTTGTCAATATACTCATCAAGGGGGAGATTGATAGACCATGTGGAGGTGACCACATGTGAATGATGAGTAATTGACAGTGATTTAGTTTAGTCGAGTTTGGTTTGAGTGGTTTGGACCATGTCGTTGCGTGGTGCGACGGACTCGGTCGTTTTGGTCAAACTTGGTCGTATCGGGTTAGGTTGCATATTCTGATGATTCGACAGGTTTGGACTTCTTCAGTGGTAAGTATAATGGTAATTATGCTTTGATGTATCGAGCGGTGCTATTTGACGTGTTTCTTGTCTGTGTGGCTGCAGGACGTCGAGGCGAAGTCGTGGCGAGACACGGAGGACCGGACTAGGCGCAGGTGGCGCTGAGGTCAGAACGGTCGGGATGTGTCGAAGACGACGTGGACTCGAGGTGGAGTCGTGGCGAGGCACGATGGACCGGACTAGGCGCAGGTGGCGCTGAGGTCAGAACGGTCGAGGTGTGCTGAAGACGGCGAAGCTGCGTGGCTTGCGAGGCAAGGGATGAGGAAGCTTCCTGGAAGGTGCGCGAGGGGCGTTTCGGTAAAAACGCAAAGCGACACAAAAGGAAGCGGGTTTGGATAAAGCGCCGAGTTGTTGAAGACCTAATGGGTAAAGCATGGTGCAAACCCATTAGTGGAGGCTATAAATAGAGAGGGAGATGTGTGCTGAAATTTTGAGAGAGTATGTGTGAAAGTTAGGGTTTCATTTGGTTCTCTCCATGAAAATTTGAGAAAGAGAGAAAGAGAGGAGGTGTGAGTTTCTCTCTATGCTCTCCAGGCGTATGGGGACGTAGTTTGAGTTCTTGAGAGCAGTGAGCTGATTGTAAACTCTCATTTTAATCGTGTCATCTCTCTGTATCAAGATCAATATGAGAGACTCTGTTTGAGTGTTCTAGCTATCTTGTGTTTGAGATGGTCTTGTTCTTCATGTTGATCTTGTGATGTTTGGAGGTTCTTAGTCTTGTTTGCTTTGAGGTTGTTTTCTGCAAGTTCTTAATCCTTCCTCTGTATTTGTGTTGTTGGCTCCAGTTACTTCTTTTTGCTCTTAAGTTGTCCTTACTATTTGTTAGCAGTCCGGCTGAATTTTTGGCTCAAATGATTCAGTCCGGCCGCTCTGCAGAAGTATTTCTATTCTAAATTTGCAGCTTCGGCTTTCATTTTTTTTCTTTTTCCTCTTGCGGCCAAGTTGTTTCCCTGTGTGAGTTTATTGCCGTTTCTTCAGTCCTTCCTGTGCTGACCAAATCTGTTTGTCCTGCAGTTCGGTTCTTGCCAGAGGTTTTGGACTGCAGACTTTCTTTTGCTTTTTAAAGTTTCTGCCCTGCAGGAATTAGTTTCCTTTTTGTAGTACATGCAGTTCGGATGCGTGACTTTTGGCCAAGAAATTCTGCACGCCACTCCCTACTACTTAAATGGCTGCATGCAGTGAACATCTCCTTTGAAGTTCTTTAGTGCTTCCTTCTTTTTATTCCTCGTCTGATCTTTAACATTTTTGCATGCAAATCAAACAGCGTTTTTTTCCGTTGAATTTTTTACTGGCTGGTCTCTGATTTATGCTGAATTTTTCGGTGTCACATGCGTTCCGAATTTCAGAGAAATTAATTTTAATTTTCTGTGAGATGCTGTGTTTTGCATCTTTCTGAAAAATCAGTGTTCGATTTCTTGGGGGCGACTTTGAAGCGAGCGACATTCACCCCCCCTCTGTCGCCATTTCGGTCCTACAATTGGTATCAGAGCCGGTTAGCTCTAATTCATAGATCTTAACCGGTCTCAAGAGCCATGGCGACGGACAAGTACTCGACCAAGCCGCCCGTGTTTGATGGCATCGATTACCCCTTCTGGAAGAGCCGAATGGAGACATACATCCAGGCCCAGGGGTATGCCATCTGGCGGAAGGTCAAGGTACGATTCGCTGTTCCTGCCGATGAGAACATCAATGCCGGGAACATGGCTGATGTTGAGGCGAATGCAAAGGCAAGGAACATCATCATCCAGGGGTTGAGTCGTAGCGAGTTTGACCGTATATCTCACCTGTCGTCCGCCTACGACATCTGGGTGACCCTCGACGCATACCATGAGGGCACCACCCAGATCAAGACGGTTCGACAGGACCAGTTCAAGCGCGAATACAACAAATTCGAGATGCTTGCAGTGGCACACTATAAGTGAACAGAAAATGGAAAACAAAGAAAAGGAGCCGTCTAGTGGATGGGATGCCTTCCAGCACCACCTGCAGGATAGGTTGGGGCCACTAGATCTCATGCAGTGGCTTGTATACTGAAGGCCCATGTGGAAAGGTCGATGGTCAATTAGTGATGAACAATTGGAATATTTATCAAGTTAGATTTTGATTTTGCAAAAGTTACTAAAATTTAGTGTTGTTGTCACGTTTAGGCGGTAGTACCGACCTAGCAATGGTGGTACTACCGCCGTGGTAGTACCGGTGGTGCATAACGATACTACCATAGGTGCGGTATGACTGTAATCTAGTTTGGAGGTTTTGGGCTGGTACCGGAGTTGAAACCGTGGTACTATTGGTGGAATAGTCATATTGGGCATTACATGGTAGTACTACTAGGGCAGTAGTACCAGCATTGTATGGCCGGTATGACCGGCCTTAGCCAGAGGGTATGATGAAAGGACAATTTGAGTGGATTTCAGTTGATTTGTGTTTGGGTCATGGCTTGGAAGTCATGATGGTTAGTTTGTATTGCATGATGTATGTTTTGACTAACGTGCGCCAAGTGCGTGGAACATGAGCTCATAATGGTTGCTTGGTCTTTAGATGTACATAGAGATGGTTAAGAACAAACTGAATATTTGAAGATGTGATGACTAGTTATTAGGCACTACAAGCAATGTGTCAAAGCATGCAAAGATGCGTTGAGGTGAAGGCAACTATGCGTGGGTATTTTGGTAAGTTGGTCAAATACCAAGAATTTGACTTGATCAAAACTGCGACGCATATAGGTGTAAAGAAAGAGTGGTTTAGGCCAAGGTGTACTGAAATGTAAGTGGATGAACTACTAATGGGTTAGTGGGTTGAGTATTGAAAGAGCTTTAAAAGGGTGCGTGAGTGTGTAAAACTTATGTTAATTGGGGTTAATGGGTTTCCCCAATGCGCTAATGGATAGGATCTATTAAGGTTTGCTGGTTGTATTTAAGGGGTGGAGGTGGTAAGAGAAGGAGTTTGCTAGAGTTGCAAGTGTCTAGGGTTAGGTTTCCAGCTTGCCTCCTTCCATGGAGTAAAAAGAATGGGAGAGCACCTTGTAACCAGCAACAACTTGTAATTATTCCTCTCCATGTGGTAATAAAAGATCAAATTCATGCTCATAAGTTTCTTGTGTTCTTGTTCTTTGCTTTGTTGTTGAGCTTTTGATGTGATTTCTTCTCTCTCGAGCTTCCTCTTGATCTTACTATAATCCATGATGAATAATAGGTATTAGTTGACTCCAAATAATCATTCTTCACCCATCTAGATCATCCCTAAGTGGCTGGATTCAAGATCAAGCTTGATTTCACTTCTTCTTGGCTCAAATTTGTGTTTTCATGTTCTATGTAGTTTTAGCTTGAATCTTTGCCTAGATTATCATGCTACGATATGTGGAAGTAGATCCGAAAGTCCTCATTCCTTAGATCTCCATGAGTAAGAAGTAATTTAGATTTTTGAGTTTTTGGGTGTTCTTGACTCCTAGGAGCAATTTCCCTCAAATTGTTGGAACCAAGTATATGAAACTTGTGTTTCTTGTTTGATTTGGACTCAAACATCCTAAAGAATGTGTGTGTACAAAGTTTCAAATCACTTGGAGTTCATGTGAAAGTTATGTGATTTTTGATTTTGTTAGGCTGAATTTTTAGTGCCGATCTAATGGAAAGGTAGTACTGCAATGTACATGGCGGCAGTACCACTCTGAAGCGGTAGTACTATAAGTTACACAGTAGTTTTGGCTTGATTTTTCTTGGAGATTCAATTGGAAGTGCTTGAGACTTGATTTTCATAGCTTTTCATAGCTATTAGAGTTCAAGTAGATGTACTCAGGAGAAAGTTTCAAACAATCATTCACCCTTCATCTGATTGTCGGCATCGATCCTACATATACCCCCTCCACCCATCTAAGGGCTTGCCCTCTACAACACTAAGGACCAGTGTCGCAATCCTCACCTACGCTCACACCCACCAATATGAGCCCTCCTGGCTGTGTTCGCCATCGCTGTCATCGGCATCAGCACCACTTTCCAGACTTACCGCTGCCGTCGCTACCACCGTTCTCCCCTACCTCCTCGTCCTCTTATGCTTAGCGACCACCACCACGCCCACTGCCTTCAATATTTTTCAGGATTATCCATGTTGATTTGGAAATCCCACCGGTGGGGTTGTACCAGTTGCATCATAAGGGTGAGTGCACTATGTATGTTGCCTACATAGTATGACCTACTTCTACTATCCACGAAGCACAAAGACAACGACAAATAGAGGAAGCAGAACAGATAGCGCCCTAATCAACTCGGCTTCGGCTTCTGGCTTCTGGCTTATTTTTCACTATTCATAAGTTTCGTATTTTTCTGAACTTTTGGCTTTTTGTTGAGCTTTTTTGCCGGTTCTTTTTCCCCCGTATTTGTTTGTATTATACGTAATGGGCTAACATATTTTTTTATATTTTAATTTTTTTTAAATTTAATTATGCTAAATAAGCCTCTGTCAGCTACAGTGCTTTTTTCAGCCAGCTACAGTGTTTTCAGCCATAAGCCATGAGCTTTTCAGCCGAATCGATCACCACCTAGTTACGCAGAACGTTGCAAGGTTGCCTTTTGGCTGTTAGGCATCCAAGGATGGACGTAAGGTGCTTTCTTCAGCGTCCAAGATTACTCATGGGAAAATAATATTGTAAGTATATTTGTCACAAAAAAATAATTCTATATATTGTGATTTTATAATTTTTGCTAATATATAAAAAAATCAGCTGTCAACAAAGTTGCACTTTGAAGACCACAACTAAAAAGGGAGTTAATAAACATCATCTAGATATTTTCTTTCTAACAATCATCCAAATTTCTGATCATTAGATTAAAGATCCAACAGCCAGAAATCCATCCCCCTCCAAAAAAAATTGCCTCCCCTAAAAAAAAAAGGAGAAATAATGAGAGCCATTGGATTTTTAATCTAATGATCAGAAATTTAGATGATTGTTAGGAAAAAACATCCGGATGATAACTAGACACTCCCAAAAAAGATATTGTTTAGGACTGGGGAAGTATACAATAACATTGTGACAGTACTTTTTACAACAAACCTACTAATGTTATTTTCATATAACCAGTCTAAATATTTTTGAGTTTATTAGTGGCAAAAGTTTTCAAAAATTGACTGTATGTATTTTAAAATAAACTTATTTAGGCACGTGGAACGGGTATAAATATCAAAGAAATGATTAATTTATACCTTGGCTACGAAGAGCAGCAGCATGCAATGCGTTTTGTCCGTTTGGTCCAGAATAGGAAAGATTCCCACCACTCTTATCATAGAGTGACTTCGCAATTTCGACCTGTTCTAGCAAGACTGCTAGATACAACGGCGACGTGCCGTCTTTAGGGAAGCTAGCCAATTCTGAATCAGCCGCCATTAGAAGCACGACTATCTGGTTGTCACCAAAGCGGACAGCCTCATGCAAGGCCGTCTCCTTGCGCTCATTCTCCTTTCTCACGAATTCCTTCAGCCTCTCTCCACTGTTGTCCTCACCGCTAGCTAGAGTAGTCAGATGAGAGACCATTTTGGATTTCCCAGCCCTAGCAGCATTATGCAGGGGCGTGTCACCCTTCTTGTTTTGTGTGACCAGGAGGTATTTGGCCCTGTGGTAGATGATATGAGAACACTGCAAGAAGTTCTTGCCGTCCCCGTGGCTGGCCACCACATGTAGTGCGGTGTCCCCCTCAACGGTGACGCCCTCCAGAAGAGATGTTGCAGGCGTTGCAAGCTGATGACCAACACCCTCCTCTACATCATCGGAAGCTTCATGCAGCGTGAAGCTTCCGCCGGTAGTGTTATCGGAGGTGTCTTGCATTAGCAAGTCAAGAAATGCTTGAGTAGTTATCCTCATTGGTGGCGCTTGTGCGTCTTCCCTGTTGAATAGAAAATCCATTGCCTTCCAGGAGCCAAAGCGCGCCGATGCTTGCATCAGCGGATTCATGACCGCCTGGGCGGGCTCTGCCGCGGAAGCCTCGTTGGTCGACGCCGGCACCACCACCACCACCATCGTCGTGGCTTCTTCCTTGTTGAGAGGATCCTTCAGCCGCTGGCAGTTGCCACGGCCTGTGGCCATCATCAGCTTGGCGTCCATCTCCACTGCGGGAGCATCCGCCGCCGTGGGCGGGGCCGGAGGTTGCTCTGCACTGCTCGACCCCATCAACCGCACCAACTGCAGTCAGCAAACTTCCTCTTCTGTTTGTTGGATGCTCAATGTAGAAGAAGTTTTTTTTTTTTTGAGACCGCACAAAAGTTACTTGTGTCGTGTGCATGCTCGATCGGCTCAGTTAAGCAGGCAAAAACTCTCTCTCTATATATACACACGACGCGCATGTGCTTTTGTGCGTCTATATTCTTTATTTATTTCTTGAGTCTCGTACTAAACGTGTGCCGGAAGGTGATCCGGAGTACGTACATTTCGAAATACCTGTTGCTAAATTACACCCTTATCCTCACAGAAGAAAATTACCGGCCGACACAAAATTTAGAAAGATGACTGTTTTAGACTATGAAGATTACCCAAGACGCCATGCTTGTATGAGCTCGTAGGTATTGGCAAAACGAAAAAAAGGGGATAATTACAAAAGTCCTTCTACTTGTCACTTCGAGTTAGCATTTACACCCATCACAAGTCACAAGTTAATTATCTCGATTTACAGTATCCCCTACCGCTATTTTCTTCACTAATATTTAGTGGGAAAGCATTAAAAATGAGAATAGGCATCGACAAGCTGGCCCGCATACGCCTCCACTTATCTTCCTCAAATGAGACATGTATATCAAACACTATTACTTTTGATATTTATTTTTATTTTAAGTTACAAGTAATAAAAAAAGTTGACAATAGGGAAAGTATACAAATTTGGATGGAACTTATAGGTAGAGGATGGAATTGGGCTGTGCTTTTTTGGGCCCAGCCCAAAGCACGGCCGGCCCGGCACGGCCCAAGCATGGCCCGTCCCGACACGTGGCGGGCCGTGCCGGCACGGCACGAACGGTGGGGCGGGCCGGGCCTGGAAAACCGGATTGGGTGGCACGACACGGCACGGCACGGGGAGCACGCGTGGGCACGGGCGGTACGACGGGCATACCGGCGCCAGCGGCTGGGCCGCCTCAGCCTCTACCTCGCCTCCCCCAGTCCCCCTCCCATCGACATCCCAATCCCCACAACCACAACCATCACAGAGCAGAGAAGAGAGAGTAGAGGGGAAGGAGGCACACCGGTCACCAGAGCTCGGATGAGTGGACGATGGCCGCACCGCCATAGCATCCCGCATCCTGCGCGATGACGAACTCGTCGTCGGCGCCCCAGTCACCGCCTGGCCATCCGCCGCTGGTGGCTCGCTCTCAGAGTAGTCGAGGTCGCCGTCACCGTCGCTCGAAGCCAGGGGAGGAGGGGGCGGCGGGGGAAGGAGAGGGTACCGGGGGAGAAGGGGGCGACCAGGGGAGAGGGGGGCGGCGGGGGAGGAGGGGCGACGAGGGAAGGCGGGGGCGGCGGAAGGAGGAGACGGCGGGGGAGGAGGGGCGGCCGGGGGAAGGCGGCGGCGGTGGAGGGGGCGGTGGAGGCAGGGAAAGGAGGGGGCGCGGAGGAGGGGGCGGCGGGGGAAGGCATGGGCGGGGGAAGGAGGGGGGACTCGGAGGAGGAGGGGGCGGCTGGGGAAGGCGGGGGCGGGGGAAGGAGGGGTGGCAGGGGAAGGCGGGAGCGGCGGAGGAGAGGGTGGCGGGGGAAGGCGGGGGGCGACCGGGGGAGTAGTGGGGCGGCGGAGAAATGAATCGAGCGGCGGCGGCAAAGGATTTGAGGGTTAGGGTTTTTTTGGATTTTTTACGATTTAGTCCTTCAGGTTTTCATTTATTTTGAATTTCTTCTGTTCTAGCCCTCAGAAATTCTGATTTCATCGCGAAAAGATCCTATACATCCGTTGTGACATGTACATCTGTATAGAGCAGTCCTTAGAATGCCAGATTTGAAGATTGAGTTGGGTTTTGGAGATGTGAATGTGCAATGTGTGTGTGCATGTGTGTGTGTGTGGTGTGTATATATATATATGAGATGAGGAGAAAGATGCGGATGGTTGGATCTTAATCCAATGACTGAAAAAAGTGATTGAGATATGTTATGATTTAGGCCAAGTTTATTGTTGCACTTGTGATATGAGGTGTCTTTTCTTGTTCTTCATTTTTGCACTTGTGATATAAGATGTCTTTTCTTATTCTTTCTTAAGAAACATTATCATACAAAAATAATAAGTATTTTCAATGTTGCTCCTCCTTAGGTCACCACCACCGAACCCTAGGTCGCATCCTCGTGGCTCTCTTGCTTCTTCACGTAAAATCAGTAGGGCTGGACCGCTGGAGAAGAAGATCAATCAAATCAACATATTCTAACATATATTTATAATTTTTACAACATAGCTCACCCCCATTGTGATTTTATTTTATGTAAGCAAAATACTACTACATGCGATTCTAATTCTAACATAACTGCCTTCACCAACTGCCTTTTTAATTCGAGCATTTGATGAGATAACCACCCCCATATATGTTACAATTAACCATTTTGTAAATAGAGATAGTCTGTTATTGGTGCGTGTATTCCAAGTAGTTACTAAATGTTTGAAAAACTATTTGAATTGATTTCTTAACTATAGTAAATTGCACTTATGACTCTGGTTGAGCTTTTCTATTTGACTAGTTGGGCAGCACTATGCCAGATTGCCGGACGATGAGCTAGATGTCCACGTACGCCAGAGTCTGATTTGCAACAAGATATGCATGCCATTGGACTAGATGACCAAGTTCGGAGGTGGAATGGCATGAGACAATAGTATGGAATTTTAACTAGGTTTTTAATGAGGCGGGTACGAGAGAAAGGAAGATGGCGGCCACCACTAGTCCGTTACAATTGTCGTCGTCGCTTTCGTCGTATATAGTTACTTTTGAAGGATTGCGCGTAGGCTACGAAAGTAGAAAACAAAACGTTTCTACCGCGCACACAAGGACATCATGCTTAAGGAGGGATCATGGATCATTACCACTAGACGCGCAGCGCAGCGGAAGAAGAGTTGGAGAAGCCGATCCAACCACGCGCGTCGAGGTAGTAGTGGAAGTAGCCGATTGTCCCGAACAGATCGTCTCCTCCACGCGATCAACCACACCACGAGCAGATCCAATCGGTAGGTTGTTGATGCCGATCAACACCGCAACGAGCAGTGCCTCCACCGGTATCCACACGTCCGGGGCTGGAACGCCGATCGCGAGTGTACTAGCACTCATGAGCGGCTAGGGTTTGACTCGGGAGGTGGCGGCTAGGGTTTTTGCTCGGGATTAACAGAAGCACGTGTACCCCTCAGCCCCTTGCCACCATATATATATAGACCTCCTCACTTGGGCCTTGTAGACCGAGGCCCAATAGGAGTCTACTCGGATCTCTATCCAAATTGAGCCCACATCCGAATCATATTCGAATTAGTATTCCAACTCGTTAAGTGTGTGACCCTGTAGGTTCACGTATACTTGGTCGCGACCCGGAAACGCCTTTCCGGTCACCCTGTTAATAGCGGCCTCTAGTAAGACATATTAACCCCAAAGTATACGTAAAGATCATATCGGCTGAACCTGTAATGTTCTCATGTACGAATCCCTTTGCCTCACGATATAGATTGAGCTCAAGGCGAGACCTGTGTCATCCTCTTAATAGCTCAATCACTCTCTCGATTCCGTGATGGATTATAAACTTGTGATTGACTCAATCACCTTGGCATGGCCATGCACTTTCATAATCCATTACATCGAGGGGCCCAGAGATATCTCTCCGATAAGGAGGGACAAATTCTATCTTGATCATTCACATCCCACTACATGTTTCATGGCAAACCCGAAGACTACTTTTATGACTACCCAGTTACGGAGTAGTGTTTAGTAGTCCCAAAATAAGCTACTACGCATGTTGGGAACCATGATGATCTCAAGTCTAAGGATTCTACATAAACACTACTTGAGACCAACTGATGACACATGGAATCTCTGCAGTGTCTCATGGCGGGTCTATCCAACATATGTTCACTAACACATGTCCATATTATTGATTTGGTATCACCATACCATGATCCATGAGACATGATCATCAATCAATACATATGCTGATCTTTGAATCATATTCGTTCCTCATATAATATATGATCAGGGATCATTTAGAAATAGCAACATTTTAGCATTAAGAGTCTCATGAATAAGTCACATACTCATTGATCAATAATGATAATGTCTATTTCAAGGAACAAAGTAATGCATCATAAACATAGTATGTGATATATAACATCTCCATGTTGCCTCTAGGGCATATCACTAACAACTTTGGGCTGGGCTTGGGATGGCACGGCACGAACGCCGGTACGATGGGTTTGGGCCGTGCTTGGGCCTGGTCGGAGGCGAGGTGGGCCGACATGGCACAACACAACGGGATGACTAGGCTGAGCCGGCACGACCCAATGCCCACCTCTACTTATAGGGTGTAAATGTCCCACAATTACTGGCATAGGGGGTTTTCAAAATTCAGAACGGCAACTATGGTGTTTTCATTATTGTTGAGTACAGTGACACGTGTCATGTTCTACTAGGACTTGGACTTTGGAGAAGTATGTAGTAAGTGTTTTGCACAAATTCTAATTGGATTAGGATTCCTACTTCACATTGAAAGAGTACTAGAGGAGCTATATAAAGTCATGAGATGTGGCCAAAGAGAAATCAACCAAGATGTACTCATCTAAAACAAGATGCGCACAAGGGATTTAAGCTTAGATTATTCTTTAGTACTAGATTCTTGTATAGGGTAAAGATCCAAAAGACCTAAAAGATTTGAGAGCATTATAAGAGAGTGGTGATCGCTTATACTTTTGAGGTTGTGTTTAAAAGAATTTACAGTCGGCTTTATTAAAAATTTCTCTCTCGTCGTAATGGTTTCAGCGTTTTGGTTCTCACTATAACATTTGTCTACTTTGTTTTTAAGATCATGCATATTTATACCATATCACATGACTTTTGTTAGATACAAGGACAGCTACCGTAAGAAAAGATATCCGAGTATAACAATAATTGTTTCTCCAAAGAAAACGAAAGCGAAGAGAAGTCTAGACCTCGATGTGCACTACCTTTGTACTTGAGACTGTCGATCTCGTACATATCCTTGCCTAGAGCTGAGACTTGGCCGTGCCGTGCCGGCACGGCCCAGACCCATCGTGCTTCGTGCCATGCCGGCTCGGCCCAGTCATCTCGCCGTGCCGTGCCGGCCCACGTCGTCTCCGACCAGGTCCAAGCACGGCCCAAAGCCCACCGTGCCAGCGTTCGTGCCGTGCCAGCCCAAGCCTAGCCCGAAATTACTATACGCGAAGGCGGTGGCGACGGTCGTCATCTTCCTTTCTCTCGTACCCGCCTCGTTTAAAACTAGTTGAAATTAAATTAATTGCATAAAAACATGGGCACGCAACAACATAAATATTTCAGAAAAAAGTGGAATTTCTTTAATATTTTAGAAATACAATGTTACTGCATCGTTAAAAACCTTACGCCCCAGAGTGGGGTTTCCCGAGTAAGGAAAAGAGTACAGTAACAATATATGTATATACGAAATATTACAACATGCGTAGATAATATCTACTCGGCAATGTTTATGTCAGCATACGCCTGTACGATTTCGGGATCCTCCAGTTGATGTTGTTGCCGCTCTTTGGCTAATTCCCAGTCTTTGGCACATGTGATTGCCTCCACCATCCTGGGCGTAAGGGATGATCTTCTCTCTTCTATTATTCTCCCTACCGTACAGAACGTCGCTTCTGAAGAGATAGTGGACACTGGCACCAGGAGAACATCCTGTGCGAAATGTGACAGCACAGGAAAGATCCGCCTGTTGTTCTTCCACCACTCGAGCAAGTCTATCTTACTTCCATCAGTAAGATCAGGATCAATGTTTGTAAAATCATGCTCCAAATAGTGGTTCAACTCCGAGACATAATTCCACTTGGAGGATGCCTGAGCTGAGAGGACGAAAAAGTAGACTTGCCCTTTAGTTTCTTCCACAAGTGTGATCCAAAGCTTGTCTTCCCATGTTGCGTTTGCTGTGAGGCCTCCAATCTTCCGTTGCTGCCAATCTTATCATGATACAAACGAAAAACACGAAAAAGCTCCTTTTTGACATGTTCGAAAGCTTCTGAATAATCTAAGCCAAGACATTCACCTATCCCCTCCATACCTACCTGTAAACCTGTCAACTTTTTTGTAGGATAAAAAATAATAGCAAAACAATACAAGTGTGAAAGAGAACCAAAATATTTAACAAATTTTTCTTCCATTGCTACGACGACATGGCCTAAAAGAGCATCGTCCCTAGATTTAGCAATTTTATTTACAATTAACCAAATAAACTCTATAACTAAGCAATAAATACCAGATAAAACCTTTGTTGCTTTATAAAAAGGTTTTAAAAACTCTCGAAAATGACTAGCAACCTGCCAATCTGAATTAGTAACTAGCAATTCATTATTTTGACAGTTAGCATTGACAAAAACGGATATGATATTTTCATAACCTTGTATCTTTTTTAGCATGATATATGTTGAGTTCCACCTCACCTTCATGTCAAGGCCAAATTTTCTTGACTCTTTCCCATTAGCTACACAGTACTCCACGAACCTAGCTACCACTTGTGGAGAACTTGCGAGGTAACGAATAACATCACGGATACTGTTCAGATATGGACCAATTACTTGCATACCATCTTGAACAACAAGATTCAAGATGTGGCATACACATCTCTGGTGGAGGACATAACCACCAATATATGTTTGTAATCTTGGGGTGAGGATGTTCATAGCCATTGTATTTGCCGATACGTTATCTAGAGTTATAGAAGCAATTTTATTATCTATCTTAAAATCATCAAGTACATATAATATACGCTCGGCAATTGCCTCTCCCGTGTGTGATTCATTTATTAGTTTAAATCCTATGATTCTTTTATTTAGTTTATAATTATCATCTAAATAATGAGCTACAACACTAAGGTATGCACTTCTTTGGTGGGATGATGTCCTAATATCGGAGGTTATGGCAAAAGAATATTGAACTTGTTGGAATTGTTGTTTTAACTCTACCAGTTTTTTTTGATACATCTGTAAAATATCGGATGTAGTAGTCCTCCTACTAACATGTTGGTACTGTGGGCAAAAGCCGCGTTGGATCATTCTTTCGAACGCGCGACTTTCACCCATTTTAATCGGCTGATCTTCTGAAACTATATATCTAGCAATTTCCTCACATGCATTAAGTGGGTTGTATACCCAAGTACTTACAGAGCCATCGGCCTCAAAGTTTAGCTGTGTTTGTACTCCTCCTCCCCCTCGGTCCTGTGCCGCCATCTTGCGTAAGCATGCTTTGTAGTGGCGGTTCAAGTGTCTTGTCCCTACAGCTGTACGAGCACTTAATTTAGCATTACAATAATTACAAGTTGCGATATCTACCGTTTCACCGTCTCGGATGTGCTTGCTCCAGGTCATGTGCTTCCAGCAATTCGCCCTTCGTGCAGACCTGCCAATGTTGGCGTCCGTGGACGGGGGAGAGAATTCTGGTGTCCCCGTTGCTCCCTGGTACTCCTCATAGCTCTCTGTACGATCCATATGACGGTCATCCATGCCGTAGTCTCCCATGCTTGGCGAGAGCCGACGAGCATCAATGGGGGTCGGAGGAGGACTAGGGGAGCGACGGCGAGAGTTTACACTAAGTCGTCCCGCTGTCCTTTTCGAGCTTCGATTTCTCTGCATACTGCTTGATTGCTCCCTGGTATTGCGGCTTCTTGGTAACAAGGTGATTAATTAATAAATAAGAAATATAAATACAATAAATATGCTTGTGAAATTAGAAGTAATAAATAAATAAAGAGTACAAATGCGGAAAATATATGAAATAAACTTGTGAAATGAGAAGAAATAAATAAGACGCTTGGTGAAGAAATGTGAAGCGGAGTGAAGAAATGGAGCTTGTTAATCTGTGATGCTCGGAAGAAATTGCAGAGCGGAGGGAGTGAAAAATGAAGCAATGCGATTATGCTGGGAAGATGCAGAGCGGAGGAAGTGAACTTATAAGTATAAAATTCGAACGTTATCTTCTGAACGCTAATTTTCTAAACGTTGCATTCGAACGTTAGTGACCGTTCTCAACTTTTTCTGTGAAGAATCTTTCATTTTATCAGCTTTTTTCACATCCATCTCTCTTTTCCCCGTCTGGCCCCCTCCTCCATCTTTTTTTCTCACCGGCCCACCGTTTCCACGTCGCCCCTCCCTCTGTCCTCTCTCTGACCCTCTGTCCTTCGGAGCCTTCGGCGGTTCGGCCTCCCCCAGTCCCCACTTCCCTACGATCCCACCCGGGCCCCGGCTCCCACTCCGGCACTCCCTCCCTCCCACAGTCTCCTACGCGCTGGGCGCTCCCCCGCCTCCCCCTCTGGCCTCCCTCCCTTGGCCTCCCCCACCGCCCCTTACCCCGCCGCCTCTCCCGCCGCCCCCTCCGCCTCCCGCGCCGCTTCCCCTCCCCCTCTCGCGCCGCTTCCCCTCCCTCGGCCCCCCACCGCTCCCTCTCCCGCCGCCTTTCCTACGCCGCCTCCCGCGTCGCTTCTCCCGCCGCCCCTACCCATCCCGCGCCGCTTCCCCTCCCTCGGCCTACCCCATCGCCCCCTCCCTCGGCCCCCCACTGCCGCCTCTCCCGCCGCTTCCCCTCCCTCGGCAGCTCGGCCCCCACTGCCCCCTCCCTCGGCCCCCCGCTCCTCCCCCGCCGGCCCCTCCCATGCCGCCTCCCCGGCTTCGCCTCCCCCGCCGCCTCCCCCTCCGCCCCCTCCCCAGCTCCCCTCCCCGCCGCCCTTCCCTCCCTCGGCCTCCCTCACCGCCCCCTCCCCCGCCGCCTCCCCCGCCGGCCGCCGCCCCCTCCCCCTCCCGCACCCCTCCCCCTCCGCCCCCTCCCCGCCGCCCCCTCCCCCGAAGACGATCACGCCGCCGGTGGGGCCGACCAGGAGGCGGCGGCGGCGAAGCTGTCGCGGCAAAGGCAGGCGCGGGAGATGTCGTTGATGGTGTCGGGCTGTCGGCACTGGCGAGGGTCGTCGTGGGGGGTGCGGCAGCGATGGCGTCGTATGCACTTCGAGGGGGAGGATGGGAGGTCCCCATGGAGGAGGCGTGGCGGCCGCCGTACAGAGAGCCAGCAGGCGCTGCCGCACCGTCGCCTTCGTCGGCCTCTCCCCTTCTGGCCGGTACGTACACACTCCACAGACCCCGACATCCCCGGCTCCGCCTCCCCATGCCGCCGTGCCGCCCGAGCCCGCCGTGCCATGCCGGCCCGAGCACGGCCTGATCTGCCATGCCGTGCTGTGCCGCCCACCGTGCCAGACTTTGAGGCCCGGCCCGGCCCACCGTTCGTGCCGTGCCGGCACGACACGCCACGTGTCGAGCCGGGCCGTGCTTGGGCCGGGCCGTGCCGGTAGTGCTTTGGGCTGGCCCAAAGAAGCCCGGCCCAGTCCCACCTCTATCTTTGCTCCTGGAAACACGCTACAGACGACTGGAGGGGCAGAAAAAGGGTCCATTTGTGAATCAGAAGGCGCACGCTACAACTGACCAGTTCGGAAACTTTTTCTCTTTGCGAGGGTACGGAAACTTTGATGCTGTGGAAATGCGGAATAGATCCGACATGCGAGAATTCAAGCTAAGTCCTAGGGTGACAACTTCTTTTTCATAAATCTGGGAACAGCGACGTGTTCAGACTATGCATGCATCCAATTTTCTCGAGATGTGGAAAATGTTTCTTGGATCCTACATTCGTGCTAGCTATATGCAGATAGAAGTAAAGAAGGGTTGCCACAAAACAGCTACGACAAGGTTCGTTTCGGCTGTGGTCAGCCCTGTTGTTTTTAGTTTTTTTGGCTTTTGGTTTTGGTTTTTTCGGAAATTGAAACAAATAGAACGATTTCTTTAAGTAGTTTCTCAAAGCTGTTTCTTCAAATGACTTTTCAAATTTAAAATCGTGTGTGCCGTCCGTCGTTGTCTTGAAAAACACAGACAAAAGGCATAAGCTGCAGACAAAAGTCATCAACTGTAACCTAAAACAATATGGCCAATAGCTTACAACTGAGGCTGATGGTTTTTGGCACTTGTAGCGCCTAGAAATTTGAAAGGACCACGATATTTCAAAACTTGGAAAAACCATTGTTAGTTTTGGGTCTAATCTGGGCTTAAGGGCTCCTTAAGAAAAAGGGATGAACAATGCTTGGTGATTTCACACGAGGGGTAGAGATTTCATAAAAACCTGGTCGGGTTAAGCTTGGGTTGTGAATGGTTAGTTCATTTATGTGAATGATTAGTTCACAGGTGGTTCGCTTACGTTAATGGTTAGTTCATAGGTGGTTCACTTACATGAATGGTTATTTCACGGGTTGTTCATTGGGTGAATGGCAGTTAACTTATGTTTTATTTAATTCCTTTGATTTAATTACTTATTACTTATTTTCAAAGTTCACTTTCAATCTAAATATTGTATTACATTAAATTGATATTTTCTGCAAAACAAACCACTTAGCCATTCTTTGGTAACCATTTTATAATTCAAAATGCATTTTGTTACAAAGAATTCACTGAGTACTCTATATACTTATGGCTATATCCATATTTACTCAGTTGCTGAGTAAGTGTTATATCAGTCAGAGGTACATGAAGGAGGTTTCTTCCAAGACTTCTCAGAATAGAACTTCTCCTCCCAGTCAATTGCCTATGGCATGTCAAATGGCCACTACACTTATCTTTTGTTTTTTCGTTGCTAATTGTGTTATGCCCTTCAAGCTAATAAAATTGTAAGCTTGGCCATAAGGTTGAAACTCTGATAATTAATAATATTTGAGTTTTTCTTAGTTAATTGTGATCATGGTCGATATTTTAGATATGTTTTCACTATGTGCGCTAACGTGATCATGGACTCATGTAGAATACACAGAGAGTCTAGATTTACATATTCAGGTCTTCACATGTCCTGTTCAAACTATGCATGCATCCAACTTTCTTGAGATGTGGAAAATGTTGCTTGGATCTGACATTCATGCTAGTAATTTGCAGAAAGATGTTGAAATAACCCCATTTTTTAGAATCGGATCGAGAAGTTTCTCACAACAACCTCAGAGTTTAGTTGTGAATAGAAAGTGTCATCGGTGAATCCAGACATTAAACATAGAAGCACCCCTAGTGGGATTAAGGACCGCCGAGGGTGCAAAGGGACCCAAGAAGAAGCACATAACCACTAAGTGTATACAGTATGAGTGTTCTAGGGTTACAAAAATGCCTCCTCCTCTCTTATTACAAAGGGTCCTATTTATAGGGGAGAGAAGCAGGCATGTGAAGTTACAAGTTTGCTCTTAGGGCCTAACTTATTCCTAGGGTGTATCTACATTGTTTGCCCTGCATGGGCTTCGCCACGTTTGAGCATCTAGGGTCGGCCTCGGACCTCGCCCGAGGTTGTCCCCGGACCCTTCCAAGGTCGGCCTTATATATCTCACCCAGGGTTGGGCCTAGACCCTTCCAGGGTCAGCCTCGTGAACCTCGCCTAGAGTTGGCCCCGAACCCCTCTGGGGTTGGCCTCGCGTATGTCACCTGAGGTTGGCCTAGGCCCCTCTAGGGTCAGTCTCGCGTACCTCGCTTGGGGTTGGTGCCCAGACCCCTCCAGGGTTGGCCCCTAGACCCCTCCAAGGTCGACCTCACGTACCCCGCCCAAGATTGGCGCTGGACCCCTCTAGGGTTGGCCTCACGTACCTCGCATGGGGTTGGCCCTGAACCCTTCTAGGGTCGGCTCCCGGGGTTGACATGGGGACTTAGCTCAGTGTAGATCCTCCAACGAGCGCCATCGCTTCCACATGGTCATGGCCCCGAGGTAGTACAGGACCCTCCCACAATAGTAGCCCCTCGCCGATCTAGGCGGTCGTTAACCACCCGCCTGGGCCAACGCACCGACATGCAAAAGGGCTCAACACGCTGCCTTAGGTTGATGATCCCACTAGTAGCCTACAATGTATTCTGACAACATGTTAAAATATCTTAGTCCTTGTGCAAACCTTAAAGGATAGGTTGTGCCCATGCCTCCAAGTTGGGTTCGCTTAGTGTTCGCTAAAGGGTCGTTGCTCTACTCGGTCTATTTTGGGTTGTATTAGGGAGTTCACTGTTGCATAAAAGGGCACATAGTCATAAATAGTTATGGAGTCAAGCACGACTGCCTAGATGTCAAAGTCACTTGGAGGCGCGGGGTTAGGACTTAGCCCAAAGAAGTGCCTCATAAAGTCAGTCCTTGACCCATGGTGTTCGAGAGGTGAAGGTATGCGCGGGAGTGCCAAGCTAGACTTGCTTAGACATGGCCACCAAAGGATGATAGAACCCAGGGGTGCAAAAGGTTGACCCATGCGAACATGCTAGAAATAAGTGCCTAACTTGCTGGTTCAAGACGCGCGGAGTGCTTGGGTAATCGAGTCATTGTGTGAACTCGTCGGGATGGGTGTGGATATACCTTTAGTCTGAGGTGCAATGGAGCTTCAAGGTGCATGAATCCTACTAGGGCATACACATCCCTATGTGCAAGCTTGATTGGTGATGCTAAGTTGGACGACATCTCGAGATGTGATCGATCAATGCATGCTAACACACCAAGATGTTTGGAGTCGGTGACATACTCGAGTTTAGCCTGATGAGGACTGTCCTTCAAGGTGAAGGGATATGTGCAAGGATGTTGCCTACTTGACCCAGTGAGGCATGGTGCTAGAAGCTTGGAGGCGTGCCGTGCACTCGGCTTATAAAGGCATGGCCCATGAAGCAAGGAGTGTCCACTGCAAATCCATACTTTGTCGAGAGAGGGCCCTCAAGGCTGATCACACCACATTGAGGTGGTGTGCTAGCGCTTGTTGATGTAAAGTAATCAATCCATTGGACATGCATAACCGAGGCGATGCTGATAGATTGAGCTGGGCTTGGTTGAGGAAATGCCCGGTATATCAAGTTGTATCATACGAAAGTGAAGCCATTGTGGAGTGTTGCCCCTTGCTAAGTGGACTAACCCGACGACTAGGGGTGCACTGGGCACGAAGTATTAGGGATTGACGAGTTTCCTGTAAAGCAAGGAGATGTACGCCAAAGTGCCTACTAACCAACTCCCTGAGGGCCGCCCATGGCACAAGTGGGTGTGCACAGAAGTACCGAATACTCAACTCACCTTAGGTACGACCTCGTGAGTTCTCGACTCACTGAGGGCCAGCCTTTAAAGTGAGGATATATGCACCTGAATGCAAGGCGACTAATTCATCGAAGCCTGCGTGGCTAACTCATCGAGGCATTGACTGTGAGGCATGGGGTCCTCCACAAGTCAGGGCGTGGCCCTGGATAGAAGGAGCTGATTTGGTTATCCATAGAGCTAGAGAGTCCACAGTTAGGTAAGTTCGATTGGGGGGAAACCATCAAGACCGATCAAACTATGTCAGGGTCAAGCCATTGCTCTCAAGTCGCTTGAAAAACTTTGCTGACACGCTGGAAGGGCCGAGGTAGTGGGCAAAGTAAACCAACTTCTCAAGAGAATGCCGATCTTGTCTTTGGTGAAGCACGGACTTGGTCTAGGGAGTGGCATCCTAGAGGATGGGGAAGGCGATGACATTGTGGCTAGATCTACTGTCCCTAGCCTGGACTTGCACCCAATTCCTAGTGGGGTCGAAGTTGAGGCGGTGTTTGGGATGAAGCACACGAGTTGCACTTCGCTTTGTGGAAGCAAGAATGTCGTCATCTCCAATCGGAAAAAAACGTGGTGCTCAAGAGGGGGCTCACGAGTAGAACTTCGCTTTAGGGAAGCGAGAACATTAACTCGGCGCTCATGATGAAGCTCACGAGTGGTACTTTGCTTTGGAGAGGCGAGAAAGTCACCATCTCCCATCGGAAAAAACTTGGCGCTCGAGATGAAGCTCATGAGCAACACTTCGCTTGGCAAGATGTTAGGTGATCCAATCGTTACAAGCTCAAACTCTAAGGAGAAGGAGAATTAGCTCAACCCCGGCAAGGAAGAAGAATTAGCTCAATCTCGTTGGAGGATATCATTGACAATGCAGAGGCCAAGCCATCGAGGTGAAGCAACTTTCGGCTAAGGCAAAAGCCGTCGAGGCCAAAGTGAACCATAAGGAGGCTAGGCCATCCAAAAATAGATATAAAAGAGGGTGAGTTTAGGCAGATAGATTTAAATTAAGCTTGGTTGGTTCGAACAGAGTTAAAATGGGCCAGTCAGGAAACGATCGAAATAGGTATAAATATGTTATACGAGTTTTGGATGAATAGTAATAGGTTGGTACTATTCCTAACGGGTCAGATCTTATGAACAGTAATGGGTCTAGACTAACTGTTTAGGCTGAACAATAATGGGCTTGGGTCTGAACAATGTTGGGCTGGACTGAAACAGTAATGGGCCACCACTGTTGGGCTTCGCCCAATTGACCGGTTGGGTTGGTTTATGGCCTTGGGCTGACTTGGTCGGCCTAGTCAAATGGTCTAGTAGGCCTAAGTTTGCTTTGGCTCGGCTTGATCTGGCACCATGGCAGTTGAGTAGGTGATCACGGCACGCGAGCTTAAATGTGCTTCGGCAGTAATCGCCAACGGTGAGCGGTGGTGTGGTTAGGACCAAGGAAGTGTAGGGATTCCATTTTTGGGTTGTGCAAGGGCTAAGGGTCGCTAGAGTTGGCTATCGGTGAGAGGAGCTCACCAGAGTAATTCCATGGCACGGCGAAGCTCCGGTGGACTTCCAGCGAGGCACTATGTGTTTTGAGCATCTACAACAAGCTAGGAAGCTAAGAGCAGAAGTGACTGGGTTTGGTTTGGCTGGAGTGGAGTTGTCCATGGGGGCTCAGTTTGGACAGCAACGAAGCACAGCGCCAATGGACCAGAGGCCGAGGGAGAGGTCGGCGAGGTCGGGTTCTAGTTGTGGTGGCCAGGAGGTGCTTAGGCTACAAGGAATTGGCTTTTTGCCAGCTACAGTAGAGGATTGGGTTTGGAGTCTCACCAATGTAGGGCACGATGGTGGTGACGATTAGTGGCTAGAGCTGGGGAAGGAGAGGCTTGACAGTGCAAATGGGAGCTAAGGGAGGCTCGACAGTGACGATTAGTCACCAAAGCTTTATAGCACACGCGTCAGTGAGCTAGCATGTCGCTAGTGCATTGGGCGTGCTACGCCTCACTGGCGCGATGGGCATGCTAACGAGGCACGGTATGGGCGCGGAGCACGCTGGCCGAGCAGCACTCGCACTAGACGGTTGCACGGTCAATGGTGGTAGGGCACGACATGTGGCTGAGCAGCGAAGGGACAAGCCTTAATGGCATGGTCAGCGAGGTGGTGGTGCACTATGCGATGTTGATGACCGGCTACGGCAACGTGACGAAGGGAGTTGGCTGTGGCGGCGGACGGCGAGAAGCCGTGTGGCGGCATGGCACAGGGGAGATGGCAGCTGGCTAGTGGGTGCCAATGCAAGGAGAACGCGGAAAAACCAAAAGGGAAAGCGGAATAGCTTGGAGACTGTCCGAATTGAGCAAGAATTCAAATTCAGCCAAAAAACAAATAAATTTTCAAATTTTTGTTCATTTCAGATGTAACGAAGGGCACCACAAAACAACTACATTTAATTTGGTTGGGAATCCATTAGAGTGACATGCACGTATCATTGCATCATGCAGCTTAAACTTTGTTCTTTGCTAGTGGTCCGATTCTTGTCCCTTCTCCTTATTCGGATAAATCGAACTTCTCTCGAGCTGCATCATGCAGATTGAACTTTTCTTTTTGAAAGTTATTTCAGCGTAAAATTTAAACTTTGAACATTGAACACTAAACACTAATCGTGTCCACGAATTCTCGCCGGTTGCCGGGCATCGTTCAGGGGATGTGTGTTTTGACTCTTTTCCATCAACCTCCGGTTACTGAAGTCTGTATTGCCGTGCTGGGTAATCAGAAGGATGGACATCCGATCGAGAGATGCTTCAGGCGCGCCAAGATCGCACGTAGAGACCGTGTTGAGGCTCTTAGGCATATTCAGGGTCAGCCCTAGACCTTAAGTGCCCCTAAGACCAACACGAGGTCGAGAGTTGCTTCTGATGGGTTTGGGCAGCATCGAGGACTTGGTTTTTCTGAGTCTTCTGGTTTTCGTTCTCATTCTGCAATTGGTCATGACTTTCGCCGTTCTGAGGGTAGATCTCGTTTCCCCCGTCGAGATGGCTACCCACGGCGTGATCAGCGTGTTGTTGGTGATCCGACTCGCTCTCCCATAGCAGTCGGACCTAGCAACAGCTTCAGGTCTGCACATAGACCTTCTGTTCGTTTGAGCGACAGAGAGCGTAGGATAGTTAGAGGTCAGTCGGGTGTGACTACTTCTTTTGCTCGACGTGTTACTTAGTATTGGGTGCCAAAATCACTCTTGATTTATCCCAGTACTGAGCCTTTACTCTCTGTTTGACTCAAGTTCGCCGGGTAGAAAAGGGAGAGGTCTGGCTTGTAGACTCCGGTTGTTCTCGTCATATGATCGGAGACTCCCGTTGGTTCTCTTCCTTAGCCCGTGGTCCAGGTGATAAGACTATCACCTTCGGAGAAGCTTCGTCTGGGCGCGTCATCACCAAAGGTATAGTGCGTGTGAATGACTCTTTCATTTTAAAAGATGTTGCCTTGGTTAGTAAGCTGCAGTATAATTTGCTTTCAGTCTCTCAACTTACCGATGACGGTTATGAGGTGAGCTTTAAGAAAAACAATTGCAAAATTCTTGATTCTTCGGGCAGTCTGGTTTGCGGGATTTCTCGTTATGGGAGGATCTTTTGTGCTGTTTTTGTTGAGTCTTCTGGTGATCCTTTCCGGTGTTTAGTTGCTTCAGAGTCTTGTGACCTTACTTTCTGGCATAGGAGACTTGGTCATATCGGTTTTGACCGTTTGACCCGAGTTAGCGGCCACGACCTCATTCGTGGTCTGCCGAAACTCAAGATGGTCAAAGATCTTGTTTGTGCTCCATGCCGGCACGACAAGATGATTGCCGCTTCTCACCCTCTGGTCATAGTGACTATGACCGATGCACCAGGACAGCTGTTTCACATGGACACAGTTGGACCAGCTCGAGTGCAGTCAGCAGGAGGGAAGTGGTATGTTCTTGTCGTGGTTGATGATTTCTCGAGGTATTTTTTGGTGTTTTTCTTAGCCTTGAAGGATGAGACGTTTACACATTTTTGAGGTCTTTTTAGTAGACTTTCTGTTGACCTTCCAGGTGCCTTACGAGCGATCCGCAGTCACAATGGCACGGAGTTCAAGAATTCCCGATCCAGTTCCTCCTCCCCTTGAGGTGCCTCCTTCTTCCACTGCACCTCGAGGAAATCAGCCCATGCCTTCTGCTTCTTCTGGAGCTAGTGGCTCTGTTCCTACCTCATCAGCTCATGAGGTAGAGGCCACCTCTTCATCTCTTCCAGGACCTCCACGTCATATTCAAAAAGACCATCCTTCAGAGCAGATGATTGGAGACCTTTTTGAGCGAGTCACTCGCTCAAAGTCTGCCATGTCACATTTCTGTCTCCACTCTGCCTTTGCTGCCACATTTGAGCCCAAGGATATTTGTCATGCTCTTTCCAATGAGTCTTGGGTCAATGCCATGCATGAAGAGTTGAAAAACTTTGAGAGAAATAAGGTCTGGTCACTTGTTGAGCCCCCTAGAGGTCACAATGTCATAGGTACCAAGTGGGTTTTCAAAAACAAGCAGAGTGAGGATGGGGTAGTGATTTGAAACAAGGCTAGACTAGTAGCTCAGGGCTTCTCCCAGGTTGAGGGTCTAGATTTTGAGGAGACCTTTGCCCCTGTAGCTAGGCTTGAGGCCATTAAAATCCTGCTTGCTTTCGCAGCTTCTAAGGGTTTCAAGCTTTACCAGATGGATGTCAAGAGTGCCTTCCTTAATGGGTTTATTGAGGAAGAGGTCTATGTGAGACAGCCTCCAGGTTTTGAGAATCCCAAATACCCAAACCATGTCTACAAGCTTTCCAAAGCCTTGTATGGACTTAAGGCAGGCCCCAGAGCTTGGTATGAGAGGCTTAAATCCTATTTGTTGAGTCATGGTTTTGAGATGGGTAAGGTAGATAAGACCTTGTTCATTCGTAGGCATGGCAATGACTTCTGTTCATCCAGATTTATGTGGATGACATCATCTTTGGCGGCTCTTCTCATGCTCTTGTTTCACAGTTCTCGGATGTCATGAGCACCGAGTTTGAGATGAGCATGATGGGTGAGTTGACCTTCTTCCTTGGCTTCCAGATCAAGCAGACTCGGGAGGGTACTTTCTTGCATCAGGGAAACTACACCCGTAACCTCCTGAGGCGCTATGACATGAGTGATGGCAAACCAGTGTCAACCCCAATGGCAACTTCAGCTTCACTCGACCCAGATGAGGATGGCGAGCCAGTAGATCAGAAGGAGTATCGCAGCATGATTGGCTCCCTCTTATACCTCACTGCCTCAAGACCGGACATACACTTCTTTGTGTGTCTATGTGCTCGGTTTCAGGCTTCTCCTCACGTATCTCACATCCAGGCGGTGAAGCGTATCCTTCGGTACCTTCGAGCTACCATTGACTATGGTATCTGGTACTCTTCCTCATCCTATCTTTCCCTCAGAGCCTACTCGGACGCAAACTTTGCTGGCTGTAGGATAGATAGGAAGAGCACTTCTGGCACCTACCAATTCATTGGCACTTCTCTTGTCCCTTGGTCTTCTAGGAAGCAGTCCGGTGTTGCACAATCCACCGCAGAGGCCGAGTATGTTGCTGCTGCCAGTTGTTGCAGCCAGGTACTTTGGATGGTCTCGACCCTACAGGACTTTGTGTTAGCTATAGACAGTGTTCCACTCTTCTGTGACAACACTTCGGCTATTAACATTGCTAAGAACCCAGTGCAGCACTCTCGGACTAAGTACATTGATATCCGATATCACTTCCTTAGAGACCATGTGGAGAAGGGTGATATAGTGCTCCAGTTTGTGGAGAGTGACCACCAGTTGGCTAACATCTTTACCAAGCCTTTGGATAGCTCTAGATTTTCAGCCTTGCAGGGAGAGCTTGGGGTGGTTTGTCCTTATGGACTGTTGTGAGGGGGAGTTTTGTGCTTTACTGTCTTATTATATTTATTATGCTCTTACTCCTTGCTGTTGCATTGCATATGGGTGCATTGGGGTTAGTCCTTCTAGCATAGGTTAGAGTGTTTCTCTAGTCTAGTTGCTTAGACTTCTTCCTCTTATCATGTGACTCTAGAACGCTGCTTGTTAGCTGTTTCACTTCTCACTAGGTTGAGCTCACTCACTTCTTATAGGTTCTAGCAAGGGTTGGGCCACCTTGGGTAGATGGGGTACATGTTTGCTCCTTAGTGTGTTAGCTGATTAGTTGATAGTCCTAGAGTCATATGGGGTAGATGAGAGTCAGTCTGAGGCATAGTATCCTTTATATCTTATCTATGCTTTAAGGACTGCCTTTTCTGTTTTTATTGCCAGCTTCTCGCATTTATTGCTTTGGTTCAGGGGGAGTTCATTTGGGAGCTTCTGGATCTTAATATTGACATTTGGGAGTTCATTTCAGCATTTTGCATTTGTAATATAACTATATGGAGCCTTGATTATTATCCATTTATGACATGTTTACAATGCATTACACCTTACCATGATCTATGCTTAATTGCTAGATTTATCATGACTTTGTATGTGTAGCATAGTCTTTGCCATGATAGGTTGATTAAAAATGCACAACTTGAATTAATTCATATCATGTTAGCTCTTGAGACTAGTCTGTCTTTAGTTATCCTTTTATGATTCATGCCATGTCAAATAGGCTGAGTTGAGTATTGAATCTTTGTTGAACTTTAGATTGAGCTATAGTAGTTTCTTGATGAAGCATGAGTTAGTACAACCTTTTAAGAAAGCAAAAAGATCTCTTTTGTGCGAAAAAACTGATCTCACCAATTCTTTCTCATGAGACTGCTTGTCATTGCACTAGGCATGAACTCAGGGGGAGTTTTGGATGACCAAGACTATCTTCTTAAGGTTCTAGCTTGAAGTGGTCGCATAAGGCTTGAGATCTAGCACATGACTAAAAGTTTGGTTGGAAACGACCATGAGCTTCAAAAGAAAATGTGTCAATTGTGCTCAATTTGCTTAACTATAAAAAGAACCAAGTACTTGAACAGATGTCTCATTCTTGAACTTGTAGCACTCTAAAATGACTCAATACTAGCTTCTTGGTTCCGCTTAGAATATTGACATGGTCTGCATTATCTTTGGATACCTCTAGCTAGACTATAATCATGGATGACTTAACATGCCAAGAAATTGAACTAAATTTTAGATTATGACTTATTTGGCTTAGCTTGTGTATACATGTATTGTCATGATCTTGATAGCACTCTTCTATGTTATGGCTTGGTGTAATACTTCAAGGTCATTTTGGATAATCTTCATGGCTCATAATGAATAATACTCAACCATTCCATTCATACTCATGATGTTATTCTCTTCCTTCCATCTTGATGATTTTATTGCCAAAAGGGGGAGATTAATGGAGAAAAGGGATTTTTAATGGAGTTCGCTGAGGAATTTTTTTTTCTGTTGTTGCTCTATTTTCCTTTTTGTCAACAAAAAAATCAAACTCATTTCCATGCTTTTTCGGTGTTTGTCAATATACTCATCAAGGGGGAGATTGAAAGACCATGTGGAGATGACCCCTTATTTGTGATGAGTAATTGACTCTTGTTTTGGGAAAATTGAGTTTTATTTGTGCCTTTTCCTCAAAGTCGTAGCCTTCTTGAGTGGTCTGCAGGGTCTTTTACGACCACCATGGTCGTGGTCGAAGTCGGCATTAGCTGTCCCGGGTGTTTGGATAGATTTCGACCACGTTGCCAGCGGTCAGAAGGTGTTACGACCACGGCAGAGCATTTCTGGTGAGGTCGGAAGGGGTTACGACCGATTTGACCGTGGTCGATATCCAACTGAAATGTTTACGACCACACTGTCAGCGGTCGGAAGCCGGAAAACAATTTTATACTCTCTTTGGCCATGGTCGGAAGGCTCTATGACCACGTTGTGGCTCTTACGACCACTCTGGCCGTGGTCATAGGTCACCAGAGGAAATTTACGGCCATGTTGGCCATGGTCCGAAGTCGTAAGTCGAAGCTACGACCGCTGTGGTCGGAAGTCGGCGCTCGGGCATACGACCACATTGAGAAGTCGGCGTCTTACGACCACGTTAGTGCGAGAGGAAGTCGGAGGTCGAGACTTCGACCGCTACAGTCGATAGTCAGCAGACCTCAACTACGACCACGTGGAAAGTCGGTGGTCTTCGACCACGTTGAGAGGCAGTTGAATGCGGTCGGATCGCACTCGGACGAGGTCGTAGCATGTTCAACACGGTCGATTACGATCGGAAGCGGTCAGAGGTGCTTGTAAGCTGTCGGAAGCGCTCAGAGCACGGTCGGACGTGGTCGGCTGGGGTCGTAGGCGGTCGGTTGTCCCCAAACGTGGTCGTAGACACCTTGTAACCGGTCGTATGACCTCCAGGATTGATCGTTTGAGCTGGGAATCGGTCGTATGGCTTTGTATTGCAGTCATAGACTTTGTGCATTTAATGGTATGTCATTTCGACCGGTCCTATTACTGTTACGACTTTGTGGTCTACATTGTGAGTACTATTTTCTGATGTAGATGGTTGTACACAATGTTTTGTGCGGTGCTATGAATGTTTGCTTGTCTGTGATGTTTGTAGGATCTTGCAGGTAGGCCTAGCGAGGCTGGGATGGTCGAGACGAGACACGGGCGGTGTCGGGGTCCAGAACGACCAAGGGAAGCCGAAGGAGACCTAGTCTCGCGAGATGGTTGCAAGCGTGGATGGCAAGGCAGCGGAGGAAGCTTCCAGGAAGGTGCGGGGATGGCATTTTGGTGAAATGCATAAAGCCTGCGAGAGTGGAAGCGATCTCTCCGGTGGAGATAACGGGTAAAGCACGGGTCTGTTGGAGTTAACAGGCAAAGCAGCGAGTGTTAACAGGTAAAGCACTATAGTGGTTAGTGCTAGTGGGTAAAGTGAGTGGTAAAACCCGGTGTTAGTTGGGGTTAACGGGTTCTCCCCCCGGTAGCAGGAGGCTATAAATAGAGAGGGAAGAGGTCGGGTGCGAGGTGAGGTTATTCCCCAGTCACTCTGGGTTTTTCGTTTCTATTTGGCTAAGTTGTCTCTGGGTAGAGCACGGTTGCTCGTGTACCTTCGGATGGAGTGGGTGTAGAAACCTCCATGATCAATCATTCATCTCTGTTCCTCATTTGAGTTTATTCGCTTGTGATGTCTGGTTGTTTTGAGAGCTTGTTCTTCGTGCTATCTTCTTCTCTCTTCTCTTCTGTTTGAGATTGCTTCTGTTTGGTGTGCTTCAAGTTGCTCAGAACAGGGAATCAGTCTCAAGGCTAGTTGGCCAGTTCATTCCCGAGAGCAAGAGTCGAATCGGAGAAGTGTTTGCATCTTTTAGTCATGCGCCTCTTTTTCTTCGGCTTCAAGTTCGACTACGTCGTTCTCCTCGACCTCAGTGGAGACTTCTGGTCCCCTTGTTATTTTCTCTAGTTTTGGAAGTCTTCTTTCTTTGGTTAAAATCTCTCTTCCTTTCGATCAAAGGATGGCAAGTTATCTAGATTTTGGTCCTTATGGTCGAGCGCCAAGTGCGGCTCTGTTCGAGTTAACGACCACGTTGTAGTTACTGTTGGCAAGTTTTGGCTTTCCTCTGTTTGGGGTTCGTCCACCGAGTTGTTCAAGCAGATTTCTTGGTAGGCTTTCACTGGTTTCTTCTGTCTACTCCGACCAGTCTATTTATTTCTGTTCTTTGTTTTGGACTCGGCGTTCCAGTGAGCTTACAACCCGAGACTTCATAGCTCAGTGGCTATTGGAGAAATAGGGTTGTGTAAATACTTGGGGAGTTTTGAAGGCACCATTCACCCCCCTCTGTTGCCATTTCGATCCTACAGGAGAACTAGCCCCCCGAGTCAGACACTACAAGAGCAGGGCGTGAATTCATGATAGCCAAACCTAAAGGTCAGGAAGCGAGGAAATGTAAATGGTGAGATGGATAACATTAAGGAGGTAAGGTGTGGTAACAACTACACCACTCCTGAGTCAGTAATACATAGAGATGCCCATTAGTACCCTTGGTACGATGGCAATTGGAGCAGGAACTGGAGCTATGTTCTAATTGCCAACGGGTGAAGGTGAAAACGTAAGCTGGTTTGCAGTGGCAACTAGGCCTTGTGCTTCTGAAGTAGCCCAAGCGAAAGAATGGAATCAGGGTTCAAGGAATCATAGGATTGGAACAAGATCACAGAATAGCAACGGAATAAAAGAGACGGTGGTTAGATATGAATTCATGATAATATGCTAGTGACTGGATATGCATGCATGAATGACTTAACCCAAAAGCCCTGTGTACGTGCAAATTTTTTTCCAGAAACTACAGCCTGGGCTCTGATACCAACTGTAACACCTCACATACCAATATGTGTGTGTGCACATGAGGGTGTGGATTAGTCTCACCTTGCTAATTTAACTTGAGAAGCACTAACATATAAGCCTAAGGCTTCCAATGGTAGCAACATCCGGTTAACCGTTTTGCGTGAAGCGAGGACGAAAGTACAACTGAGTTGCTACGTGTGCGTGGCCTATCCAGAATGGGGTTAGGCCTAAGCCGGTTTGGACTCTAAGGCATTATAAATGGTATCAAAGCCGACCCTCGCGGTTACATGAACGCGTGCGGGTCAGGGCGCAGGCATATGACGCATGGCGCGTGTGGGCTCGGAATGGACACATGGCATGGCATATGTGCTGGCACTGAACACACGGACATGTGCTATGTGCTAAGAGGGGAAATCTTGATCATTTGCCCTAATGTAGATATGTTGGGCCGACGAGGACGTTAAGTCCTTTGAGGGGGGCTGTATGTGACACCTCAGCCCCTGTAGAATTAGGCCCATGGTGGTCCATATGTGTGTGTGCACATGAGGGTGTGGATTAGTCCTACCTTACTAGTTTAACTTGAGAAGCACTAACATATAAGCCTAGAGCTTCCAATGGTAGCAACCTCCGGTTAACCATTTTGCGCGAAACGAGGACAAAAGTGCAAGCGGGTTGCTACGTGTGCGTGACCTATCTAGAATGGGGTTATGTCTAAGCTGGTTTGGACCCTAGAGCGTTACAATGCATTAGCGTAGAATGATACTAATGTCAAAGTACACGAAAGGGTAAGTAATCACTACCCACTATTCGACTCTGCTTTAAAAATTATGCAAATTACTTTGAAAAAACTATAGAAGCACCTCCCATTAGCGTATTGCATGTGTACCAGTGGTTGGAGTTTTAGCGTAGACCTTTAGTGACACCACTGATATATTAGGGACCAGGAAATTCAGCTAAAACAGTTTAGCTCAATTGCAAAGATATCAATAGAAAGGGAAATGGACACTACTACAGAAAGCCTAATAGTAGACGCCTCATCACAGACGGTTTTGTGAAACCGTCTCTAATGAGCACTATTACAGACGGTTGTAATTTGGAGGACGTCTGTGGTATTTGTGGCGGGAAAATGGATTATCACAGACGGTTATTAACTATGAACCGTCTGTGATACGTTTGTATCACAGACGGTCTGTATTAAAAACCGTCTGTGATAATCCCAGATTATCACAGACGGTTTTTAAATAAAAACCGTCTGTGATAACCTTGTTATCACAGACGGTTAATAATTAAAAACCGTCTGTGATAATTCACAGACGGTTTTTTATTAAAAACCATCTGTGATAATGTCAGTAGGCATTTATTGCGCTGCTCAGACCGCATCTGTCTTCATTTCGATCCAGATCTAGCCACTGCTGCGCACTTTTTCACTCGGGAGGAAGCTAGGCGATTTCAGGCCTTGTTAATTTGGTGGGAAGAGGCAGAGATTGAGCTTTGAAGATTCATACTTTGCTGGTTGTTCTAGATATGGTTAGTAATGCAATTTATTTTTTTCTTTAATTGCATTACAATTTAGTTCTAAGTAATCCATGAGTGGTTATTGAAGATGGTTAATTTGCAAAATTGTTGGTTATATAATAGCTGTTGTGTTTGTAATATGAATCTAGCAAATAAAGTCTCAATATAATAAATGTGGCCGGTATATATGTAGTTATAATTAGTTAATCTAGATTTTAATACTAAGTTGTTATATATGTACGTAACGTAGGACCGAAGCTGGATGTATGCCGCGAGCCGTGTGAGTGAAGAGTACATTAATGGCGTTTCTGCTTTTATAAGAGCTGCCGAGGAGGATATGTTGAATAAGGGGGCGATATATATGTGCTGTCCATGCACTGACTGCGAGAATGTGAAGATGTTTAAGAACCGAGGGCAAATTGAATCGCACTTGATTCGGAGGGGTTTCAAAAAGGATTATACGTGTTGGACCAGTCATGGCGAAGTGAATGATCATATGCCGCCGGATGACATCGCCGGTGAAGTGAATGATATGCCCCCGGATGACATCGCCTGTGAACTGAATGACATGCCGCCGGCTGATGTCGATTGTGGGTCGGATTCGGATAGGTTGCACGATGATAATCTGGATCAGATGCTTCGCGATGTTGAAGAGAACTATGATGAGAGAGAGTATGTTAAATTCCGTGGCTTGATGGAGGACTCAGAGAAACCTTTGTACACGGGATGCAAGTACACGAGGTTGTTGGCCGTGCTTGAACTGTTGAAATTGAAGGCAAGCAACGGTTGGTCGGACAAGAGTTTCACGGCGCTGCTAGGTCTTTTAGCGGACATGCTTCCGGATGGAAATGAGTTGCCTAAAACCACGTATAAAGCCAAGAAGGTTCTTTGTCCGTTGGGAATGGAAGTAGAAAGAATACATGCATGCCCGAACGATTGTATCCTCTACCGTAAAGAGTATGCAAACATGCATGTATGTCCGGTGTGCAACGCATCCCGATACAAACGTAACAATCAATCAGTTGATGGCGAGGGAACAGAGGCGAAGAAAGGACCTCCTGCTAAGGTGACATGGTATTTTCCTATATGTGAAAATGTGTGACAATTTTGAGATGTATATGTGAAAATGTATGATGTAGTCAATTTTGAGATGTATATGTGAAAATGTGTGATGTAGTCGATTTTGAGATGTATATGTGAAAATGTGTGACAAAATGTATATGAGTATTGGCATTTATGTATATGTGTGATGCACATGTGATGGTTGATATGAATGCAGCTGGTTGGTGTTGTATATGAATGCAGCTGTTTGGTGGTGGATATGAATGCAGCTGTGGTTATTGGTGTTGTCTTAATAACTACAGTCGCAAAGGCTTATCACAGACGGTTTTAAACTTAGAACCGTCTGTGATATCAATAAAACAGACGGTTCTAAGTTTAAAACCGTCTGTGATAATATGACTATCACAGACGGTTATACACTTAGAACCGTCTGTGATATTTATACTATCACAGGCGGTTTTAGACTTGGAACCGTCTGTGATATTAATATCACAGACGGTTTTTGAGTTAGAACCGTCTGTGATAACCTCCCTATATATACCCTCTGGCTAGGGTTTTCCCTGTGCGCTGCGCAGTTATTCGATCTAGATCCAAGTAAATCCCGAGCCCGTCGTCGCCTCCGCCTCCCCGAACCCTCGTCGGCCGCCTCCTCGAGCCCCTCGCCGGCCGCCTCCGTCGAGCCCCTCGTCGCCTCCGCCTCCTCGAGCCCCTCGTCGCCTCCGCCTCCCCGAACCCTCGTCGACCGCCTCCCCGAGCCCCTCGCCGGCCGCCTCCGTCGAGCCCCTCGCCGGCCACCTCCCCTCGATTACCGACTGCATTGTGAGCACTTTCTGTGATGGACTAGGGTTTACTGCAGTAGCTTAATTAGTTTGCTATTTGGTACATTAATTGTTTACTACAGTTGCTCGATGATGATAAAATCATATACTGAGATTGGTTCATTCAGTGCTTGAGCTCTAATAGCTGTCGGTTCATGCAGTTTTCAGGTTATAGCATGTTATTAAATTGATCTGTTCGGATTTAATCTTGACAAGTTAAAAGACTGAATTATTGGGCAAAGTTAACTTGTGTGGTCTTGATCTGTATGAATACTGTTGTTTGAATATATGCATGCTAAATATATCTTGATCTTGAGATTTTAGAGTTTGTATCTAGAGCTCAAAATACTGAATTCATTATTTGGCATAACCAATCAAGGAAGAGTATATGATTTAGTAGCGGGACGGCCAAGATTAATCTTGTGCAACCCTACAATTTGAGAGCACATATTCATGTCGAGACTGTTATTGATTCTATTATTGATGCTTGTTGCTTGTTGCTTCATATTGCTACCATTATATATGTATATATGTAGGTATGTATATGTATATGTATATATGTAGGTATGTATATGTATATGTATGTATATACACATATAGTATGTAGTATATAGTATAGGCACATAACCCCTCTCTGTGTCCACATCACCCCCTCCCTTCTCCCCCTTCCCTCTACTCCTCTCCTCTCTTCCGAACATTGAGCATCATGTTTGACTTTTCGTGCTTCCTCACTTTGAACATTCTCATCTTATCTTAATAGACCCACAAAATGAGCAACATGTCACCCGCGCATTCTTCATCATCATCGCCGGAGGCGTCCGCTCCAACATCAAGACGCCAAGGAAGAGGGCTATCAAAGAAGCCTCAGAGCCGACAGACCATCACAGCGGTAAACGCAGCTGGGGTCCCTATCCTTCCTAAGCAAGCGGTAAACGCATTCCGAACCATGGTCGGAATAGTTGCACGACAACGAATTGAGATCACATACAATTCGTGGAAGAACGTGCCTGACACTCGGAAACGTGACCTGTGGACCGAAATCTTGGCATCGTTCGAGTTCCCAGAAGAACACTTACACGCTGTGGAACGACAAACCTACCAAGCGGCGTGCAAAGCATGGAAGAACTTCAAGAGCACGCTTGTCAGGAAATACGTGGAGACAGACGAAACGCCTTTTACTAAATACCCATTCCTGGAATCACAATGGGAAGAGTTCAAGGCGATGAAAACGACCGAAGAATTCAAAAGTACAAGTGTGGCGCACAAGGCCCTCCAGGCAAAAAACACGCACCCCCACAGACTTGGCACAGCTGGGTATGCGGGTAAAATCCCGCAGTGGAGGTTGGAGGATGAGCTGGCAGCTGCAGAGGACATCGCCCCGCCGTTTTCCAATATCCCGGATGACCGCGCTCGAAATTGGCTTAGAGCAAGGTCATCTACAACGACATCGGGGGACGTCTCCTTTCGAAACCCTGCAGACCAGCAAGTGTCCCAGCGCCTGGTAAGATATCGATCGAACTACGTAGCTTGTAATTACTCCACAACTTCGTACGAATTGAAATGACATGTCGTGCTCTTGCAGGAAGAGCTGAGTTTTGAATCTACCCTGGGATCATTCCAGGGAACAAGGGAGAATGATATGCTCTCCGTGGCCCTGGGAAACAAGGAGCACCCGGGTCGTACGAGAGGCCTTGGGCTTTACGTTCCTTGGAAACATGGTTTCCAAGATGACTCCGGAATGTATCGGCGTAGGAAGAGAAACAAAGCCGAGCGTGAGGAGCAGCTACGAGAAGAGATCAAGGAATCTCTTCGAGAGGAGCTATTTGCTCAGATGGGTGAAGTAATCAGAGAAGAGGTGCGGAAACAGACAGAAAGTCAGCAGGCCGCCACCGCCGCTGCTATGCTAGGTAGCCCGCACAACCGTCCGAGTAGCTGCGCGTCCAATCCGACGCATACCCAGTCCAAATTTCCTGTGGACGACATCCTGGTAATAATTATTACCTCTCGAATGCTTGCTCCATTGGTAGGCCTATTCGAGTAGCTAATTTTGTATCGTTATGTAGGAGCCTACGAACTGCAAGCTCCAAGTGAGATATGGCGCCATTCCCTTGTACGCTGCTTGGGGCCAGGCATATTCGTCTGGTAACGGGGCCATGGTGCACGGCCAAGCTTTAGCGTCAGGCTTCGCAAAAGTTAATGTGGATGGTGTGTATGTCAATTTTGAGGTGGTCCCGCTACCGAAGCCCCCCAACGACGAGATCGTGACTCTAGGACAGGCCATTGGAACATTCATCCAGTGGCCCAAAAGCGACATCTTCCTGGAGGCTTCTTCACCGGTGGCAGGACCAGAGCAACATGCACTGGTGCCATCTCCAGTACAAGACCAGTCGGTTCCACCACCGGATACTACAACGGTGCTATCTCCACGGGCCCTATTCTCGCCAGAGCAACTTGCACCGCTGCTACCTTCAAAGTCGACTTCCGTGAAGTCGACCCATAGCCGAGGCAGCAAGGCCAGCAAGGGCAAAGCAAAGAAGACCAATGATGATCTTCCGTACCACCCTTTGGCCCGCAAATTCGTGCTTGGCGAGCCGTTGCTCGAGCAAAAAGCCCTCCAAAAGCTACCATATAGTTGCATGCAATTGCACACGTGGTATATGCAGCAGTCCAATAAGCCAGAGGGAGAACGGACTTCAAGTATCACTGTCAAATTCTCCGAGGAAGATTTACACCACAATCTTCAAGAGTGTACATTCGTGGTCGCCTTTGAGGATTTATTCGAGCTGTTCATGCTCAACGCTCTTGACGTCTCAATCGTTCGATGCTGGACGCTGTAAGTGTGTACAATCACAGTCTCCGTTAATGTCATACCGATAAATGCCATATCTAATTTTTTGCTTTCGTGTGTATATATATAGACACATGCTGATTAAAGCTAGAGTATCGAACTCATCAGCTGGTTTCTTGGACCCACAATTGGTCGCCAAGACTACCATCGACGTGGAGGCATCCCTCGTCGAGAGGTACATTGCATCAGGCCTGCTGAGTTGTCGCAATAAGGACTATGTACTTATGCCCTTCAATCAGAGCTTTCATTGGATTTTAATAGTAATTGTACCAAAATGGAACAAGGTATATTACCTTGATTCCCTAAGTAAGAATAAAATGGACTTCACAATTGTCGGCCAAGTAATCGATAGGTAAGCACATATTCCCCATACATATCTACATTGTACTCTTTCTTTCCTTCCGAATGATTAAGGTTAACCTTTTCGAATTACGTAGGGCGTTCGCGATGTACATTGAAAAGGGAGGTGACTCGAAGCGCGGGGCCAACGGCCTGCTGACACATGTTCGAGATTTTAAGGTATTCGCTATTTCACATTAATTAATCCTATGCAACAGATGGTACTAATGCCTTTTGAACTAACACATTCCATTTTTTGCAGTGCCACCAGCAGCAGCCGGGCAACACATGTGGATACTACGTTTGCCAACATATGGAACTACTCCTCGATTCCTCGAGGGTCACCAATCGCAAGGTTTGTCACTCTTCCCATAATTACTTCATACTTATCACGTTACATATATATGTACATTGATATTCCTATCGACAGGCTGTATCAATCCCGTCAACTGCATTGAAACAGTCTGAGCTTCGAGAGGTTCAATCAGAGTTAGCGTTCTTTTTGCTGACTCAAGTCATACAGCCAGAAGGACGGTTCCACTGCGCACACTGATTTCCTATTGGTCTTATCACTAAGTGTAAATGCAGTGTAGATCTTTTGTAACTGTGCATTTGTTAATGGATATTTCAGTTCAATTCAATTAATTGATTTGCGAAATGGATGCATGCTTTATGTCTGTGAGATGAAGTGCGATGTCAATTGGATGTTTTATGTCTGCGAAATGTACCTGAAAGCAAATGAGATGTGTGAATTGTATGTTTTTTGTCTGTGATTATCTGCTTGTTTCAGAGGGCATGGCTAGCATTTCCTGAGGCTAGCCAATAAACAGAAATAGATTTTGGTTTAGGAGGAAGGAATATCACAGACGGTTTTTAAGTAAAAACCGTCTGTGATATGTATCACAGACGGTTTTTCATTAAAAACGGTCTGTGATTATTAGATATCACAGACGGTTTTTAATTAAAAACCGTCTGTGATATCTGATAATCACAGACGGTTTTTAATTAAAAACCGTCTGTGATATCTAATAATCACAGACGGTTCGAAAACCGTCTGTGATAACCTTCGATCATCACTGACCCATAAATTCAGACGGTTCAGAAAACCGTCTGTGATGACGTTTCTGAACCGTCTGTAATGTCGATTTCTGTAGTAGTGGGACCTCTACTGGGCAGCGAATGTTAACTAGGCTGGACCCTAGTAAATTGAATCGTGCACCAGTAAGCAATTGCTACCAACTAGATCACGCTACTGCGCCTCATTTCAGCTACTTGTTTCCCATGAATCGCCTATCATTGCAACTGACTTAGGATTTTACCAACACAAGAGACTGCTGAATTAAACTCCAAAGTATCAGCAAATAACCCTCAAAAAAGAAAATATGTGTACTAACTTTGTATTGATTATACGTGAAAATGAACACATTCTTTTAAAAGTTTTTCCAGTGCATATATACATTGGACAATATACGAGAACAACGGCAAAAGAACAAGAGTCTCAAAAAAGAAAGTTACAAGCACAAGAGAAACAGAATCAACACTTTCAAATAAGATAGCAATGTTCACCAAGTGACCTTGATATTTTCGTGCCTATAGTTCCTTGCAAACGCGGCCCAACTAAATATCACTACGAAGGGCCAATATAACCTTAACATTCTTGTAAAGACGTCTTTGGCTAACATGACCAACGGCCAAAGCCCGGCTCTAATATGTAACGGTCCTGCAAGAGCATATATACATTCTATGAAAACGTCCTACACTTCTGTAGACCACAACAACAGGACTGATCACACAGATTGCAACGGCGGTCTTGTGAGCAACCGGGGCCAGCACCGTATACGTACCCAATGCGAAGGCAGCAACAAGGGATGTCAATGAACTTGACACGAAAAACAGTGACCTTAGAAAGTGCTTCTGACGGATGGGCAAGTCGACCGTAGTAATGCCGGAGTACATAAGACCGACGGTGCCTACTGAGGAGCAGATGAACGCCAACGTGTTGGCCATGACGAATGCGTCGAAGGTTTACCTCCCAGCAAGCGTCGGTGCGCCACCGTTAGCATGGTCGTCGGCTATGTAGCCTCCAGGCATGGCGAAAGCTGCACCAAACGTCACTGTTGCTATGAGCACTGAGCTGATGCCCAAAGTTTGCGTTGAGTTATTCAGTTTCTCTGATTCTTTCTCCTCGTCTTCTCGTTTTGGTTGCAGAATGTGCTCTTCCTCAAACTGATCCCAGCGAAAGATACCATGGTTCGCGCTTGCACGTGTTAGTGCACGCTGTATCATCTACTTGGAATTCTGCAAAATCAAATAGGAGAAATAAACCGTGCAAATTAGTATTGTTTTCATTCGCTTCAAAGGGTCAATCTCCCTGCAAATAAAAGGAGGGAGTAAATCAATCAATTACCCATTTATAAGACAACCCTGGGGGAATATCACATAGTGAAAGATCTCTAGGAGTTTGCCCATCATTATTTGTTAAATTTATGCGTACTTACCAATTCCTGAATAGAGGGAAAAACGTCCCAGTATCCCCAACCTGCACCGCTAGGTGTAGTGCAGTGTTCCCATCATTATCCTGCATATTCAGAATACATCTTAACGATGGAGCTCGGCAAGCATGTTCAACTACACTGTATCTCTTCTTCTGAACGGCGACATGAAGGAAAGACCTTCCCGTAGCATCGCGCAGAGCAGCGCTGTCAGGAAACATTTCAAGAAAAGTGGAGACTGTCTTGTTCGCACCAACTGCAGCAGCAACATGTATAGGGAATAGCCCACTGTCGTCCGACTGATATGCTGAAGAAGGGTTAGCTTGTAGTAACAAGAGTGGGATGTGTTACTCGCTGGAGTCTTGCTGTTGGTGATAGCAAGATACTTACTCTCATCGAGAGGATGACACTTGGGGATGGGGCAATTTTCTTGTTTATTTCTCACACAATGCCATGCCAACCTGAGGGGTTGTGGATACAAATTTATAGGCTGCTAACCAACCAAGCATATGCTAAGATGCTAGTCCTAGATGCTAGTCAAAAGCTGTCCTAAAGCTAGTCTAAGATGCTAGTCAAAAGCTGTCCTAAAGCTAGTCTAAGATGCTAGTCTAAAGCTGTCCTAAAGCTCAAGATGCTAGTCTAAAGCTGCTGTACAAGAACCATGTGCCCACCCCACAAAGATCACAGTACAGGGACTTATTCATCATTCTCCCCCTAAGTCTTGTGCGTCGTCTTATGGGAGAGTTGAACCATCCCGATCCTAGAGCAGAGCTCGAGGAATTTGACCCTCCCAAGAGGCTTGGTGAGCAGGTCCGCAAGCTGATCCGTGGTGTTGATGTAGCTCGCCTTGATGCTGCCTTCATCCAAACAGCCTCGGATGAAGTGGTACTTCACCCGGATGTGTTTGCTCCGTTCGTGGAAAACGGGGTTCTTTGCCAGAGCCAGAGCGGACTTGCTGTCCACCCTGAGCGCCACCGCTTCAGTGTCTCTGCCGAGGAGATCACCAAGCAGTCGAGCGAGCCAGAGCGCCTGAGTCGAAGCGGTGGAAGCCGCTATGTACTCAGCCTCACAGCTGGACAGGGCCACCACCTGCTGCTTGACTGACTGCCAGCTAACGAGGCACTTGCCGAAAAAGAAGAGAATCCCGCTTGTGCTCTTGCTGGTGTCGATGTCGCCTGCGTGGTCGCTGTCGCTGTACCCGATGAAGTGCGCCGCGCCGGGACACCTCGGGTAGTGCAAGCCGTAGTCGGAGGTGCCCGCAACATAGCGGAGGATCCTCTTCACGGCCTGCTGATGCTCCGTCGTCGGTCGCTGCATGAACCGACTGACGTAGCCAACGGCGAACGCCAAATCTGGACGCGTGTGGACGAGGTAGCGAAGGCTGCCCACAATGCGTCGGTACTGCGTCGCGTCCACCTCCTCCGCCGTGCTCTCACGACTCAGCTTCAGCCTCTCCTCCATAGGAGTGTGGGCTGGGTTGCAGTCGGTGAGCCCGCCCAGCTCGACGGTGCGCTTGGCGTAGGCGGTCTGACGAAGGGAGATACCGGAGCTGTCCTTGTGGACCTCGATCCCCAGGTAGACGGAGAGGAGCCCCAAGTCGCTCATCTGGAAGGCGGTCTTCATCTCCGCCTTGAACGCCTCGACCTCGGCCTCCTTGGAGCCGGTGATCACCAGGTCGTCGACGTAGACGCCCACCAGCAGGGCGTTGCCGCCTTTGCCCCGCCGGTAGACCGCAGCCTCGTGTGCGCTCTGCTGGAACCCCATTTGCTTGAGGGTGGAGTCCAGCTTAGCGTTCCAGGCTCGTGGTGCCTGCCGCAAGCCGTAGAGGGCCTTGCGCAGGCGGAGAACCTTGCCCTCCTTGCCGGGGATGACAAATCCCGGCGGCTGACGGACGTAGGCCTCCTCCTTCAAGTCACCGTTGAGGAAGGCGGACTTGACGTCCATGTGATGGACGCGCCAATCCTCCTGGGCTGCAAGTGCGAGGAGAAGACGAACGGACTCCATGCGCGCGACGGGTGCGAAGGCGTCATCGAAGTCGACCCCCTCCTGCTGCACGAAGCCTCGTGCCACCAAGCGAGCCTTGTGCTTGACGATGGCGCCGGCTTCATCCCGCTTCAGCTTGAACACCCACTTAAGGGTGATCGCGCGGTGACCGGCAGGAAGATCTGCCAGCTCCCACGTCCGGTTCCGCACGACGGCGTCCATCTCCTGCTTCATCGCGACACGTCACGCCGCGTCTCCCTCCGCCTTAGCGAAGGAGCGGGGCTCGCCGTCGTCGCACGCCAAGTGCAGCTCCGCCTCGAAGTCGTGCTGCGCCAGTCCAGGGACGGGCAGCTCGCCGAGGATGTTGTCCATGGTACAATAGCGCAGAGGCTCATCGTCGTGGTAGGCGTCGACGCGGTCCTCGTCGTGAGACAGCGGAGTAGCGAACTCCACCATGCGCTGCTCGTCGTGGACCGAAGCTGTTGGGGCCGATCCCGGTGGTGTGGCCGCCGGTGCAGGAGAGTGGTGAGCCGGTGCGGGAGAGCGTGGAGTGGCCGGTGGTGAAGAGTGGGGTGTAGCTGGTGCCGAAGGTGGTGGAGCACTCGCCGAAGATGGTGGCGAGCAAGGTGTCGAGGTGGACGAGCTCGGTGAAGACGAGCTGCTAGCTCCCCCGGCTCTCTCGAAGTGGACGTAGTCGACAACAAAGTCCCTGAGAGTCGAAGTCGAACCGTCGTCCACCGCCTTGTCCCACGTCCAGCCTTGCCCTTCGTCGAACACAACGTCACGCGAGATGCGGACGCGCTGTGTGACAGGGTCGAGGATGCGGTAGGCCTTCGAGCCCTCCGCGTAGCCGATGAACACTCCCGGAGTGCTCCTGTCGTCGAGCTTACCGATGTGGCCAAGCTCCTTGGCGAACGCGAGGGAGCCGAAGACCCGCAAGTGGGAGACCGCCGGCTTGCGCCCATGCCAAGCCTCGTACGGCGTCCTGCCGTCGAGCGCCTTGGTAGGCGAGCGGTTGAGGATGTAGACGGCCGTCACCACCGCCTCTCCCCAGAAGACAGCCGGCATCCCCCTCTGCTTGAGGAGGGCCCGAGCCATCCCCACAACCGTCTGGTTGCGCCGCTCGACGACGTCGTTCTGCTGCGGGCTGTACGGCGCGGAGTAGTGGCGCTGAATGCCCTCATCAGCGCAGTACGACGCGAATTCAGCCGCCGTGAATTCGCCGCCGTTGTCTGTGCGCAGCACGCGCAGCTTGCGGCCGCACTCCGCCTCCGCAGCAGCCTGCGTGCGCCTGATGGCGTCCGCAACCTCTCCCTTGCTGCCGAGGACCATCACCCACATGTAGCGGGAGAGGTCGTCGACGAGCAGCAGGAAGTAGCGTCGTCCTCCCGGTGTGGCCGGTGTCACCGGGCCACACAAGTCCCCGTGCACGAGCTCGAGCCTCTCCTTGGCTCGGAAACTCGTCCGCTGGGGAAAGGGGAGTCGCCTCTGCTTCGTCAACACGCAGACGTCGCAGAGCTGCTCTACATGGTCAAGGCACGGCAGGCCTCGCACCATTTCTGTGGCACTGAGCCGCTTCAGGGCCTCGAAGTGAAGGTGCCCAAAGCGCTCGTGCCACTGCCACGCCTCGTCGTCCCGACGAGCAGCGAGACAGAGGGGTTGTGCCACCTGCACGTGAAGAATGTAGAGTCGATATGCGCCTCTGGTTACCTTGGCAAGAAGGCGGCGGCGAAGATCCCAAATCCGCAGCACCCCGTGCTCGATCTCGACACGCGAGCCGTTCTCATCCAGCTGTCCCAAGCTGATGATGGAGTTCCGCAGATCGGGGATGTAGTAGACGCCGGTGAGCAGCCTGTGCTCACCAGACACGGTGGTGAAGATGACGGAGCCGACGCCCTTGATTTCCACGCCGGAGGCGTCCCCAAACTTGACGGAGCCTCGGACGCTAGAGTCAAACTCGGCGAAGAACTCCCGTCGACCGGTTATGTGATGGGTGGCGCCGGTGTCGAGGCACCACCCGTCAGTCTTGTCGTTGCCGGAGCCGTAGCCGAGGAGGGCATGTGCTTTTGGCTCGTCAAGGTGGAGGAGAGCCACTGGTGCCGCTGGAGGTAGTTCGATGCTCGCATGAGCAATGAGCAGAGCCGGCTACTCCTCCTCCTCCGCCTGCGCGACGTGGGCCTGGCCGCGTCGTGGCTGTCGACAATCCCTGGCCCAATGACCAAGCTTGCCGCAGTTGTGGCAAGAGTCGTCTCGTGCCGGCTTTTGCTTGCCAGCGGCGCCACCCTGGGCGCCTCCACGGTCATCACCCTCGGCACGTCCTCGCGCCCCTGCCTGGGCGTCTTTGCGTGGCTTGCCGTGCTTGCCGCGCTTGCGGCCGCCTGTCATGGAAGAAGGCTCCCCCTTCTTCCTGTCACCTTGGCCGGCAGCCCACTGCTCCCGAGTGAGGAGGAGCTTCCCGCCAATGGTGACGGGTCCCGAGAGGCGCTGTGGCTCATCGCTGTCAACGACCTTGAGGCGACCCAACGCCTCCTCGATCGTCATCGTGGAGAGGTCCAGTAGAGACTCGATCGAGCGAGCCATCTGCTTGTACTTCTCGGGGACGCAGCGGAAGAGCTTCTCCACAGCTCTCTCTTCGCCGTAGGTGTCGTCACCGAACTGCACCAACTTCTGCAACAGAGTGTTGAGACGGAGAGCAAAGTCATCAACGTCCTCACCTGGCTTGAAGGCCAGGTTCTCCCACTCCGTGCGTAGTGCCTGCAATGTAGACTTGCGGGCGCGGTCGCTGCCGATGCGTGCTGCAGCGATGGCGTCCCAAGCCTCTTTGGCAGTCCGCTTGTTGGTAAGCGAGAACTGCATCTCGGGCGGGACTACAGCGATGAGAGCATCCAGCGCCCGTCGATCCTGGTCGTAGTCGACGTCGCCGTACCGGACTGCATCCCACATATGCTGCACCTGGAGCTTTACCCTCATCACCGCAGCCCACTCGACATAGTTGGTCTTGGTGAGAGTAGGCCACCCGCCGCCGGGGCCGACGTCCCTGACGACAGCCTGGTACTCGTGGTGACCACGGTACCGAACCGGGGAGAGAGAGCCGCGTCGCCTGTGAAGGCCGCGCTCTCCGTCGACCCGTACGCCGCCGCCGTGCGCGCCTCCTCCAGGAGCGTCACCGGCGCGTCCGCGCCTGTCTGGGCTGCCGCTGCGCTCGTGGGCGTGCGCGGCTGCCCACTGCGCCGCTCACCCTCGCGCTGCCTCCCTCTCCAGCGGCTCAAGATCCGCGTCGGCGCTGTCATCAGCAGAGATGGAGCTGCTGTTGCTGCCGCGCAGAACCTTGACCTCCGCTGCTGCCGCACGCGCTGCATCTGCCGCCGCCGCCGCTTCCACCTCCGCTCTGGCTGTTGCCAGCTCCGCCGCTGCCAGCCTTGACACCCTTTCCGCCGCCGCAGCGGTCTCTGCCGCCGCTCGCTCGCGCTGCTCTGCCGCGGCGAGCTCGGCCGTCTGCTGACGCCGCGTGCTCGAGGCGACCGAGCGCTGAGACTGCCCTGCGGACATGGCGCGCTACTGGGGGCTGTTGCGTGGAGAGAGGGCTGCTTCTGACAAGCTGCTGCCCGTCTCCGGAGAGGAGTGAGCGGGGACAGCCGGAGCTGCTACTGCTACCAGCTGGGGCTGCTGCGAGGCCGGAGAAGGAGATGAGCAGGAGATGCTCAGGCTACAGGATAGTATAGCTCTGATACCACTTGTTACTCGCTGGAGTCTTGTTGTTGGTGATAGCAAGATCCTTACTCTCATCGAGAGGATGACACTTGGGGATGGGGCAATTTTCTTGTTTATTTCTCACACAATACCATGCCAACCTGAGGGGTTGGGAATACAAATTTATAGGCTGCTAACCAGCCAAGCATATGCTAAGATGCTAGTCCTAGATGCTAGTCAAAAGCTGTCCTAAAGCTAGTCTAAGATGCTAGTCTAAAGCTGTCCTAAAGCTCAAGATGCTAGTCTAAAGCTGCTGTACAAGAATCATGTGCCCACCCCACAAAGACCACAGTACAGGAACTTATTCATCAGGATGTTCGTCGTCGATGTCGTAAGACGAATCCAAGGGAACTTAGAGTGAGGGGAGATCCGGCAGTTTCGGCCTACTACTTGTGATGTGGCGAAGTGAAGAGGCGTACACCCATCCTGGTCCCCTTGTTCCGTAAGGCCTTTGTTCCAATCCAATAGCATCTCTGTCGTCACTGCTTTCAAATGGACCCATTGTATATGTTAAACTATCTAGATGCGTGAAGCAAAAAATAAAGACTATGCTAGAAAGGTGCACAAATAATTGCACAAATGTACAACTATCCTACTAATCTCTATTGCAATCCAAGATCACAAGCTTTTTAATGTAATCCAGTACACTACGATGAAAGTGTACCCACTCCTAGACCAAATTTTTGCGGCTTCAGTTCTTAAATATGAATTCTAAATCTAATAAAATTCTTCGGTAGCATTAGGCATAGATTTGATCAATGCTTTCATTTAATTAAGGACCTTATTATGTATACGTTTTGTGCAGCAAATTTTTTTAAAATATTCTCCCAAGGATTAAAGGAGTAACTTACAAAATAGAATTGAGTATCTAATCTTCAACCGCGCACTACTCTGCTACTAACCATACTTTTTTGGCATTGTGCAATTTAGTTCTTAAATCAACCCCAGAAAAACTGATACATTGAAATCCTTCGCACCATACGTCTATACACACTACCATGAATTGATGCAAGTAAACTCTTGTAGCATTGGGAATGGAAATGGGACGGATGATATTGATTTTTCACATGGTTTGTCCCCCGCATATCCCCGCTAAGGTTAGCAAGGGAACGTTAGTAATATGTGTAAATATTTAATTATAAATAAAAATATAGTTTAATAAAATATATCACAAAGTTTTTGTGTGCTTAAGAACAAGATTCTTGTTTAGAATCAACTCACAGGTTTTAGACGTGGGATGTTTCTAACTTGCCCTCGCCTAATAGAAACTTTTCCAACAGGTGACTGAGAGACCAGGTGGTCGTGACCCCATGAGAGTGATGAGTAATTGACAAGAGTTTAGGATAGTCGAGTTTAGTTTGGGTGGTCTGGACCATGTCGTTGCGTGGTGCAACAGGCTCGGTCGGTTTGGTCAAACTTGGTCGTATGGGCTTAGGATGCATATTCTAATATTTCGACAGGTTTGGACTTCATCATGGGTAAGCATGATGTGTTTATGATATTTACGCTTTCATGAATCGAGCGGTGCTATTTGACGTGTTTCTTGTCTGTGTGACTGCAGGACGTCGAGACGGAGTCGTGGTGAGACACGGAGGATTGGACTAGGCGCAGGTGGCGCTGAGGTTAGAACAGTCAGGAGGTGTCGAAGACGACGTGGACTCGAGGTGGTTGCGAGGCGTGCGAGCCAAGGAGCGCGGAAGCTTCCCGGAAGGTGCAGGAGGGGCCAATCGGGAATTTCGTGAGGCTGCACAAGTGGGAGACGGTTCCGTTCGGGTATAGCAGGCGTAACGGGTCGAAGACCCGTTAGCCAAGGCTATAAATAGGTGGAGGGACTGCATGCCCTCAACATAGCTTTGGGAGAGAATTAGGGTTTTATTTGAGTCAAAAGAGCCTTTAGCAAGTGGTTGGGCTTTTAGGCTTTAGTTGGTGGAGGTTTGTTGAGAGAAACAGAGGTTCTGTTGTCCTCCTTCCTTCGATGGTTTCTTGATTGTGTTCATCCACTCCAAGCATGTAGTGAGGGTTAGTCTTGAGTTTGAGAGGGAGAGGATGGATTGAGAGCTTGTAATCAGTCCTCTTGTATCAATCATGTATCTCTTTTCCTCTTTATCAATATGAGATGGTGATTGGTTTAGTTTTTGAGCTCTCTGTTGATTTTTCTTTCGATGCCCTCGTTTGGAGATTTGTGAGTTTTTGAGTTTCCTATTGGTTCTTGCTGAGAGGTGCCAAAATGGGTTGTTCTGTGATGGGATTATGATTCTAGACCATTTGGTTGGCTAAAATCCCAGAGACAAGGTTTTAATTTCAGATTTGGCACTTTGAGCTTTTCTGTTCTTCATTTCCCGTTTCTAGGGTTTAAGGTATTTTTCTTTCCTCTTTGAGAGATGGCCTAATTTCTGGTCTGGGAAGTCCTCTAGCTATTGCTAACATATCTGCAAAATTTCATGGCCAAAGAGTCTATGGTTAGATGGGAATTTAAGTTTTTGGAGTGCACTCTGTAACTTTCAGTTTTAGGCTCAAATCAAGATTCTTTGCTTTTATGGCTGCAACTTTCTTTCTCTTTGAGGTCCTCTTGCTATTAGATTTGTAGCCTCACTCTTTTTGTCAAGAGATCAGCAGCTAGAATCAAAGTATTTCATAGATTTCGGCTGTTTGCAGTACCCTCTGTTTCCCTTCTTTTTCGGTCTGAATTTCCTTCAGTTTTTGGCCACTAACAGTCTTTGTCTTCGGCTGCTTGTTCCAGCCTGCAGTGTGTATTTCTTGCGGCCAAAAACTGTCCCAAGAAGGTATAATCCTTGCAGCCGAAAGGTGTATTCCTTGCATCTCTTTTGCTGTATTGTTTTCAGTCATTATGAAGAGAAAGCAGCAATTCGAATGTGGCAAAGAAAGCTATTTGCAACTTGTCTCTTCTTGTTTCATGATTGCACTAAAATACGATTGGATTATTTTGTCTTTTGTGCTTGTGTGTTAGAACGGGTAACTTGTCTCTTCCTGTTTCATGCTTGCACTAAAGACGATTGAATTTTTTTTTGTCTTTTGTGCTTGTGTGTTAGAACGACTGTATTTTTGGGTTTGATTTCTTTTGCTCAGTTTCAGTCCCGTTTGGTGGGCATTTTGCAGTCCATTGTCGGCAGTGATTCCAGCTTGCAGTGGTCTATTTTTCTTAATGGTTCTTTGCTCTCGTTTTAGTTTGTTGATTGGATCTAGTCAATTTCAAGCTGTCAGCTCTTTTAGGGTTTGTTTGATCTGTGTTGATTTTTAGTGAGCCTTGTCTCTACTTCTTCATAACTTCTATAGTTATAGGAGAAGAGAATCAAGTGGGTACTTGGGGCGTTTTTAAAGTCGACATTCACCCCCCCTCTGTCGTCATTTCGGTCCAACAGTGACATGTTTCGCACTGGCACGGTGGCACCCCCCACCCGGCATTATACCGCGGGCGCCCGTCTTTGACTTGAGAAAATTCAAACTCTTGATTGGACATTTCAACTTCGAGAAAATAAATTTCAGCTCAGGATTCTTAGCTTTCAACTCTAGAATGCAAAAGGATTCAACTCGAAAATCCAAAAGTTTTGAACCCAAAAAATCCAACTTTCAACTCGATAATTGATTTTTCACATGGAAAAATATTCCAAACAACAATGGATAAAAAATGTGACAGCCTGCTTATTTGGGCTAAAAAAATATGTCTTATGGCTGAAATTGTACTGTAGCTGGTTGAAATTATACTGTAGTTAATGGTGGCTTATTTTTTATAATTAAATGTAAAAAATTTAAAAATAGAAAAAACATGTTAGCTCATAACGGACAATGCAAACGAATACGAGGAAAAAATTGGCAAAAAAACCAAAAAGTCAGAAAAAGACGAAATTTAAAAATAATGAAAATTAAGCTAGAAGCTGAAGCCCAAATGAACAGGGCCATAAGAAAAAGCAGTGACACTATAAAATACACGAAATTAGAAGTAACAAACACACTTAAGGGAAAAAGTGATATTATAAATAGACAGCTCCAAAAAATTTAAAGGAACAAACGCACTTAAGACTTAAGAGGTACCTTTGCCCCGGAGAACCGCCGCATGTAACGCGTTTTGCCCATGGGGTCCAGAATACGAAAGATTCCCGGCACTCCGATCATGCAGTGACCGTGCAATATCGACCTCCTCTAACAAGATGGCAATGTACAATGGCGAGGTACCATGTTTCGGGAAACTGGCCAATTCAGAATCCTCTTCCATTAGCCGAACGACAATGTCCTCATTTCCAGTGCGGACTGCATCATGCAAAGCTGTCTCCCCGAGCTTGTTCTCCGCGCGCAGCAGTTGCTTCGCTCTCTCTGCGGCGTGGCCATCAACTTTAGCCAAATCAACCAGCTGAGAAACCATTCTAGCATTCCCAGCCCTAGCAGCGTAGTGCAACGGCGTGTCTCCCTTCTTGTTGGGCGCATACAAGAGGTGTTTGGCCTTGTCGTGGATCACCTTTGCCGACTCCAAGAACTCCTCGCCATCTCCACATGCAGCTACTACATGGAGCGCAGAGTCCCCCTCGACGGTGACTCCCTCCAGGAGCAGTGCTGCAGAAGGTGCTGACCTTTCATCTCGAACGACGAAATCGGGCCGCGCCGCCGCGCTTTCCTCGTCCAGAAGGTCCTTTAGCTGCTGGGTAGCGCCGCGGCGAGCAGCCATGAGCAGCTTAGGATGCATGGCGGGTGGGTTGCGTGGTTGCCCCGTGTTGCTAGCTGCCATTGCAAACCAGCTTAGGTACTCCCCATTGCAAACCAGCTTAGGTACTCCCCATTGCTGTCACTGCAGTTTCTTATTTATTAGTTGCCCAGTACACATGCAGTACGTCATTTGACTCTGGGTACGAAGATGAGCATAAAAGCAGTTCAGCATTGTTGGACACAATAATTAGTTCCATATCGCCATGGTCTTTTTAAAGATTTTGTGAACTACAAGGCGCTACGTACTAGAACCTCCAGCTGTATGAACATGATTTGTAGCTTGAGATCGACTTGAGAGCCTTGAAAGAACAAACTGAAGAGTTATGTGTTCCAAGTTAAAAGTCTAAAACAAGGATCCAAGTTAACCGAAGAATCATGTGATCATCTGGTTGCAGTCAGGTGATCGATGGACAACCCTTGTCCCTTGTCCCCCAGCTCTCCTGAGACCAAGTTTTTTTCACTGACATGACAGGTAATCTTTAACCCGGAGATGATTTTGTCGTTCTCTTTATTCCAGTCTCCTTCCCATTACCATCCTTTTGGAGTGACATGATAGGATTACTGTACTGTAATGTATGAGATAAATGATCAATTCGCTACGCCGCCACCTCGTACGCGACTCCCTTGTGCCGCCGCCTGTCTGGCACGCCACGCCACGCCATCGAGACGCCGTGGGGTGGACCCACAAATAAGGCGAGGTTCGACGATGGAGAAGACAGAAGAAAATCTGTCGAGAGGAAGATGATTGCGTATTGGGCTATTTGGGTTGTGCATGACAGGATGGGTTGGCAACTAAAGCCTAAAGGCCTAGAGGCCTATAACGAACTATGGCCCGGTCGCTTCTAACTCGAGCGCCGCTCATTCCAAGTGCGTACCAAAAATTAAGCCCACTAATGCTACAGAAATTACTCTTATACCGTAAATCCCTTTATATTTTTACCCTCTTAGAATTCGATTGTCTATACTACTGAGGAAAGTATAACTAAATCCTAATTAATCTGATCTATTAAATTAAGAAAAATAGGAAGCTCTTATTTTTACAATAAAATGGTGTATACAGTAAAAGATCCCTTATTTTTACAGTGGAAAATAGCAAGGTCAAGGGCAAGAAATTCCCGAATACCACGAAATGCAAGCAGTTATTACTAGCAAAGAACGCTGATTATTTTTAAGTACAAGGACGACACACACCCTACTTAGACTACTGTAACACCTCATCTATCCTCTGGGCCAAGAGTGCTACCATCATTGCATACTAATACTACTTTTAGACATCTATTAAACAATTTAAGCAAACCCTACCTTGTTCATGAAGCAGCAACCACTTACACCATACCATTTTTAAACAACTATGCTAGCTTGCTGGTGGAGTTAAACATACTACCAAAAGCTAGATATGTGAAGTACTGCAAGAACGTGAAGTTATTCATGTACTACACCCGCCCATGCAAGACATCCTCCACAGCTATCTAAAAATAAAACAACAAAGCAAGGGTGAGTCCAAAGACTCAGCAAGTACACAATAGAACGAATAAACACGACCAAACATGTAAGCAAATCAACCATCCATAACATACTCTGTATGCATTGCCATGCTCATATCATCATTCTCATATTTCCACATTAATCATAACATATTCTCTATGCATTGTCATATTCCAATATTGCCAAATCATCAATGCAATGCAATCTTGCTCTACATGCATATTTGCTCATCTCATTGCAAATACCGGTATTGCCGAGTGAACACCCGTCGATGTTCACCCATAATCTTGGGCCCGCCCATAATCGGCACGGGGATCTCTCCACTCCCGTGGAGGCCTACCGAAGTAGGTCTTACTCAAGAGCACTCCGGATTAGTCCGCTAGCTTTACTCATAGCTAGGGACTTTCTCACCGCCCTCACTCTTGAGTGCACATAATGCAAATGCATATGCATATGCCCATTGTCATAATCATGCTCATCATCAACATCATTAGCAGGTAAGCATCATTGCCCACTTTAGTCCATCATCATTACCATCGTTTACCTTGCATCTTTATGTCATGTAAACACCACATTTCCACATAAACATCATGTAATCATCGCATTACCACATAAACATTATCACATCATGTAAGTATCGCATATTCATAGACTCTATGGTCTATCACTCTACCATGCACTTGCCTGTTGACCAAGCGGAGCGGAACGACGTGCGGACGGCGTCGACTCGGGGCCTCCACCTGGGCAAGCAATAAATCCAACTTAACGGCAAAACAGAAACCAGAGCTTCAACAGATATCGACAATTCTACGCGCGGACCCAACTCGAGCGTAGAATGCACAGGGTCAAGGTCCTGTCGCGCAGGAACCACCCCATTTTCCTTTCTTTTCTTTTCCTCCTTTCCTTTCCTTATTTCTTTTTTCCCTTTTTTTCCCAACCGGTTCGGCCGACTGGCCTTACCTCCTTCTCCCACGGTCTCTCTCTCTCCCCCCATTTCAATCTGGCCGAATGGCCTCCTCTTCCCTGCCAACTCTCTCCTCCTCTCCCCATTTCCATCGGCCACAGGGGCCTCTCCAGGCGGCGCGCGGCACATGGGCGCCGGCCTCCTCCCCCTCGCCGCCGACCAGTGGCCGCCGCCAGCCTTCTCCGCCTCCACGGCTCCCCCTCCCTCGCGCTCGCAGCCGACCGGCCGGGCCCCCAGGGTGACACGTCGGCGTGTGGGTGCGTCGGCCGCCGGGCTGCTGGGCCGCCGCCAGCTCCTCCTTGATGCCACCTCCTCCCCACTCTCTCCCCCATCCCCCTCTCGTCTGCTCGGCCGGGAGGCCACGGGCGGTGCGGCGGCACTTGGCGGCGCCGGCCCTTGGCCCGCCGCCAGCGGCTCTGCCGGCCCCCGCCTCCCGCGTACCTCACCTTCCCCCTCTACTGCGCCTCCTGCGTGCGCGACCGTGCCGCTCCTTCGTTGGCGCGGCCCGGCCCGGTACAGCCGGCCCGAGACCCGCCGCTGGCACCCCCGCCTTCTTCTTCCCTACCCTCACTCTCTCTCTATGTGTGTGTGTGTGTGGTGTCAAGTGATTGTGGGATGGAAGACAACCTCAGTGGGCGGCTTGGCTTGTGACCGGCGGTCGTCGACGTCCTCCGTCGTCGTGGCGCCGTCTCACTGCCGCCCTTGCTCCTCCTCTTCGGCTTCCTCCTCCTTTCCTCTTCCTTGTGGTGGTACGGATGTGCTCGAATACTGGGGTGGCTCTTGGCTTGGCAGTGAGAAGGAGTGGAGGGGTGTGCTTCGGTTGGCTTTGTTCTTGAGGCTGTGGCAGAAAAGTGGAGTAGGTGGGGTAGCTGTGTGCTGTCTTGTCTACTTAAAAGGCATGGCTACCCCTCTTACTGCGAAATGCCGCTTCTACCCCTCCCTTTTTGCCTTGGCTGGCTATGGCCCTAAGGGCTTTTTGGTCCACGGCTGTGTGGGCTTTGGGGTTTCTACTGCAGCGGTAAGACGGTAAAAAGGTAAGGTGAAATTTGCTGGATGATGAACACCCGAAACGCGAGACGGTGCCGACTGTCCCTATGCGGTCCGGGAACCTCTGAGAGCGCTAATTATACGGCTCTCTAGACAGTGCCGACCGTCCTGGGATGGTCTGGGAACCTCTGCGCGCGATACTAAATCGACACTCCAAAAAGGTCGATGGGTCTGACGGCAAAACTGCACTCCTTAATCACTATTGTTTTCCCTTATGCATAATTGGGGTATTACAGCTACACGCTCCGCTACATATGCTAGTGAATATCTAAGGTTATAAGGTATCACACGGAGCGCGGAGACACGTTTCTCTACATATGCTAGTGAATATCTAAGGTTATAAGGTATCGCCAAGCCACTTTTTTTCGAATAACCCTACTCTCATCGCTACCTCTGGCACTCGGGCGGATGGGAACGAATATCCCTACTCTCATCGCCAAGCCACTTTTTCCATTTCATTTGAAAAACGGAATGTGCAGTTCTACGGAAGGAGAAGTACAGAGAGGTGACAGGGGAGGATAGAAAGTTGGGTATTGAACATCATCCTGATGTTTTCTTTCTAACTATTATCTAGATTTATGACCGTTGAATTAGAGATCCAACGGTCACAAATTCTCCCCGCCCCCTCTAGAAAAAAATCTCCCCCCTCCAAAACAAAGATGCCGTTGGATCTCTAATCCAACAATCCAAAATTTGGATGATTGTTAGGAACAAAATATCCGGGTGATACCTATACTAGAAAGCTTTAGCCAATACCCTCAAGGCCTCAACAACTAGTCCACACAGAGCAGAGTATCATGCAGAACACACAGGAACCAGAGCAGAGTTACAGGATTACCGGAACCAGAACAGAGTATCATACAGAACACACAGGAATCAGCCACAGGGAGGGGACAACTAGTCCAGAGTATTCCTCCTTTTCTCCAACCTGCCAACTGACCAGCACCAGAAGCTTCCACATCAGAACTATGCAAAACCATGCAAAATACACATGATTTCCTTTTGTTAAATTACATAAACCCCCCACACTGTCTAACAAGTTGCAAAAATCACCACGTAAATTGGTAAGCATTGTGGCCCGAATGTAAACGTTGCACAAAATCACATGATTTCTGCACAGGTTCTTCACAAATCATAAACATCTTTTACATAGTTGTGTAGTCTTGGGCAAATGCAGTAACAATGCGCACATATTTGATCGACGAGGCATCGAAACTTTCACAAACAATATGAACGTTATTGATCCATTTCATAGCTTCGTCACCTCCCTTACGCCACCACCTCTTCAAGTCATTTGTGATGATATATAGTCGAAATCTCTGCCCAAATGAAGCTTGTTACCATGGGCCAAAATTAGTGTTTTAAATCTCCGGTTATAACGTTTAGCGGATGACTTCTCAAACAGCTAATAGCGGAGCTAAATGAGGCTATAGCGGGCTATAGCGGCTAAATTATACATGGACTCAAATAGCTTCATCTGTCTAAAACAGCTATAGCGGGCTATAGCGGCAGCTATAGCCGGAGATTTAAAACTATGGCCAAAATACCATCGTTGTTCGGAGGATCAGAATTTGGGCAAGTAGCACCAATGCCTGATACCCCATTCTACGATAGAATGCTCTTAATACATCATAGCCTCGCATAGGGTCCACGTATCCACACAGAGATACAATCGATGCCACCACGCAGGCTGCAGTTGCAGTCATATGAGCAACGGGAGCCAGCACCAAATATAAGCCTAACACGAAGGCCGTAGCCAAGCTTGTGACTGAACCAAACGCGAAGAACATGGCTAGGTCGAAGTGCCAACTGCGCAATGGCACGTCAACAATAGCTGCTCCAGAGTACATGAGATTGACAGTAGCCAAACCAGCGCAACAGAATGCTAATGAGTTAGCCGTGATGAATGCATCAAAAACATACCTCCCAGAAAGTACTGGTGTGCCATCGCCTTTGTAACCCCCAGGTAGAGTGAAAGCTGCACCAAACGCCACAGTTGCCATTAGCACTGAGCCAAGGCCCAGAGTTTGTGTTGAATTTGACAGTTTCTCTGATTCTCTCTCTTCATCCTCCGATTGAATGTACTGTCCTTCAAAGTGATCCAACCGACGATTGCCATGCTTAGCGTGACAATGCCTTAATGCGGCATTTATCAAGAATCTGGGGTTCTGCAAAAGAAAACATGAGGTTTAATTTCAGTCGTATGGATTGCTGTTGTCTTGTTTGCCTTTGATAGAAGTAGGCCTGAAACCAAAAGAAGTACATACCCACGAAAAAAAGCACCCAGCACGAATCTTACTCTCCGATAGATCTAGAGGAGTTTCCCCATTGTTATTAGTTAGATTTAAGCGCACTTCCAGATTTTCCAAGAGTAAACAAAATATGCCCTGATCCCCAAGTTTTACAGCTAGGTGTAGTGCAGTGTTTCCATCATTGTCTTGCATATTCAAAATCCATGATAACGACAGAGTTCGGCAAGCATAAGCGACTATATTCCATTGCTTCTTTTCGATAGCAACATGAAGGAAAGTTCCTCCCTTAATGTCTCGCAAAGCAGCGATATTGGGGCACTTCTCTAGAAATTTGACGACGGCCTTGTTCACACCTGTGGAGGCAGCAATGTGTATAGGGAATAACCCCATATCATCTGACTGAAACATTGGAGCTAGGTTAGCTTGCAGCACTTGCTTGAATGGAATGCTTGAATGCCAAACCGGATGATTCCAAGGATACAATGGGCTATAGATCCAGAAGTGTACAGCTCTTGGGTGTAGCACTGATGTAGCGGGCGTGCTCCCATTTTGATCCCTTTGTGTAGTAAGGCCAATGTTCCATCTCAATAGCATTTCTGTCATCACTGCAAACAATACTTTATGTTAACTAACTGGAAGAAAAGTAACAGTCTTAATCTTATTAAAAAATCAAGCATTTTAGTGTTGTAAGGATGTAACCAAGCAAACTATGGTAAAAGAGTAATTCCAAATGTCATACCAAACGCTCCTCTATCAACTGGAAAATTGTTTGCACTTTGAATTCTGAGTATAAAAGATTCACTGGTAGCTTTAGACGAGTATTACTGAATATATATATTCGTACTCCCATATCTAAAAGAGTGACGCTTACTTGGGAAAAAACTTCTTTTATCAAAATTAGAAGAATAACTATGTACAATTTGAAGGTAAATTATGTTTGTAACTTCTTAAATTTCGACAAGCATTTTTAATGCACACTCTGTTATACAGAGACATTAATCATTTGGATCAAAATAACACCATGCCCTAATCCACCACCACCTAATTTGTTAATCAAGTTCAATGGTAAACATGAAAGATTAATTTAAATTGGTTAGAGTAAGCCCATTGTATTCCTTAATTTCATACGTAAGGCAAAAATATCGTATTTCTGTACATGAAGAGAATGTATGCTATCTGTAATACCCTTGCCAAGTTTGCCAGTCCTAGTAGCGTGTGTTATGGACGAGGGGATCACATATGGTGAAAACTTGCCAACCATTTTAGCATTAGTACTAACTCAACATGAAAAAATTGAAGGTAGCTCATAATTTTGCAGGCATCCATTTAAAATTTTAAGTTCAAACTCAATTTGTATTACCATACATTAAAACAGAAATACATGAAAAACTATCTGATAGAACGCGGTGGATAGCGGGGATTCCGCAGGGAAGCCGGCAACCAAACGTTGCTCTGCTTGATTATAATAGCATGCGGTAGCCCTCTTATATAGATGGCTCCCCCTAACAGATGTAATCTAACTCCAATCATATCTCTAACTATATCTCTAATACAAGGAAACCAATCTCTAACTCAAATAGAAACCAATCTCTAATTCCTAATAATAACCTGGCTGGGCCCAAAGCCCACGCCTATAACACTACACCCCTCCCGGACATGCAGCTCATCCTCGAGCTGCTAGACGGCGGCCAATGGAAGATCTTTGACGCCGATGTAGAAGATGAACGGTGGCAGGGTGTTGCAGCGGATGGAGACGGCCGGCCAGATTCACGCGGAACAAGACTAGACAACGTGTAACGCCTTCAGGAATATAATGCCTGCAAAATAAGTTTATTTTATTTTTATTTATTTTTATTTTTTTTGAAAAAGTTTATATATATATATATATATTTGAAAAGTTTTTTTGTTTGTTTTTTTGGTTTTTTCCCCCTTTCACTGCTCCTGGCTTTTATTAAAGAGTCCCTGTCCTGCTGAAGTGTCCGCGTGGAGGATTGAAGCAAAGGAGCGGCAGCTGAAGGAGCAGCGGCGGCGGCGGATCCGGGAGATCCACGGCGGCGGCGGCTCGGCGGTGACTCGGGCGGAGACGGAGAGACGGCCCGGGCGGCGGCTCGGGCGGAGACGGCGAGACGGCCCGGGCGGCGGCGTCTGCGATACGGGCGGAAGAGCCCCGGGCGGCGGCTCGCGCGGATGTGGCGGCACGGGCGGAGACGGCGGCGCGGCTTCGGGCGGAGGATGGCGACCGAGCGGCGGAAGCAGAGGCGAAGCGGGCGACCGGCGTAGCGGCGGCCGGAGGAGCGGTGGCCAGTGGAGCGGCGGCCGACAGAGCGGCAGCGGCGCGGCGGGGGTGGCCCGAACGGAGGCGGATCTGGAACGGTGGCCGTCGGGGTTCGGCGGCGGCGGCGCGGCTGCAGCGACGGCTCGGGTGGAGGCTGACCGGCCGGCGAAAGCAGAGACGGAGCGGCTGCGGCGCGGCGGAGGTGGCCTGGGTGGCTGCAACCCAGGCGGCGGAGTCGGCCGGCCGACTCCAGATCTCGCCGATTCGAGGCATGGCAACGGAGGCGGCGGTGCAGGAAGCGGCGAATCGGCGGCAGAGGACGCCGGATCCGGTGACGGAGATGTCCCGATCGGCATCGACGGCGGCGGTTATGGCCCGGTGGCGGCTTCGGCCGCTTGTCCCCCATCGGCGCGACGAGCACCTTCCCCACGGCGCTCCGGAGGAGTTCTTGGCGGCGGCGGCCTACGCGGAGAGCAGATGGGCGCTGGCGAACGGAAGTTTGCCGGCGGCGGTTCCTGCGGCCTCGGCGGCGGCGGCCTACGCAGACACTCCTACGCATGGCTTTGGGCCCGATGGCAGAGGTCGACGGCGTTGGCCGACGCCGACGGCTGTGGCTGCAGAGGGGGCGCGGTGGAGGAGTCGCCGTTGGTGGAGATGGCGATGCTTCCTGCTCCTTTTCTGTGATTTCCTCCCCACCATCTGTTGTGCTCTCCTGCACTGTTTCTTGTTGCATCTTCCTCCAATTCTCCAACCTCTCGAGGATGGCATGTATGTTGAAGAAGGTGTCTGACATCTCTTTGTTCGTGCTGGCCATCTTGATGGCGTTAGCCTTTATCGTGGCCAACGACTCGGCAATAGAACTAGTCGCAGAAGCCATAGTAGCAGAAGTCGTGGGAAGGGATCGATGGCTCTGATACCAAATTGATAGAACGCGGTGGATAGCGGGGATTCCGCAGGGAAGCCGGCAACCAAACGTTGCTCTGCTTGATTATAATAGCGTGCGGTAGCCCTCTTATATAGATGGCTCCCCCTAACAGATGTAATCTAACTCCAATCATATCTCTAACTATATCTCTAATACAAGGAAACCAATCTCTAACTCAAATAGAAACCAATCTCTAATTCCTAATAATAACCTGGCTGGGCTCAAAGCCCACGCCTATAACACTATCAGTGAAAAGAAAAGGATAAAAGTTAATATGCATAGTATATTTGTCTTTTTTGTTTCTCATAACTCATTTTGAATTTAAATTCGAAATTTTGAAGAGTGATGCAATAATTACACTATCTCCTCAACTTTTGGGGATTGTTTTCAGGTTGATTTGGTTGTTAAACTAAAATTGTTTGAATCGTGTATGAATTCAACCTGAAAAAATTTGGTCATAGATGGATTTTGGTGGAAACAGGAGCAGATTAATTGGATTTATCCACCTCACTTTTATCTTCCGTTTCAAAATATTTGTCCTACTACCATGTGCAATACATAGACCAATGGGGTACAAAATCTACACAATAGTTAGAATTGGACATTACCAACCCCTATTAAATGACATATTTCAATCATTCAACGATATATAGAAGGGTTATCTGATGGGAAAACTGCAATACTTAAGTGCACTATTGATTCCCTCTATAGACAATATTGTGAAACAGTAATTACCAATAGACTCGAAAAAAATATTATGAAATTGGGAGGTTATCTAGAATAGGTCTGCGACTAGAGATCTTAAATTTTGAGTTGAAACTTCAATCATGCACACATTAACTAACAATTTCAATTTGATCTCTAGCATAGTGTGATCGATGTTGAATGTATTATCATTCAACTAATGAGGCTATAAAATCGGTGTGTAGTAATGATCTAATTACACAAATCTCAGCTTGGCAATATTGTGAACATCGCTACATTTGTACTCCTTACCGGCATTTTGACCCTGAAATCATCTGGAGCGAATTCAAAATACATAGAAGTATCGAGTTATAGTCCAGTTATTCCCAATATGATCCAGAGAGTTGAAAACAACTAGAAATAGATGAATCAGAACTATGGTTGACAATTCCCACTTGGTGGCAAGCCCATGGGGATTTCCCCATCGAGGGTGTGTCTAGGGCAGTTTATATAGTTTATGGGGACGGGGTTGGGGTAGAGGTTCGCCGCTGTAATTCATGGGGATGAGCTACGGACACTATTTCCACACGATCGCTATGGAACCTGTTGCGGTCTATTTGAACTCTCATATATAATATTGTTGTATAGTACGTTTTGCCATCTGTATGAAATGGTTCAGCGATGCATCTGTGAGCGCTATCTATTATTCTAGTAAATAGTGCAGTGGTATTTATAGGAGATTCTGGATTGGCTAAATCTGGAGTCGACACGGAGGAGGAGCAGAGAGAGATGGAGAAAGAAGAAGAGTTGTAGTTACCAATGGAACAAGTATAAATATCGAAGAATTAATGCATGGATATTGTTGTAACTGGGCATCGAAGGGCGGCAGCATGCAATGCATTTTGTCCATTTGGTCCAGAATACGAAAGGTTCCCGCCACTCTTATCATACAGTGACTGCGCAATGTCGACCTGTTCTAGCAAGATGGCTAGGTACAACGGCGACGTGCCGTCTTTAGGGAAACTAGCCAATTCTGAATCAGCCGCCATTAGAAGCTCGACTATATGTTTGTTACCAAGGCGGACAGCCTCATGCAAGGCCGTCTCCTTACGCCCATTCTCCTTTCTCACGAGTTCCTTCAGCCTCTCTCCACTGTCAGGAGCGAATCTAGGATAAATTGTCGCTGGGGTCGGCCTAGACTTAGGGCCATCGGTGCTGCCCTTTGGCCTTCCCTTCTGTCGTTTGGGCTGTCAAATGTGGGCTACGCTGGGCTGCTAGTGCCGGGCCGCCGGGGTCATCGTTTTTTTTTGCTGGGGTCATAGCTGATCAAAAAATACAGGTACAAGAGCCTCCTAGCAGATCGTCGGGGTCAGCTGACCCCGACACCAACACGTAGATTCGCCCCTGTCCACTGTTGTCCTCACCGCTAGCTAGAACAATCAGATGAGAGACCATTTGGGATTTCCCAGCCCTAGCAGCGCAATGCAGGGGCGTGTCGCCCTTCTTGTTTTGTGTGACCAGGAGGTGATTGGCCTTGTGATAGATGACGTCGGCGCTAATCAGGAAGTTCTCGCCGTCTCCGCAGGTGGCCACCACATGTAATGCGGTGTCCCCCTCAACGGTGACGCCCTCCAGAAGCGATGCTGCGGGGCGTGCAGTCTGACTCTGATCAGCGCCTTCTTCTACATGATAAGCTTGCTGCATCGGCCAGGTTACGTTGGCGGTGTTGCTCAAGGTTCCACCCTCGAGCAATTCAAGAAATGCTTGGGTTGGCACCGCATCAGACCGCCCGAGCGCATCTTCCCTATTGAGAAGAAAGCTCAAAGCCCGCCAAGAGCCAAAGCATGCTGATGCTAGCAACAGGGGATTCATGGACGCCGGTGTAGGCGTCGGGGTGGCCTACTGATGATTACTGGACGCCATCACCGCGACTATCATCAACTTTGCTTCCACGGCCACCACCGGAGCATGTGGAGCTGGGGGCGTGGGACTTTGCTGTAGTGAGCAAACTTCCTCCAATGTATGTTGGATGCTAAATGTATAATAATTATTTGTGTGGATGCCGCTCGGCTCAATTATGCTGGCAAAGTCCTTATAGCTCCAAGGGAGAGGTCGGATTCAAGGAATTGGCTTTTGGCCGACTATGGCAGAGGGTTTGGTTTGGAGTCACCGGCGCAGGGCACGATGGCGACGACGATTGGTGGCTAGAGCTAGGGGAAGGAGAGGCTCGAGAGTGCGATTGGAAGCTAAGTGATGCTAGCTAGCAAGTCGACGAAGCTTTATAGCATGCACAAAGGCGGTGGGAGCAGGGGCACGACTTCGATGGTGGCGGCGCGAGGATGAGGGAGCCTTCGGCGCTAACGCATTGGGTGCGCTGCGCCTCATTGGCAGTACAGGCGTGCTGGCGAACGGTGAGAAGCCATGTGGCGGCATGGCACAGGGGAGAAGGCGGCTGGCTAGAGGGCGCCAGCGTAGGGAGAAGGCGGAAAAACTAAAGGGAAAGTGGAATGGCCTGAAGACTTTCCGAATTAGGCAAAAATTCAAATTAAGCCAAAAATCTAATAAATTTCAAAAAAATTTGGTTCATTTTAGACTTAAAGAAGGGTCACCACAAAACAGCTACATTGAATTTGGATGGGAATCCATTAGTGTGACATGCACGTATCATTGCATCATGCAGCTTAAACTTTGTTTTTTGCTGGTGGTCCGATTCTTGTCCGTTTTTTCTTTTTGAAAGTTATTTCAGCGTAAACTTTAAACTTTGAACATTGAACACAGATCGTGTCCATGAATTCTCGCCGGCTGCCGGGCAGCGTTCAGGGATGTGTCTTTTGACTCTTTTCCATCAACCTCCGGTAAATGAAGTCTGTATTGCCGCACAGGGTAATCTTTTACGCCGATATATATAACTGTTGCACGCACCGCACATTTCAAGGGTACATGAGAGAATTATTCTTAAAGCCTGAGTTCCATACCTACCTGCTGATGGGAAAATTGCAGCTATCAAGCTGATGGGAAAAATAGGCAACAATTTACAGCATGTAGACAATGTACAGAAGGTTCACCTTAAAAGCAGCTACATTTGGTCGCTGGGAATCCATTCCCACCCCACAGGACGCACGCATCATTAATTGCAGCTCCTTTTGCTCTTTGTTGGTTCAGATCCAATTCTTCTCTTTTTGCAGGCCGAGTCTCCTTTGCAGCTGAAGGTTGCAGCTCCAGCATTCGAGGCAGCGAGCTGCAGTATAGCAGAAGCTGCCTAGCGAAACATCTAAGTTCATGCGCTAGCGTAGAATAGCACTAATCTCAAAGCACATAAAGAGATAAGTAATTATAATCCACCATTCAGCTCTGCTTTAAAAATTGTGTAAATTACTTTGGAAAAAGCATAAAAGCATCCCCCATTAGCGTATTGCGTGTGTACCAGTGGTTGGAGTTTTAGCGTATACTTTTAGTGCTACCACTGATATATTAGGGACTAGGAAATTCAGCTCAAACAGTTTAGCCCAATTGCAAATATATCAATTGAAACGGGCACCAGTAAGCAATTGTATGACTCCTCGGCCCATATAGAATTAGGCACATGATGGCTCTTATATGTGTGCATATATAAGGGTATGGGTTAGTCCCATCTTGCTAAGTAAGCTTAAGAAGCACTAACATGTAAGCATAGGGCCTCCAATGGTAGTAACCTCCGGTTAACCGTTTTGCGCGAAGCGAGGACGAAAGTGCAAGCGAGTTGGTACGTGTGCGTGACCTATCCAGAATGGGGTTAGGCCTAAACTGGTTTAGACCCTAGGACGTTACAAATTGCTACCAACTAGATCACGCTACTGCACCTTATTCCAACTACTTGTTTCCCATGAATCGCCTCATTGCAACTGACTTAAGATTTTACCAACACAAGAGACTGCTGAATTAAACTCCAAAATATCAGCAGATAACCCTCCCAATAAGTAGTCTGTAAAGCCTCCATTTCTGGAGACGTTACGGAACCTTGTAACCGTACAGAGATGAACATTTATGATGTTCGGAACATGAGCGATCATCACAACAACACAAGCTTACAGCAAAGATCCAACTTTTATTACAATATATGGTTGTCACCAGTTTTAATAGCAGGCATGCAAGCCCACAAACCACAGTATATTACAAAAAGATCCCAAGCGGCCTGAGCGAGGCTAAGACCTAAGACCAATCCTCTTCAAAGAAGACTGGTTTTTCTAGAGCTTCTTCCTCTGCTGGCACTTCTTAGCACCATTGTCCTTCTGTTGTTGTTTTTAACAAGTCATGAGTACAACCGTACCCAGCAAGTTACAAGGTGAAGGACTGAAATGGCAATAGAGGGGGAGGGGTGAATGATGCCTTCAATATGCCCCCAAGTATTCAACAATATTCTTCTCCGATAGCTATAATAGCTATGAAGCAAGAAGCTCAATGCTCATCGGATGCTACAAACAGAGAAATGAAAGGGAGATTGCTGAACTTCTATGATCAAAGACTCTGGACTTTAATCTAAACAGCAAGACAACCTCAGGAGCAGAAACCAAACACTGAACCGAGAGCCGAACTGCCGAACACAGAAACTGCAGAGGACACCTGACCGAAAATGCTCAAACCGAAAACAGGCTGACTGCCGAAAAGCTTAAAGACAATAGACTGCAGAATGACTAGACTGAAGACAGAACAGACTGGACAAAAACATAAACAAAAGACTGCAGCCAAAGTAAAAACAAAGAAGAAAGCAAAACCAAAAGACAAAAGTAGTCCGGCAGTAGAAAGTAACGGGCTGACTATTGTTGGCACAGAAAATACTCAAGCAGAGATGAACACTGAGAGGTTTCTGCTCATTCGCTACCTTTTTCAGGCCAAAAAAACTGAGATTTGAACCTAATAGCCGACCCATACAGAGCAGTTTGGCAGAGAAATAAATAGAGTAGGCAGCATGGGATTGATGCAAAGCCGAATAAAAAAACTGAAAAAAGGTAGACTAGCAGCCTGAAAAGGCATCAGTACAGTAAATACCGAAGAGAAGAGGAAAACAGAGTGAAGATCAAACTCGCGCTGCTCTTCTCAGGTAAACTGATTCGAACATCAACCTAAACACGGAAATGACCTTAGAAACAAGAGAATACACACCAAGGGCAATTCGGCTGGAAACTGAACATCAATAGAGAATGTAGCCGAAAACTGAGATGCTTGAACTGAGAATGAGGATGAATTCCAACCTGCTGAAAATCTTGAATCTTTGAGCATAAACCATAAGATCACAACAGGATATGTTCTCACAACTAGAAAACACAAGCTCAGAACAACCTTTTTACCGAGACATCAAGGGAACAGGATTGCTCGGCCTCCAAACCCTAGAAATGGGTAAACAGAGGAAGTTAAGGCGCATCACTAAGAGAGAGGAAAACCCATTGATTCTGCCTTTTGCTCTTGGGAATGGACTGGCCAAATGACCTTGAGGATATTCCCAGTTTAGAGCAACAAAGATTCAGCTATCTGATCAAACACACAGGTAGCAGAGAAGAATAGGAAGCAAAACTGAAGACAGAGCTAACCCAAACACGTAGAGTAAAGCAAGAAGCAAAAACATTTCAAGCTCAAGATTTCTTAGATGGATTCAGAACCATGAATGATTACATAGTGAATGCTTACATCCAGTTCATTCCATTTCTCACATCATGGGCACACACACTCAAAGTGAAAAATCAAGAACTGTCAGCCAACTACCACTACATGGTTCCTATTCAGGCAAGGAAATAAGACAAAGAGCTCCTCTGCCCAACCTCTCCTCCTAGAACAAGAGCTAAAAACCCTTACAACCAAATAGAGGAGGGAAACAAGCACACCCTCTCCAAACCCTAACCCTCTCTATTTATAGCCTTCCACTACCGGGTTCAATTTGCTTTGCCCATTAGCAAACTCAGCGCTTTACCCTTTATCTTCAACCGAATCCGCTTCCATTTTGCAGCCTTGCGCATTTTACCGAAACGTCACTCCTGCACCTTCCTGGAAGCTTCCTCTTTTCTTGCTGTCCACGCCGTGCAACCACTTCGAATCCTCGCCGTCTTTGGCATCTCTCGACCGCTTTGACCTCAGCATCACCCGTGCCTAGTCCGGTCATCCCATGCCTCGCCACGACCTAGCTTCAAAGTCCTGCAGCCATCACAGACAAGAAAACATCACATAGCATTGCTCGAAATAGTATAAACATACATTATTATCAGAAGAAGGTACTCAAGCAGGGAATACCCAAAACAAACTCAAACTCTCTAAAACAAGCGTCAATTACTCATCACAAACATAGGGTTACCTCCACATGGTCTCTCACAAGGTTAATCCTAATTTATTACTTGCAAGGATAATCAAGGGTGGGAATATATTGGTTTTATTACATTGGGTGGATGTAGTTTTATTTGCAAACAAATAAAGTTAAAACATTTCTCCTTAAGATCAGGGGGTTTTCTGTTATAAAGTTTCATCATTCCTCAGATTAACAACATCATAAACCCTACTTATGCCTCGTTGTTGGAATCACCCAATTAACACCGCTTTATTAATCGGAAGCACGACGTATTCTAATACCATTAGTTCACTCTACAGAGTTGCTCAACTTTACCCACACGATTCCTTAACTCCCGCGACAGAGTTAAGAAAGCCAGGTCATTTCACTAGTCAATTCTTTATATAGGCTCTTCCTGGTAGAATCACTCAGTTAGGCCAAAACTAAACCTAAACTCCCCTTGTCGTTTGAGTGACCACTACCGTTGTTAGGTACCCGCAGCATACCTAACTCCTCGGCATCCTGTCATCTCACATCCTATAGAGTTTCAATCGAACTGAGCAGCTACTAAACCAATGTTGACAAGTCAACCCTGTGGTTTGAGCGATCACTGTGTCTTTTACTTAGCACAAGGTTCTTGTCCTTATATTTTTTACCTGAGGCATCCAACCACAAACTTCCACTATGCTCAACAGCACTAACCACCACCAAACTAAACCAGCCTCCACACTAGGGTAAGGTCGTGGGCGTAGATTATGTCATGATTTCCCACAGCACACCCTTACCCTAGTACCAGCTTTCCCTAAGGTAAAATCGTGGACGGAGATCACATCGTGATTTTCTACAGCACACCCTTACCTTAGTTCCAGTTTTTAAATCTTACTGACCAACGGCCAAGTCACTTAGTAGTACAAAATGTTGAGGGAGATGATCAATAAATTTTTATACAATATGTTAATTGCTACTAAGGCTGTCAAGGTGAATGTGGCCACAAATTAAACAGGGCATTTATCAGTGGTAGGATTTATCTAAGTAGCATGCCATTCTAAACATTTTATTTTAAGCAATTAACATTTCGCAATTATCAATAATGGAAATACATTAATTAAATACTGTAAAATGTATGGGCTTCTATATGATCAAAAACTTGCAATTTGCCTTACTGTTATGGGATTTCAATGATCTTGTATGATTGGACGATCGGCTCCTGCTCTTGAACTGCAACTTCGGCGAAATCGGAAGCTAGCATAAATACATAAAATAATACATAAGTCCAAACTTGATTCTAATCAAGCTAGGAAAAACAATCTAATTAAAAAGAAGTAAAATGCATAAAACTTCAAATGGAGGAATTTGAATTTATTAGAGATTAATTTGGTGGAAAAAAGATCAAATTGGATTCAGGGTGTTGAACTTGTCAAAATGATGTATTTTTGGGATTTTTGGATTTTTCTAGATTTTTCTGGGATTTTTAATAATTGTTCTGGATTTTTAAATGGGATAAACAATGCTGGGCCGGCCCAGTGAACAATGCGGCCCGGCCAGCTTTTTCCCGCACAGCCAAACAGGCCAACTGGCCGGTGACCCGAGCCACATGCGCGGCCGAGCAAGCCACGGCCCACGCACGCGAGGCGAACACGATTTCGCGAGCGCGAGTGCTCAGATGGGGAGACCGTGACAGCGTCAACGACCGAGATTCAAATGAGAACAGACGCTTTGGATGAAACGGCACCGGCGGCCAAGATGCGACCACGTCGCCCCCAGGAGGTCGTCTTCAACCTCTGAACCTCCTCCCGGTGGGAAAACAGAGCTTGCCAACTTCGGCGAAGCGGCGACACCAGTGCATCTGGGGAGGAATGGGTTTCACAGAGGTGTGTACTTAGGGCTTGGGTTCTCTAGTGGTTCTCCGGCCAAATTGGAAAGGTTTAAACCATCTAGGGAATATCAGGAACATGCTAGAGGTAACGACTCAGCTCAGGAATAACTCAGGCGAGCTGGCCACGGAGGTGGCCTTTCGGCTGACGACGACTTCTATCGCTAGAGCTCTAGACAAATGCTCATGCTCAAGCAAGTATACCAGTATGATCAGTAGGTAATAAATATCATGCTAGAGCAAGGAATTGAAATGTAATCAAAGAAATCATGCGATTTGAGTTTAGGGTTAACCAGCGCAGGGGAGACGATCGGCAACGACACAAGCGATTGGAGCTAAAAGCGACTGCTTTGTGGGGTTTGTGGGGGTACTGGGAAGCGCTCTAATGTGGCCAAGGGGTTTTATATCACGCGTAGGGCGGTGGCTACAGGAAGGCAGTTTGGGAGTGCACTTCTCCCGCAAGAATGAGGGGATGGGGAGCTCTGTGGCTACTCCGAGGGTGTGAGAGGGAGGTGGCACAACGACTCTGCAAGAAGTATGAGCAATTTGACTTAGGCACTCGACCTGAGAGAGAGAGAGTTGTTGCGGTGGAGAGAGCAGGCACGAAGGCAGTGGCGTGCAGAGCAAGGGAGAGCAGGGGGTGTGACTAAGCGGTGGGACCAAATTAATGGTAGTGTGAACACACGGGTTGCGGCGGTTGCAAGACGGGGCGACGAGGCTGAGACGCGTGCAACGGCCACGGCGGTAAGGCAGTGGTGAGACGCACACGCGTGGTAGTGCCAGGGAGAGAAGGCAGAAACGATGGAAAAGGAAAGCGGATTTCAGAGGTTTTTGCCAAATTGGGAAAGAGAGAAGAATTCAAGAAAAATTCAAGAAAAGGCTATTTTTTTGAATTTTTAGGGTTGTTTCAACCTACCCCCCTTAAAAGAATCTCGACCCCAAGATTAACTTGCTCCAGGGAGTAAGTTGGAAAAATCCCGCTGTAAATCTGACTCCTTTTCCCAAGTAGACTCGGCAACTGTATGATTCCTCCATTGAACTCGGCAAAACTTGGTATTCTTGTTTCTGAGCTGTCTCTTTGTTGTCTCAAGTATTTGTAAGGGTTCTTCTGGTTACGTCAGGTCTTCTTGAAGTTCAATCTCCTCCATTGAAACTTCCTCGGTAGGCTGCCGCAAACATTTCCTGAGCTGGGACACATGAAATACATTATGCACTCTGGCCAAATTTGGTGGTAGTTGTACTTCATATGCCACTTCACCAATTCTCTTGGTAATTTGAAACAGGCCTACATATCTTGGGGCCAATTTCCCTTTAACCTGAAATCTCTTGACAATTTTGAATGGTGTGACTTTGAGATAAACATAATCTCCAACTTCAAAGTTTAGATCTTTTCTGCGATTGTCTGCATAACTCTTTTGTCGATCTTGAACAATCTTCATATTCTCTCTGATGATCCTCACATGAGCTTCAGCATCTTGAACAATTTGAGGTCTAAGAAACTGACGTTCTCCTGCCTTAGTCCAATTTAAAGGAGTTCTACACTCTCTGCCATATAATGCTTCAAATGGGGCCATTTGAATACTAGCCTGATAGCTATTATTGTATGAAAACTGTGCAAATGGTAGACAAGTATTCCATGCTGCTTCATAGGTTACAACACATGCTCTTAGCATGTCTTCTAGAATTTGATTTGTTCTTTCTATCTGCCCTCCTGTTTGTGGATGGTAAGCTGTGCTAAATGCCAGATCTGTGTCCATTGCTTCATGCAATTTCTCCCAAAATATTAAGGTAAATTGAGGACTTCTATCTGAAACAATCTCTTTTGGAACTCCATGAAGCACTACAATTTTTGTCAAATATAGTTTTGCCAGCTTATCTTTTCCATAAGTTTGCTTGATGGGAAGGAAATGAGCTACTTTAGTTAATCGATCAACAATGACCCAAATAGCATAATATCCTTCTCTTGTCTTGGGCAATCCTATAATAAAGTCCATTCCAATACTCTCCCATTTCCATTTTGGTATGGGTAATGGATGTAATAGACCAGAAGGTTTCTGATGATCTATCTTTATTTGCTGACACACATCACATTTGGCCACAAACTCAGCTACTTCTTTCTTCATATTGTTCCACCAAAATCTCTTCAAATCTTTATACATCTTTGTGCCTCCAGGGTGTATTGAGAGTTGAGAAGAATGAGCTTCTGTCAGGATTAAATCCTTTAACTCTTTCTTATTAGGTATGCAGTAACGACCACGGAATGTTAAGATTCCATGTTCGTCTTCAATGAACTCTGTTGAATTCTTCTCTTGACTGCTTTTCTTGAGTCGCTGCATTTCTTCATCATCGTCTTGAGCTGACTTGATCTGATCTGTCAGTAATGGTTGAATTTCAAGTGTTGCCAGCACTCCTTGTTCAACTATTGTCAGATTTAACTTTTGCATTTCTATTATTAGCTGTGGTGGATGTTCAACTTCATTGGCTATACTTTGATAGGCTTTTTTGCTAAGTGCATCTGCCACCACATTGCCTTTGCCTAGATGATACTAAAAATCTATGTCAAAATCTTTGATCAATTGTAGCCATCTTCGTTGTCTTAGATTCAATTCAGGCTGGGTAAAGATATATTTCAGACTTTTATGGTCTGAAAATATCTCACAATGATTACCCAGTAAATAGTGCCTCCAGATTTTTAATGAATGAACTACTATAGCAAGTTCCAAATCATGTGTGGGATAATTCTCTTCGTGAGGTCGTAATTGCCTTGAAGCATACGCTACGACCTTTCCTTCTTGCATTAGAACACATCCCAGTCCTTGCCTTGAAGCATCATAATAGATTTGGAATTCTTTTTCTAGATCTGGAAGTATCAAAACTGGCGCCGTTGTCAACTTTGTCTTCAATTGCTGGAAACTTTCCCACAATGATTTGTCCACTCAAATGGCTTGTCTTTCTTAAGTAGTTGTGTGAGTGGGCGAGCAATCTTTGAGAATCCTTCTATGAATCAGCGAGAATAACCAACCAATCCAAGAAAACTTCTCACTTCCATTACAGTTGTTGGCTGCTTCCACTCCATCACAGATTTGATTTTCTCTGGATCTACCTTGACTCCTTCAGAGATTATATGACCCAAAAATGCAACTTCTTTCATCCAGAAATCACATTTACTGAATTTTGCATATAGTCGATGTTCTCTAAGCTTGGTCAAGGCTGTGTATAGATGCTCTCTATTCTTCTTCGCTCTTGGAGTAGATTAATATATCATCTATAAACACTATCACAAAATGATCCAATTGTTCCACATATACCAGGTTCATAAGATTCACGAAATAAGCTTGCCTGGTTATGGAAGAACTTACTTGAAGCCTTCTTGGCCCATTTAATTCCATTTGCATGATCTGATTATCTTCCTTCTGTCTTAGTCGTGGTTTTGAGCGGTCTTTGTGATTTACCCAAAAGTTCTCTGTAGGCTTGATAAGTTTTCAATTAAAGTTCAGAGAAGTTTTTTGAGGATGTGATCTTGCTGTGTTTGAAGTCTCATGACCAATTGATCCGTGAATCAAAAGCTATTCGGAAATCGGATCTAGCGGTCGTGCACCTTCCCTCTTCCTCTGTTTCATTTACGACCACGCACTTCTTTTCGACCTCGCTGATTTCCTGACGATTGGTAGTCTGGTTTCGACCGTGTGGTAGTTCGACCACCAGTTGGCTTACGACCACGAGGTTTCGACCAGTGAGCCATCTGTCTGTGACCGAGTTGTTCGATCGACCACCAGTTGGCGTTCGACCACTCTGTTCCCAAACAGACACCCGCTCGGTCACTTCGACCACAGCAGAGAGTCTTTCGATCAAGCAGTAAAGCATTGGCTTCTTTGTCTGTTTTCGGCCGTGTCTATTTACACTCTGTTTTCAGTCTATTTTCGGTCTGTCTTCTCAACTTCCAGTAAGCAGACAATTTCTGTCTTCATAGCTTGGTAGCTATTGGAGAAGAAAAGTTGTGTGAATACATGGGGAGGTTTGAAGGCACCAGTGCCCCCTCCTCTGTTGCCTATTTAGTCCTACAATATCACTACGAAGGGCCAATGTAACCTTAACATTCTTGTTAAGACGCCTTTGGCTAACATGACACAGATTGCAACGACGGTCTTGTGAGCAACCAAAGCCAACACCGTATACGTACCCAATGCGAAGGCAGCAACAAGGGATGTCAATGAACTTGACATGAAAACATCGACCTTAGAAAGTGCTTCTAACGGATGGGCAAGTCGACCGTAGTAATGCCAGAGTACATATGACCGACGGTGCCTACTGAGGAGCAGATGAATGCCAACGTGTTGGCCATGACGAATGCATCGAAGGTCTACCTCCCAGCAAGCGTCGATGTGCCACCGTTAGTATGGTCATCGGCTATGTAGCCTCCAGACATGGCGAAAGCTGCACCAAATGTCACTGTTGCTATGAGCACTAAGTTGATGCCCAAAGTTTGCGTTGAGTTATTCAGTTTCTCTGATTCTTTATCCTCATCTTCTCATTTTGGTTGCAGAATGTGCTCTTCCGCAACCTGATCCCAGCAACAGATACCATGGTTCGCGCTTGCACATGTTAGTGCACGATGTATCATCTACTTGGGGTTCAGCGAAATGAAATAGGAGAAATAAACCGTGCAAACATGAGAGACCATGTGGAGGTGTCCCCATGTTTGTGATGAGTAATTGACTCGTGTTCTAGAAAGTTTTAGTTTGGTTTGGTTGGTTCGCGCCAAGTCAGTGCATGGCGTAGTCTGGTTCGGTTGGACTTGGTCGAACGCGGTCGGGTGTATTTAGGACAGTTGTTCTTTTTCTCGATCGGTCGTTCAGGCTATTTTGTGTTTGAGTATTTTTTTTGTGGCTAATGATTGATTATGTTGTTTCGAGCGGTGCTATGTGATGGTTTGCTTGTCTGTGTGGCTGCAGGACTTCGGAGCTAGGTCATGATGAGGCGTGGGAGGACCGGAACTAGGCACAGGAGGTGTTGAGGTCCAGACGGTCGGAGACGCTGAGGATGATCGAGGCAGCTGAGGTGGTTGCGAGCCGGGACACGAGGAACCGGAGCTGGAGCTACCGGAGGTGGACACGAAGGGCAACGGCGAGGAGGACCAGGACTAGGCTTAGGGAGGAGCTGAGGTCCAGACGGTCAGGATGCCAGGTGTGGTCGTGGGCGACGAGGTGGACTGGGACTAGGCTCAGGGAGGAGCTGAGGTCCAGACGGTCAGGATGCCAGGTGCGGTTGTGCGAGCAGGAAGCTTCCTGGAAGTTGTGGTAGGGGCATTTCGGTAAAATGCGCGAGGCTGCAAAATTGGAAGCGGGTTCGGTTGAAGATAACAGGTTGGAGACCCGTTAGTGGAAGAGAGGGTTTAGGGTTTGGAGTATGTGTGTGTGCTTGAATCCTAGTTCCCTCCATCTAGTTGGGAGGTTTGACACTTTGACTTTTTTCCTTGTGTGGATGAGAGTCATGGAGTGGAGAGTGGCTGACTCTTCTTGAAATTCCTTTTGAGGATGTGAGCTCTCCTATTTAGTTGAAGGGAGTTGGCAGTGGAGAAAGGCAAGGGCAGTGAGCTCTGGGTGTGTGCTTTCTCCTACGTGAGTGTGTTCATCTCATTTGTGAAGCATATAGTGAGAGTGTTGTAGAAGAACCACTTTGTAATTGCCCATGTCTCGAAATCAATATGAAATGGACTGTGGTTGAGTTGTTCTAGCTTCTTTTCTCTCTGTGATGGAATTTTGTTTCAGTTTGTTCTTTGTTTCTCTCTATTGGTTCTTGTGTCTTTGAGCTAGTCTTTGGCTGAAAAGTGCAAAATGGGTTTGCTTTGAATAGGTAATAATCTCAAAGCCATTTGGCTATCATATTCCTGAAAGCAATCATTTTTTCACCCAAATCCTTCCCAGGAAATGAAGCAATGCTTTTCCTCTATTTTGCATTTTCTATGGTTTGGAGGCAGGACATGTTGATGTTCTTGTACCCTCAGAAAGATGGCTTCAAACCTGTGTCTCTCTGTCCTGAGGCTATTTCCCCGCTAGATTCCAAGTTTCATGGAGAAAGGACTCAAGAATCTCAAGGAATTTGGATTTTGCCTCATACCCTGTGGACTTCCTGACAAAATCAGCTTTCTTCTGTTTATTTGATCTTTGTCTGGCTTTCCTTTTCCTTGAGGTTGTGTTGTTATTTGGGTTAAAGTCTTGTGCTTTTGGGCTGAGAAGATCAGTAGCAATTCCACTTTTTCCCTGTGCTCTGTAGATTTCAGTAAAAACTGTGCAGAAGTTCTCAGTCGAGCGCCTGCTTATTGCTCTATTTTTGTGGCCCCGGTCAGACCGCTAGCCCTAGCGGTCAGACCGCTAGCCCTAGCGGTCAGACCGGCCATGTAGCTCCGGTCAGACCGGGAGCCTTTTGGCAGTCGCACCGGGCTAGCAGGGGCGGTCAGACCGGCTTCAAGCCGGCGGTCAGATCGGTCATGAACCGGTGGTCTGACCAGCCTAGCTTATATGGTCTGACTGGCTAGGCCTGTTTTCTCTGACTTAGTTTCTGCTGCATACTTCATGTTATTGATTTGTTTGCCGATTTTTCTTTGGATGCCAGAGAGCTTCTATTCTCCTTCTTCATAGCTTCTGTAGCTATCAGAGAAGAGATTTTAGTGGATACTTTGGGGGCGATTTTAAAAGGCACTATTCACTCCCTCTGTTGCCGTTTCCGATCCTACAATTGTTATCAGAGTAGGTTAGCTCTTCTTGATAGATGTTAACCGGTCTGTGAGCCATGGCAATGGACAAGTATTCCACCAAGCCCCCGATCTTCAATGGGATCGACTATCCCTTCTGGAAAAGTCAGATGGAGACCTACATTCAGGCTCAGGGCTATGCTATTTGGAGGAAGGTCAGAACACGATATGTTGTTCCTGCTGATGAGAACATCAATGTGACGAACATGCCCGATGTTGAGGCGAATGCAAAGGCAAGGAACATCATAATCCAAGGTTTGAGCCGAAGCGAGTTCGATCGTATTTCTCATCTTACGTCGGCCTACGATATTTGGGTGACCCTCGATGCTTACCATGAGGGCACCACCCAAATCAAGACGGTACGATAGGACCAGTACAAGCGAGATTACAACAAGTTTGAAATGCTCGCTGGAGAGTCCCTTGATGAGTGCTTTGCGAGGTTTCACAAGATCTTGAGCAACCTCCGAGCGGTCGGTCTCACATACCCCGACTCGGACAACGCTCGTCAAATGCTTTTGGCTTTGGATTTGCGTGTTTGGGAGATGAAAGTGACCACCATCAAGGACACGACGGATCTTTTGACTTTGACTCTTGATGCGTTGTGTTCACGCCTCAAGACTCACGAGATCGACATTGTCTCTCGCAAGTCAAAGTCACAGTCGATGGCTTTGGTCACCGATCCCACTGCTACCTCTAGATCCTCTTCTGATGTGGTTTCTGGTTTTTCTCTTGCTGCTGTTTGCGAATTGAGTGATGATCAACTAGAACAGATTCCAGAAAACCAACTAGCCCTCTTAGCCAGAAAATGCTCCCATGCATATAGGAGGGTTAGAGAGAGAAAGAGAGGAGGACATGTGATTTGCTTTGAGTGTGGTGGCCCCAACCACATTCGAACAAACTGCCCCAAGCTGGAGAAGGGTAAGAACGACTACGGCAGTTCGAGCAAAAACAACTACACCAACAAAAACCGCAACAAGAAGCCCCCAAGCAAAGAGAAGAAGTTCTACGACCTTGGCAAAGCCAAGAAGCTCTTCCACCGCGTCCTCACCGCCTTCGATGACATCGACCTCAGCGAGGTTGAGGGTTGGATTGACGACGATGGGAAGGATGATCAAGATCCCAAGGACAGCGACGACTTCATTGGCATGTGCTACATGGCCCTTGAGGGCGACATCAGCGACAATGAGCTCAATGATGCTTTTCTAAAGCTAGGAAAACCTCATGCTAGATCTAGAGCTAGGTGTAGCGAGTTAGAGAAGGAAGTAGAGAGAATATCACGGGAGCTTACTTCACTTATATCTGCTCCCTCCCATGATGACTGTGATGTATGTTCTGCTTTGCTTGGAGATATGGAGAAACTAAGGACCGCTTATGATAGTCTGTCTTCTGAGTTTGACATGGTTAAGGGGGAGAATGTTAGTTTGCTTGCTGAAATAGAGATGAGTAGGGTAACCGCTCTTTCATCTACTGTTGTTGAGACTACATCTTGCACCTCATGTGAGGATAAGGATGATGCATGTAGAGGTCTTTACACTATGCTCCTTGATCTGCCAGAAACATGTGAAAACTCCAATAACTTGAAAATGAACTTAAAAAGGGCAGATCATAAAATTGCAGAATTACAAGCTTCCTTGCTAGAGCCCATTGTTTCTTGTACCAACTGTCCTAGATTAACCTTTGAGCTTGAGTCTGTGTCTAAGAAATTTCAAGAGATGATTGATCACAGTAACAAATTGGCTCAATATGCTTCTAAGGACCCTGTTAGCTCACCATGCAATAACTGTGAAAAACTAAAATCTGACTTGATTGCCTTGGATGAAAAATGTGTGAAGCTAACTAAGGACCTTCTAGAGAAGTCACCATCTACTTGTGATGTGTGTGCTGGTGTGGGGGAGAAGCCCAAAGAAGTAGAGATGCTTAGGCACGATGACCAAACAACTAGAGGTAGGATTGTCCCTCCTAGTCCTTACGAAGACCTCAAAGTTGAGGCGGCTGTGCGTGCACATGCCATTCCTTCTTCTGCTGTTGGTTCTTCTTCCTCTCCTTCTGTTGTCTCTTCTTCCCCCTGCTCTTCTTGCACCTCTCTCTTTTAGGAGTGTCAGTATCTTATGAACACTCTTGAGAGATTTGTTGGAGGCAAGAAGAAGCTGAATCTTATTCTAGACTAGTCCAAGATTTGCAAATTCAATCAAGGTCTAGGATACAATTTTCCTGAGGATGTTAGGAAGCATCCACGTGTTGTTCTCAGACCCATAGCAGCAGGTGTGATCGAGGTCAAGCCTAGATCCAAAAAGGTTGAGTTCAAATCTGCGGGCTTTGTCCAAGGGATTTCTGACAGTAAGGTGGTTTCACCTGTTGCTTCAACCTTTCAGAAGGCGAAGCCCTATTATGCTACTTCTACCTCTCAGAAGGTGAAGTATCATTGTACCTTATGTCAGAAGGATGGACACTTGATCGAGAGATGCTTCCAACGCGCCAAAGTCGCGCGGAGAGACTGTGTTTAGGCTCTTAAGCGTATTCAGGGTCAGCCCCAAACCTTAGGTGCACCTAAGACCAACACGAGGTCTAGGTTTGATCGTGTTGATGTGTTTGGGCAGCATCGAGGACTTGGGTTTTCTGAGTTTTTTGGTTTTCGTCCTCGATTTACCTCTGATCATGATATCCATCGTCCTGAGGGTAGATCTCATTTCCCTCATCAAGATAGCTACCCGCGGCGAGATCAGAATGTTGTTGGTGCCTTGACTCGCTCCTCCATAGCAGTCAAGCCCAACAACAGCTTCAGGTCTGCTCGTAGACCTTCTGGCTCTTTGAGCGACAGAGAGCGTAGGGTAGTTAGAGGTCAGTCATGTGTGACTACTTCTTCTGCTTGTCGTGTGACTCAATATTGGGTGCCAAAATCTCTTTTGATTTATCCCAGTACTGAGCCATCCTTCTCTTGTTGACTCAGGTTCGCCGGGATAGGAAGGGAGAGGTATGTCTTGTGGACTCCAAGTGTTCTCGACACATGACCGGAGATTCTCGTTGGTTCTCTTCCCTAGCCCGAGCTCTAGGTGATGAGACGATCACCTTCGGAGATGCCTCCTCTGGACGCGTCATCGCTAAATGTACTGTGCGCGTTAATGATTCATTTATTTTAAAAGATGTTGCCTTAGTGAGTAAGCTGTAGTACAATTTGCTTTCTGTTTCCCAGCTTACCGATGACGGTTTCGAGGTGAGCTTTAAGAAAAATGCTTACAAAATTCTTGATTCTTCGGGGAGTCTAGTTTGTGGGATTTCTAGATATGGGAGGATCTTTCGTGCTGATTTTGTTGAGTCTTCTGGTGATCCTCTTAGGTGTTTAGTTGTTTCTGAGTCCCGTGACCTTACTTTCTGGCATAGGAGACTTGGTCATATTGGATCTGACCATTTGACTCGAGTTAGCGGCCACGATCTCATTCATGGTTTGCCTAAACTCAAGATGGTCAAAGATCTAGTTTGCGCTCCTTGCCGGCACGGCAAGATGGTTGCTGCTTCTCATCCTCTAGTCACAGTGACTATGACCGATGCACCAGAATAGCTGCTCCATATGGGCATAGTTGGAACAGCTAGAGTGCAGTCAGCAGGAGGGAAGTGGTATGTTCTTGTCGTGGTTGATGACTTCTCGAGGTACTCTTTGGTGTTTTTCTTAGCCTCGAAAGATGAGACATTTACCCATTTTCGGGGTCTTTTTAGTTGGCTTTCTATTGAGCTCCCGGGTGCCTTACGAGCAATCCGTAGTGACAATGGCACGGAGTTCAAGAATTCCTACTTTGAGAGGTTTTGCGATGAGACAGGTATAGAGCACCAGTTCTCTTCTCTGCATGTCCCGCAGCAAAATGGCGTCGTGGAGAGGAAGAACCGTACCTTGGTCGAGATGGCCAGAACGATGATTGATGAGTACTCTCTACCTAGGAAGTTTTGGGCTGAGGCTATAGCCACCGCGTGCCATGTATCAAACAGAGTTTTTATGAGGGCACACTTGCATCGCACTTCTTATGAGTTGAGATATGGGCGAAAGCTCAGTGTCTCTCATTTTCGTGTGTTTGGTTGCAAGTGTTTCATTTTGAAGTTTGGGAATCTAGATAAGTTCGAGTCACGATTTTATGATGGTATCTTTCTAGGTTACTCGACTTCTTCGTGGGCTTATCTGGTCTGGAACTGCGAGTCTAGTAAGATGGTAGAGACCTATGAGGTGACCTTCAATGATGCCAGTCCAGGAACTAGGCCCGATATCTCAGGTTCTATAGAGCAGTCCGAGTCCATCTTTGTGGATATTGAGGAGGATGGAGATGAGGGTTGTCTAACCGATCCAGTTCCTCCTCCCCTTGAGGTGCCTGCTTCTTCCACTGCACCTCGAGGAGATCAGCCCATGCCTTCCACATCTTCTGTAGTTAGTGATCCTGTTCCTACCTCGTCAGCTCATGAGGTAGAGGCCACTTCTTCTCATCCAGGACCTCCCAATCATATCCAAAAAGACCATCCTTCAGAGCAGATGATTGGAGATCTCTTTGAGCGAGTCACACGCTCAAAGTCTGGCATGTCTCATTTCTTTCTCCATTCTGCTTTCGTTGCCTCATTCGAGCCCAAGGATGTTAGTCATGCTCTTTCTGATGAGTCTTGGGTCAATGTCATGCATGAGGAGTTAGGGAACTTTGAAAGAAACAAGGTCTGGTCGCTTGTTGAGCCCCCTTGAGGTCATAATGTCATAGTGTTGGATCGAAATCGGCAACTGAGAGGGGGGTGAATGTTGCTTAAAAAAATTCTCGAGTATTCACAGAACTTCTTCTTCGATAGCTATGAAAGCTATGAAAAAGATATGTTCATGCTCACTGGCAACACGAGAAGAAATGGCAAACAAAACGGCAAAGTGAAGCTAGGCAACCGATTGGATTGGTCAAAACAGCAACAGTCGTTCGGACTGACCGAACAAGTAGCGATCGGACTAGCCAAAAACTCAGAGACAACCTTCGGACTGGCCGAAGGACTCAAAAGTAACGGACAGAGAAAACGTTCGGACTGATCGGTACGAAGTAAACGAACGGACAGGCCAAATCGCTCAGAGAGGACATTCGGACCGACCGAGAGTGGAGTACCGATCGGACAGACCGAAACACTCAAGGGGATCGTTCGGACCGTCCGAGAGAAGAGTACCGATCAGACAGACTGAAACACTCAAGGGGATTGTTCGGACCGTCCGAGAGAGGGAGTCGTCCGAACGGCTCGAAGAAACTATCGGACTTGGACGAAAAAAAAGAAAAAAAAGAGAAATACAAAGAAAATGATCGGATAGAGGTAATGCTTACCAGCCAAAGATCAAACCAAAAAGAGAAAATTAAGGAGTCTACTTATCAAGGATTCTGCCTTAGCTCTAGGAAATAATCTGGTCAAGTGACCTTGATGCGAGTTCCCATCACAGAGCAAACCAAAAAGACAAGAACCAACCGAGAAACATCAACTAAACTTCAAGAACAGGATAAACAACAGAAACACAAACTGAAAATAGAATCCATCTCAGAGAGAAATAAGAGGTTCACAGCACTAAAATGGATTCATTTCACATCAAAGATTACAGAGGAGTCCCCATACGCGATTGGATCAAAAGAATGTTCCCTCCTCACTACATGCTTCCCTCAAGAGCTCATGTAGTGGACTCTCACACAGGAGACACACCCTGCAATCCTCTGCTCTCTCTCAACTATTCTCACCAACTAAAGGAAAAGAGATACAAAGCAAAACCACCTCCTAAAAAACTTGTAAGCTACATGCAGGAGACACTCCTCCTTTTATAGCCTCCCACTAATGGGTTTGATTTTCTCTTTACCCACTAAGCCTCCACCAACTCTTGTGCTTTATCCAAATCCACTTCCTTTAGTGCAGCTTTGCGTATTCACCAAAACGCCTCTCCTGCACCTTCCGGGAAGCTTCCTCCTTTCTTGCCGCTCAAGCCTCGCAACCACCTCGAGTCCACGTCGTCTTCGGTACATCCCGACCGCTCCAACCTCAGCACCACCTGCGCCTAGTCCGGTCATCCTGTGCCTCGCCACGACTCCACCTCGACGTATTGCAGCCATCACAGACAAGAAACACATCACATAGCATCGCTTGACATATGTAATCACAATTAGCATCAACAAATCGTACTCAAGCATGAAATTGCCAATACGACCAATCGGGATGAAAAATATGCCTCAAGATCGTCTAACCAAACCCAACTGCGCTAAATGCCGACTTGGCACAAACCACTCAAACCAAACTCAATCTTTCCAAAATACTCATCAATTACTCATCACAAGCATGTGGTCACCTCCACATGGTCTCTCAATCTCCCCCTTGATGAGTATATTGACAAACCCAGAAAAAGCGCAAAGTTAAGTTTGACTGAAAATGAAGAAAGAGTCAAATATAGTCCAAAAGAAATCAAGAAGCTAATGACCATATCATCAACTGGAGCAAAACATAAAGAGCAAGTTTTCCTCAAAAGCTCCAAGATGTCCTCAAAATGGCTTTTCCTCCAATATTCTCCCCCTTTTGGCAATAAACATATCAAGATGCAAGGAAGAGAATCAATCATGAGAATGAATGGAATGGCTGAATATTATTTATTTTAAGCATGATGAGCCATGAAGATTATCCAGAATGACCTTGAAGTCACTACTAATTTTTGGGCCTATTGCAACGGCGCCGAAACGTTGTAATAGGCCCAAAATGGTTGCAATAGCACCTGTTGCAACGCTAACTTTTCGTTGGGAGGCGTGGCAAGAAGTTGCGTGGTCTAAAGTTTGGACCACGATATTTCGGTTCGTTGCAATAACGTTTACCTATTGCAACGCAATAAAGCATTGCAATACATAGTTTATGCAACAATGTATTGCGTGGCAAAAACAACTATTGCCACGTAAAAAATTCGTGGTAATAGGACATAGTGATATTGCCACGCAAAGAATTCGTGGTAATAGATTCAATTGCCACGCACATACTTTGGTTGCAACAGCCTCTATTGCCACGCTTGCTATTTTCGTTGCCATAGCTTCTAATGCCATGCTTGTTCTTTTGTTGCTATAGACTTTTTGGTACGCCGTTTTTTTGTTGCTATAGCATACATTGCCACGCCAAAAGTTGAAGGGAATAGTGTATATTACAACGTATTGCTTTAGTAGCAACAAGAATTATTGCAACGCCATTAATGTTTGTCACAACAGGAATCAACCGATGTAGTAAAATCATTATATCAAAATAGAATTTGTTGCTACACATATCTGAAATGAAACCAACTTTATTTGTGACAATAATTTGAAGTTGTATTACAAGCATCACTAAAATATCTCTAGCTATCACTGCATTGAAACTTGGCTTGACCTCGCTGAATAGCTTGAATTGACCTTAGCTTCCCATGGCTTGAGCACTGCACTCAATTTGTTCCTTCCTCCTGAATAAAATCATTCAAAATGGCATATGCATCAGTTGTTCAGCTCATCACGACAGTAACACATTGTAAATGGAATAAATTTTTATAACATGAATACATATGTTCATTACTGCATCAATGCAACTGTTTAGAGATATAGACATGATTGTCAAAATATGTAGAGCTCAAGAACCACCAGAAAGGTAGATGATGAATAACCCAACCAAAAAATCAAGAACATGTATCCTCAGCAATATGTAGAGGTATATATATGCAGTAAAAGTTAGAGTATAGTTATAGCCACAAGATTATTTTACCTGTACAAAAAAAATAATGTGAAGTGCACTAACAAGAAACATTTGTATAGAGAATTTGTCATTCAGAGCATACCATATAGCATGGCCAAACAATTAAACCATCAGCCAGAATAGTCATTCCAACTAATCCACATGCCAAAGGATACTTTCAGCCTGATCAGCTGTGATTTTTAGGCTGTGGTGGCGGATCCAGGAATTTCGGAATGTGTATTCGAAGTTACAAAAAAAAAAATTCACGTAATTCATTGAACCTATGCTGTTTTCTGAACCTCTAGCCCTAGTACATCTGCAAAAGGCTCTAGGAGATTTGCTCGCAGCTAGTGTTGATATCTCTTTTATAGTAGATATATCAATCATGTTCTGTCTCCTTCGATGTCTGAATTTTGTTAGAATTCCTTGGTAGCTCATATAACAAATTTACTACCTATGTTTACACTTTACAGATGTGTCCTACACCCTACACTTCTGCCAAAACTTGTTTACTAACATCAATTGTCAGCAGTAGTAAACTGATGCAGAAAATTGAACCAAAAAAAGGCATGATTACAGCTTGAACCAGGTCAAATGCTACAGCTTGTTTGAATTAAGAGCTTGTATAAGTTCAGCCTAAGCAAATTAATCATCAAAACACATAAAAAGCTAATTCATCATCTTAACCCCCCAACACTGGAAAAAGAAATAAGTAGTTGATTGCTGAAAATGTCTTCTTGCACCTATTAAATGTTCCGATGATGTTTCTCATCCACAGATGTTCCTTGTGCATACGAGCAGTAGGTACATGCTGATGAAACTAAGAATGGGTACTAACATGAAATCAAGCATACCTTTGGCTCCCCAGATTCCTTCAGCTTGTCATCATTCCTTCAGCTTCTCCAGTAGTGCATCAATGCTAAACTGTTCAGTCAAACAGAAAAAATAAGTACTGAAATTAAATGGATTAAAATTTGCAAGTACTAACAATGATCGCAGATAACAATTAAATGACTAACACAAGATCACGGCACCATAGTAGATAACATATAAACACAAATTCTAGAATTAAACTACTGCAACATGAACATTGAGAAAACTGGAAACAATTAACAGAGCATAATTTCGATAACAAACAGAGCACAATAACATACTCACTAATCCCATACATCACAGTTCACACAATCATTGAACATAAGTCCACAAATCCATATATCAAACAACCAGAACACAAATCACATTGCTGCCCTAGCATCCACAATGCATAATTCACCATCACACAGATCACATATTAAAAGTAAACATCCACTGGACAATAGACATTAACAAGCACTAATTATAGTTCAGTAGCACAGTAATTGAGAATAGCAATTAGAGAAAAGAAGAAGTATTGGATCATGAACCGAGGGGAGTTGAGGCAGACGGGAGGCCGACGAGGTGGTGACGTCGAAGATGATGCCGATGAAATGGTGGACGGCGGCGGCGCTGTCGGTGGAGAGGTCGGCCGTGCCGTGGAGTAGCAGGGGCGGCGTAGTGGGTGACCGTCGGGGAGCGGGGAAGAGGTGCACGCCGGATCTGAAGCGGCGAAGGGAGGAAAGCTCGGCGGCGCACAATGCAGAAGGAGGAAGGGAGTAGGAGGGCTGGTGGATCTGGTGGAGGACGGGGGAAATAGAGAGAGGAAGGAGATGTAGAAGAGGAGAGGAAGGGCGGCGGAGAGGAGTGGCGCGCCGGAGAGGAGCGGGAAGATGCCCAGAGTAGAGAGCGGCGACCGGAGAAGAAGGAGAATGGAGGAAGCGCGGGGGAGATAAGCGGCGGCCGGTGGTGGTGATGATGCGGAGAATGTGGAGAAGGGGAGGCGCGGTAGAAGAAGGAAGAGCGGCGGATGAAGAAGGGGAGCGGGCGGAGAGAGGTGGCGCACGTCGAGCTACGGCCCGGCGCTCGCCGGCGGCCGGACTTGGAGGAGAAGGGAGGGGGAGCAAAAGGGAGGCCAAGGGGAGAAGCAAACCGGGCTCAAGGGATTCCCGCAGGTGGCGGCGGCTGTTAAGGGTTTGGGGTTTTTTTTGCCTTTTTTCGATTTAGCCCTCAAATATTTCTAGGGTTTGCAAACAAGTCCCTCCCGAATGTAATTTCTTCTGTTTTGGCCCCTCCGGAGCTCCATTTTCAGCGCGGTTTGATCCCACGCGTTCATGACGACGTGTACAACTGTACGGAGCAGTCCAGATTTGTCGTTTATGCGCCTAGATCGCGCCGGTCTGCGGAAAGGTACAAAAAAATGTAAAATGGTCCATTTCGAGCAATTAAATATGGAAAAATGTGTAAATGATGATAAATAGTCCTAAAATGCGAAAAATAATGGGGCAAAATGACAGGTAAAAGTATGTAAATATGATGCATGTCATATATATATATATATATATATATATATATATATATATATATATATATATATATATACTATACCTAATATATAGCAGATTTTTTGCAAAAAAATGTTGGGTATTCAGCTGAATACCCATGAATTACTGTAGATCCGCCCCTGGACCTGACCAACAATTAAATTTCTGGAGTTCGTTGAAAAGCTGGTTGTCTGAAAACTTTCCTGAAGCACTCAAAACTTAGTAAAGGTGTTTCCGAAGCTCAGATAAAATCAGCAGAGGATGATCTTGGTTTCAAGCTCCCTATGCCCACAAAGCTATTGTACCGCTTTTGCAATGGTCAGCTGAACCATTATGACTGGATAGCTAAACAAAAGCCCATGAATCAAAAGAGTTGCAATAGAATACCATATTGCAACGAAACACACTACTCTATAGCAACAAAATTTACACGTGGCAATATAAATATGTTATTGCATCGATTTAGTTTTTCGTTGCAATACGCAACTACCTACTGCAACGCCGTTGAAGATTATTCCAACGAAAAAACATCGTGGCAATAGTATCACCCAATAGCAACGAAATTATATATGGTTGCAATAGGAGCAAATAATTGCAACGAAAATCAACACTAACGCAACAGAATAGTGTCGTGGCAATATATCCAACCTATTGCAACACTTTTTCAAAATGGTTGCGATAACACCTACCTATTGCAACGACATTCACGAATATCGCAATGCAATATAATAGTGGCAATAACGTCCACCTATTGCCACCGTTTTGGAAAAACGTTGCAATAAATCCTACCTATTACAACCAAATTGGTGGCGTTGCAATTTCTTTCGTGGCATTAGGCCGAAAATCTAGTAGTGAGTATTACACCAAGCCATAACTTATAAGAATTCTATCAAGATCATGACAATACATGTATAGACAAGCTAAGCTAGATAAGTCATAATCTGAAAATTAGTCGAATTTATTAGCATGTCAAGTCAACCATGATTATAGTCTAGCAAAAGGTATCCAAGGATGATGCAGGCCATGTCAATAATCTAAGTGGAACCAAGAAGCTAGTGTTGAGTCAATTTAGAGTGCCATAAGCTCAAGAATGAATCATTTGTCTAAGTACTTTAGTCTTTTTGGTAGTGAAGCAAATTTTGCACAATTGACATTTTTTCCTTTATAAATCTCATGATTGTTTCCAACCAGATTTTTGTTTAGTCATATGCTAAATCTCAAGCCTTATGCGACCATTCCAAGCTCGAAGCTTAAGGAAATGATCTTGGTCAACCAAAACTCCCCCTGAGTTCATGCCTAGTGCAATGGCAAGCAGTCTCATGAGAAAGAATTGGTGAGATCAGTTTTTTCGCACAAAAGAGATCTTTTTGCATTTTTACAGACAGAAGACTTGTACTAACTCATGCTTCAGAAAGGAACTAGCATAGCTCAATCTAAAGCTCAATAAAGATTCAAGACTCAACTCAGCCTATTTGACATGGCATGAATCATAAAAGGATAACTAAAGAGAGACTAGTCTCAAGAGCAATCATGACAAGTTTTAATTCAAATTGAGCATTTTAAGCAACCTATCATGGCAAAGACTAAACTACACATATAAAGTCATGATAAATCTAGCAAGTAAGCACAGATCATGGTAAGGTGTAATGCATTGTAAACATATCATGAACGGATAATAATCAAGGCTCCATGTAGTTATATTACAATGCAGAATGCTGAAATGAAATGCAAGAAAATCCAGCTCCCCCTCAACATGTGATGCATTTTTTAGTTCAAGTTGAGTTATGTCAACATTAAGATCTAGAAGCTCCCAAATGAACTCCCCCTGAACCAAAGCGATAAATCGAGAAGCTGGCAAAGAAATTAGAAAAGGTAGTCCTTAAAGCATAGATAAGATATAGAGGAAACTATGGCTCAGACTGACTCTCATCTACCCCATATGAATCTAAGACTATCAACTGATCATCTAACACACTAGGGAGCAAACATGTACCCTGTCTACCCAAGGGTGGCCCAACCCTTGCTAGAACCTATAAGCAGTGAGTGAGCTCAACCTAGTGAGAAGTGACACAGCTAACAAGCAGCATCCTAGAGTCACAAGATGAGAGGAAGAAGTTTAAGCAATTAGACTAGAGAAACACTCTAACCTATGCTGGAAGGACTAACCCCAATGCACCCATATGCAATGCAACAGAAAGGAATAAGAGCATAATAAACAAGGTAAAGCATGAAGCGCAAAACTCCCCCTCACAACAGTCCGTAAGGACAAACCACCCCAAGCTCTCCCCGCAAAGATGAAAACCTAGAGCTATCCAAAGGCTTGGTAAAGATATCAGCCAACTGGTGGTCACTCTCAACAAACTGGAGCACTATGTCATCCTTCTCCACATGGTCTTGAAGGAAGTGATATCTGATATCATTGTGCTTGGTCCGAGAATGTTGCACTGGGTTCTTGGCAATGTTAATGGCAGAAGTGTTATCACAAAAAAGTGGAATACTGTCTATGGCTAACCCAAAGTCCCGCAGGATTGAGACCATCCAATGTACCTGGCTACAACAACTGGCGGCAGCAACATACTCAACCTCTGCAGTGGACTGTGCAACACCGGACTACTTCCTCGAAGACCAGGAAACAAGAGAAGTGCCAATGAATTGGCAGGTGCCAGACTGTGCAACACCGGACTGCTTCCTACAGCCAACAAAGTCTGCGTCCGAGTAGGCTCTAAGGGAAAGACAGGGTGAGGAAGAGTACCAGATACCATAGTCAATGGTAGCTCGAAGGTACCGAAGAATGCGCTTCACCGCCTGACGGTGAGATACGCGAGGAAATGCCTGAAATCGAGTGCACACACACACGGAGAAGTGTATATCTGGTCTCGAGGCAGTGAGGTACAAGAGGGAGCCAATCATGCTGCGATACTCCTTCTGATCAACTAGCTCTCCGTCCTCGTCTGGGTCGAGTGAAGCTGATGAAGCCATAGGAGTGGACACCGGCTTACCATCACTCATATCAAAGCGTCTCAGGAGGTCTCGAGTGTACTTGCCTTGATGCAGAAAGGTACTCTCCTGAGTCTGCTTGATTTGAAAGCCAAGGAAGAAGTTCAACTCGCCCGTCATGCTCATCTCAAACTCTGAGCTCATGATATCGGAAAACTGGGAAACAAGAGCATGGGAGGAGCCGCCAAAGATGATATCATCCACATAAATCTGGACGAGTAGAAGGTCATTGCCATGCCTACGAATGAACAAGGTCATATCCACCTTCCCCATCTCAAAACCATGACTCAACAGATGGGACTTAAGCCTCTCATACCATGCTCTGGGGGCCTGCTTAAGTCCATACAAGGCTTTGGAAAGCTTGTAGACATGATTTGGGTATTTAGGGTTCTCGAAACCTGGAGGTTGTCTCACATAGACCTCTTCCTCAATAAACCCATTAAGGAAGGCACTCTTGACATCCATCTGGTAAAGCTTGAAACCCTTAGAAGCTGCGAAAGCAAGCAGGATTCTAATGGCCTCAAGCCTAGCTACAGGGGCAAAGGTCTCCTTAAAATCTAGACCCTCAACCTGGGAGAAGCCCTGAGCTACCAGTCTAGTCTTGTTTCGAATGACAACCCCATCCTCACTCTGCTTGTTCTTGAACACCCACTTAGTCCCAATAACATTGTGACCTCGAGGGGGCTCAACAAGCGACCAGACCTTGTTTCTCTCGGAATTTTCTAACTCCTCATGCATGATATTGACCCAAGACTCATCAGAAGAGCATGACAAATGTCCTTGGGCTCAAATGAGGCAACAAAAGTAGAATGGAGACAGAAATGTGACATGCCAGACTTCGAGCATGTGACACGCTCAAAGAGGTCTCCAATTATCTGCTCTAAAGGATGGTCTTTCTGGATATGTCGGGGAGGTCCAGGATGAGATGAAGAAGTGGTCTCTACCTCATGAGCTAACGAGGTAGGAACAGAGCCCCTAGCTCCAGAAGAAGAAGAAGACATGGGCTGATCTCCTCGAGGTGCGGTGGAAGAAGCAGGCACCTTAAGGGGAGGATGATGAACTGGATCGGGTAGACAACCCTCATCTCCATCCTCCTCATCATCCACAAAGATGGTCTCGGACTGCTCTAAAGAACCTGAGATATCGGGCCTAGTCCCCGGACTGGCCTCGTCGAAGGTCACCTCACAGGTCTCTACCATCTTACTAGACTCGCAGTTTCAGACCCTATACGCCCGCGAAGAAGTCGAGTAACCTAGAAAAATACCATCGCAAGATCGTGACTCGAACTTGTCTAGGTTCCCGGACTTCAGAATAAAGCACTTGCAACCAAACACGCGAAAATGAGAGACACTGGGCTTTCGCCCGTATCTCAACTCATAGGAAGTGCGACGCAAGTGTGCCCGAAGAAAAACTCTGTTCGATACATGGCACGCGGTCGCAATAGCCTCAGCCCAAAACTTCCTAGGAGTAGAGTACTCATCAAGCATCGTCCTGGCCATCTCAACCAAAGTACGGTTCTTCCTCTCCACGACGCCATTCTGCTGTGGGACGTGCGGAGAAGAGAACTAGTTCTCTACACCTGTCTCATCACAGAATCTCTCAAAGTAGGAATTCTTGAACTCCGTGCCATTATCACTGCGGATTCATTGGCACTTCTCTTGTTTCTTGGTCTTCTAGGAAGCAGTCCAGTGTTGCACAGTCCACTATAGAGGCCGATTACGTTGCTGCTGCCAGTTGTTGCAGCCAAGTACTTTGGATGGCTTTGACCCTGCGGGACTTTGGGTTAGTTATAGACAGTGTTCCACTCTTTTGTGATAACACTTCTACTATTAACATTGCTAAGAACCCAGTGCAGCACCACACTTCTACTATTAACATTGCTAAGAACCCAGTGCAGCACTCTCGGACCAAGCATATTGATATTAGATATCACTTTCTTAGAGACCATGTGGAGAAGGGTGACATAGTGCTCCAGTTTGTGGAGAGTGACCACCAGTTGGCAGATATCTTTACCAAGCATTTGGATAGCTCTAGGTTTTCAGCCCTGTGGGGGAGAGCTTGGGGTAGTCTGTCCTTATGGACTGTTGTGAGGGGGAGCTTTGTGCTTTTTGCTTTATCTTGTTTATATGCTCCTGTTCTCATTTTGTTGCATTGCATCTGGGTGCATTTGGGTTAGTCCTCCTAGCATAGATTAGAGTGTTCCTCTCATCTAGTTGCTTAGACTTCTTCCTCTCATCTTATGGTTCTAGGATGCTGCTAATTAGCTATCTCTCTTCTCACTAGGTTGGGCCACCCTTGGGTAGACAGGGAACGTGTTTGCTCCTTAGTGTGTTAGATGACCAGCTGATAGTCCTAGTGTCATATAGGGTAGATGAGAGTCAGTCTGAGCTATAGTATCCTCTATATCTTATCCATGCTTTAAGGACTACCTTTTATGTTTTCTTCCTAGTTTCTCATTTTTATTGCTTTGGTTCAGGGGGAGTTCATTTGGGAGCTTCTAGATCTTAATGTTGACATAACTCAACTTGAACTAAAAGTACATCACTTGTTGAGGGGGAGCTGGATTTCCTTGCATTTCATGTCATTCTGCATTGTAATATAACTACATGGAGCCTTGACTATTATCCTTTTATGACATGTTTACAATGTTTTACATCTTGCTGTAATCTGTGCTAAAATTGCTAGATCTATCATGACTTTTTATGTGTAGTCTAGTCTTTGCCATGATAAGTTGATTAAAACTGTACAACTTGAATTAAAATATGTCATGTTAGCTCTTGAGATTAGCCTGTCTTTAGTTATCCTCTTATGATTCATGCCATGTCAAATAGTCTGAGTTGAGTCTTGAACCTTTATTGAGCTTTAGATTGAGTTATGCTAGTTCTTTTATGAAGCATGAGTTATTGCTGTTCTTGAACTAAATTCAACAAAAGCAAAAAAGATCTCTTTGTGTGCGAAAGAACTGATCTCACCAATTCTTTCTCATGAGACTGCGTGCCATTGCACTAGGCATGAACTCAAGGGGAGTTTTGGATGACCAAGATCATCTTCTTAAGCTTTCAGCTTGGAGTGATCGCATAAGGCTTGAGATCTAGCACATGACTAAAAGTTTGGTTGGAAACGACCATGAGTTTGAAAAGGAAAACATGTCAATTGTGCTCAATTTCCTTCATTACAAAAAGAACCAAGTACTTGAACAAATGATTCATTCTTGAAATTGTAGCACTCTAAATTGACTCAATTCTAGCTTCTTGGTTCCACTTAGATTATTGACATGGTTTGCATCATCTTTGGATAGCTTTAGCTAGACTATACTCTTGGATAACTTGACATGCTAAAAGATTCGACTAAATTTCAGATTGTGACTTATTTGGTTTAGCTTGATTATACATATCTTGTCATGATTAATAGCATTCATATGTTTTTTGGCTTGGTGTAATACTCAATGGTCATTTTGGATAATCTTCATGGCTCTAATTGCTTAGATTGAATAAAATTCAGCCATGTCATCTGTTGTGGCTACAGGCCAAACATGAGAGAAGGGGACTGGTAGAAGAGGAAGAGGAGAGCCAGATCTGTGAGAGAGATGGTGAGAATGAGAGGATGATGTCCCTCCTGCCCCTCCTGGGAGTTTATATATATGAGTGGGGTAGAATGGGAAATCCCCATTCTACCCCTTGGTACTTACAAAGGATGAGGGTACATTGGTATATTTACACTGGTATATTCCTCTACACTATTGGGCCTATTACACATTGGACTAGTTGCACGGCCCAATCGCGGGGGGTTGGGCCACCCCCCCACAACAGTAGTCCCTCGACAGCAAGTGCTGAAGTCCCGATGGGCGAGCTGACGTGATCAACTATCCCAGCCCCCCATTCCCCGACAGGAAGCGCGAGGGTGTCAACTAGTGAGCCGATGCAACTAGTAGCTTACGGACCCCACAGGAAACACCTACGAAGAGATCAGCAAGGTCATACGCTGAAGCCTGAGCCATCCTGCCGAGGCGATGCCTTCAAGGCGGATGGCGAAGTCCCGCGCCGGAGCTGTGCCATCCCGCCGAGGCGAGGCCTCCCAGGCGGACGGCGAAGTCCTGCGTCGTAGCTGTGCTGTCCCATCGAGGCAATGCCTACAAGGCGATCGGCGAAGTCCCGTGCCGGAGCCATGCCGTCTCGCCGAGGCGAGGCATGCCAGGCGGACGGCGAAGTCCTGCACTGGAGCAGTGCCGTCCCGCCGAGGCAATGCCTACAAGGCAGACGGCAAAGTCCCACGCCGGACCCGTGCCGTCCCGCCGAGGCGAGGCCTCCCAGGCGGACGGCGAAGTCCTGCGCCGGAGCCGTGCCGTCCCGCCGAGGCAATGCCTACAAGGCGGATGGTGAAGTCCCGCGCCGGAGCCGTGCCGTCCCGCCAAGGCAATGCCTCAAGGCGGACGGCGAAGTCCTGCGCCGGAGCCGTGCCATCCCGCAGGCCGAGCGCATGACACACCGAGGCAGGGAGGCGGAGACGCCGTTGTCCGGCAGAGAGGCAATACCGCCGTTCCGTGCCGTCCCGCAGAGGCGAGGCCTCCCAGGCGGACGGTGAAGTCCTGCGTCGGAGCCGTGCCATCCCGCCGAGACAATGCCTACAAGGCGGACGGCGAAGTTCCGCGCCAGACCCGTGACGTCCCGCCGAGGCGAGGCCTCCCAGGCGGACGGCGATGTCCTGCGCCGGAGCCGTGCTGTCCCGCAGAGGCAATGCCTACAAGGCGATCGGCAAAGTCCCGTGCCGGAGCCGTTCCGTCCCGTAGGCCGAGCGCACGACGCACCAAGGCAGGGAGGTGGAGACGCCATTGTCCGGCAGGGAGGCAATACCGCCGTTCCCCTACCTTCAAAAATAGTGCCCGCAAAGAGCGGGCGCTTGCGGCGAAGGCCAAAAGCGCTACGCGCGCGGGGGCAGGGAGGCGGAGCCGCCATTCGCCTACCTTCGAAAATAGTGCCCGCGGACAGCGGGCGCTTGCGGCGTACGCCAAGGGCGCTACGCGCGCGGAGGCAGGGAGGCGGAGCCGCCGTTCCCCTACCTTCAAAAGCAGTGCCAGCGGAGAGCGGGCACTTGCGGTGTAGGCCGAGGGTGCTACGCCCGCCGAGGCAGGGAGGCGGAGCCGCCATTCCCCTACCTTCGAAAACAGTGCCCGCGGAGAGCGGGCGCTTGTGGCGTAGGCCGAGGGCGCTACGCCCGCCGAGGCAGGGAGGCGAAGCCCTCGTTCCCCTACCTTTAAAAACAGTGCCCACGGAGAGCGGGCTCTTGCGGTGTAGGCCAAGGGAGCTACGCGCGTGGGGGCAGGGAGGGGGAGCCGCCGTTCCCCTACCTTCAAAAACAGTGCCCACGGAGAGCGGGCGCTTGCGGCGTAGGCCGAGGGCGCTACGCGCGCAGAGGCAGGGAGGCAGAGCCGTCGTTCCCCTACCTTCAAAAATAGTGCCCGCAGAGAGCGGGCTCTTACGGCGTAGGCCGAGGGCGCTACGCTCGTCGAGGCAGGGAGGCGGAGCCGCCGTTCCCCTACCTTCAAAAATAGCGCTCGCGGAGAGCGGGCTCTTGCGGTGAAGGCCGAGGGCGCTACGCGCGCGGAGGCAGGGAGGCGGAGCCGCTGTTCCCCTACCTTCAAAAACAGTGCCCGCGAAGAGCGGGCGCTTGCGGCGTAGGCCGAGGGCGCTACGCCCGCCGAGGCAGGTAGGCGAAGCCGCCGTTCCCCGACCTTTAAAAACAGTGCCCGCGGAGAGCGGGCTCTTGCGGTGTAGGCCAAGGGCGCTACGTGCGCGAGGGCAGGGAGGCAGAGCCGCTATTCCCCTACCTTTGAAAATAGTGCCCGCGGAGAGCGGGCGCTTGCGGCGTAGGCCGAGGGCGCTACGCGCGCAGAGGTTGGGAGGCAGAGCCGCCGTTGCCCTACCTTCGAAAACAGTGCCCGTGGAGAGCGGGCGCTTGCGGCGTAGGCCGAGGGCGCTACGCTCGTCGAGGCAGGGAGGCGAAGCCGCCGTTCCCCTATCTTTAAAAATAGTGCCCGCGGAGAGCGGGGTCTTGCGGCGTAGGCCAAGGACGGTACGCGCGCGGAGGCAGGGGGGCTGAGAAACTGGATCGGGTAAACAACCCTCATCTCCATCCTCCACATCATCCACAAAGATGGTCTCGGACTGCTCTAAATAACCTGAGATATCGGGCCTAGTCCCCAGACTGGCCTCATCGAAGATCACCTCACAGGTCTCTACCATTTTACTGGACTCGCAGTTCCATACCCTATAAGCCCGCGAAGAAGTCGACTAGCCTAGAAAGATCCCATCACAAGAACGTGACTCGAACTTATCTAGGTTCCCGAACTTCAAAATAAAGCACTTGCAACCAAACACACAAAAATGTGAGACGCTGGGCTTTCGCCCGTATCTTAACTCATAAGAAGTGCGGTGCAAGTGTGCCTGAAGAAAAACTCGATTTGAAACATGGCACGCGGTGGCTATAGCCTCAGCCCAAAACTTCCTAGGTGTAGAATATTCATCGAGCATCGTCCTGGCCATCTTGACCAAGATACGGTTCTTCCTCTCCACGACGCCATTCTGCTATGGGATGTGCGGAGAAGAGAATTGGTGCTCTACACCTGTCTCATCGCAGAACCTCTCAAAGTAGGAATTCTTGAACTTCGTGCCATTGTCACTGCGGATTGCTCGTAAAGCACCTGGAAGCTCAACTGAAAGCCTACTAAAAAGACCTCAGAAATGTGTAAACGTTTCATCCTTCGAGGCTAAGAAAAACACCCAAGAGTATCTCAAGAAGTCATCGACCACGACAAGGACATACCACTTCCCTCCTACTGACTGCACTCGAGCTGGTCCAACTGTGTCCATATGGAGCAGCTGTCCCGGTGCATCGGTCATAGTTATTGTGACCGGAGGGTGAGAAGCGGCAACCATCTTGCCGTGCCGGCATGGAGCGCAAACAAGATATTTGACCATCTTGAGTTTCGGCAAACCACGAATGAGAACGTGGCCGCTAACTCGGGTCAAATGGTCAAATCCGATATGACCAAGTCTCCTATACCAGAAAGAGAGGTCACGGGACTCAGAAGCAACCAAACACCTGAGAGGATCACCAGAAGACTCAGAAAAATCAGCACGAAAGATCCTCCCATAACGAGAAATCCCGCAAACCAGACTACCCGAAGAATCAAGAATTTTGCAATTATTTTTCTTAAAGCTCACCTCATAACCGTCATCGGTAAGCTGAGAGACTGAAAGCAAATTATACTGCAGCTTACTAACCAAGGCAACATCTCTCAAAAGAAATGAATCATTAACGCGCACAGTACCTTTGGCGATGACGCGTCCAAATGAAGTGTCTCCGAAGGTGATCGTCTCATCACCTGGAGCACGGGCTAAGGAAGAGAACCATCGAGAGTCTCTGGTCATGTGTCGTGAACACCCGGAGTCTATGAGCCAAACATCTCTCTTCCCAGCCCGGCGAGCTTGAGTCAAACAGAAAGTAAAGCCTCAGTACTGGGATAAATCAAAAGTGATTTTGGCACCCAATACTGAGTAACACGTCGAGCAGCAGAAGTAGTCAAGCACGACTGACCTCTAACTACCCTACGCTCTCTGTCACTCGAAGAAACAGTAGAAGGTCTGTGTGCAGACCTGAAGCTATTGTTGGGCTTGACTGCTACGGAGGAGCGAGCTAAGATGCCAGCAACACGCTGATCACGCTGCGGGTAGCTATCTCGATGGGGGAAACGAGATCTACCATCAGGACGGCGGAAGTCACGACCAAGAGCAGCATGAGGACGAAAACCAGAAGACTCAGAGAAACCAAGTCCTCGATGCTGCCCAACACCATCAAAAGTAACTCTAGACCTCGTGCTGGTCTTAGATGCACTCAAGGTCTGGGGCTGACCCTAAATACGCCTAAGAGACTCAACACGGTCTCTACGCGCGATCTTGGCGTGCCTGAAGCATCGCTCAACTGAGTGTCCATCCTTCTGACAGAAGGTGCAGTGATACTTCACCTTCTGAGAGGTAGAAGTAACACGAGAGGGCTTCGCCTTCTGAGAGGCCGAAGCAGTAGGTGGGATCACCTTGCTGTCAGAAATCCCTTGGACAAAGCCCGCTGACTTGAATTGGACTTTTTCGGTCCTGGGCTTGACCTCGATCACACCTGCGGCTGTGGGTCTAAGCACTGCAGGTGGATGCTTCCTCACATCCTCTAGAAAATCATATCCTAGACCTTGATTGAATTTACAGATCTTGGATTGGTCTAGAATAAGATTGAGCTTCTTCTTGCCTCCTGCAAATCTCTCGAGAGTGTTCATAAGATACTGACACTCCTAAAAGAGAGAGGTGCAAGAAGAGCAGAGGGAAGAAGAGACAGCAGAAGGTAAGGGAGCAGAAGAAGAACCAACAGTAGAGGAAAGAATGGTTTGTGCACGCACAGCTGACTCTGAGGGGACAGTCCTACTACTAACCAGTTGGTTCACGTCGCTAAGCGTATCCACCTTACCCTTGGGCTTCTCCCCCACACCAGCAATCACATCACAATCAGTTGGTGGCTTCACTAGTTGATCCTTAGTTAGCTTCACACATTTTTCATTCAAAGCAACGAGTTCAAGTTTTAGTTTATTACAACTAATGCATGGTGAGCTAACAGGGTCCTTAGTCGCGAATTGAGCCATTTTCTTATTAGTGTCAATCATCTCCTGAAACTGTTTTGAGACAGATTCAAGTTCAGCAGTTAACTTAGGATAGTTCAAACATGAAGCAACGGGCTCAAGTAGTGAAGCTTGGAGTTCAGCAATTTTATGGTCTGCCCGTTTTAGATTCATCTTCAACTTATTGCAATTTTCATAAGACTCGGGCAGATCCAGAAGCATGGCATAAAGACCTCTAAAAGCATTGTCCTTCTCCTCACATGAGGTGCAAGAAATAGTCTCAACAGTAGTAGATGAAACAGGAACTACCCTACTCATCTCAAGTTCAGCAAGAAGACTAATGTTATCCACCTTAACAATGTCAATTCTGAGGATAGACTATCATGCGAGGTCCTTAGTTTCTCCATGTCACCCAACAGAGCACAGCATGTATCACATTCATCACGGGAGGGAACAGATGTAAGTGAAGTAAGCTCCCGTGATAGTCTATCTACTTCCTTCTCCAACTCGCTAACCCTAGCCCTAGCTCTAGCATGAAATCCACCTAGCTTAAGAAAAGCATGATCGAGCTGGTCGTAGGAAGGAAATACCTCGTCGGAGTCAGAGTACAGCTCGCTGTCGCTCACTTCGCCCTCAAGGGCCATAAAGCACATGCCGGAGAAGTCGTCGCCGCCCTTGGGGTCTTGGTCACCCATCCCGTCATCGTCGCTCCATCCCTCCACCTCGCTGAGGTCGAGGTCGTCAAAAGCGGTGAGGACGCGGTGGAACAGCTTCTTGGCTTTGCCAAGGTCGCGGAACTTCTTCTTTCCTTGGGCATGGACTGGAGGCTTCTTGTTGCGGCTCTTTTCGGTGTAGTCATTCTTGCCCGAACTGCCGTAGTCATTCTTGCCCTTCTCCAGCTTGGGGCAGTTTGCCCGAATGTGATTGGGGCCACCACACTCGAAGCAAATCACGGGTCCTCCTCTCTTTCTGTCCCTCCTCCTCTTGTAAGCATGCGAAAGCTTCCTGGCTAGGAGGGCCAACTGCTCATCCTCAAGCTGCTCTAACTGATCATCAGTCACATCACAGAGAGCAGCAAGAGAGAAACAACAAAGCGAATCAGAAGAAAGACCAGAAGCCAAGGTGGGATCGGTGACTAAAGCCATCGACTGCGACTTCGACTTACGAGAGACAATGTCAATCTCGTGAGTCTTGAGCGTGAGTACAACACGTCAAGAGTCAAAGTCGAGAGGTCGGTGGTGTCCTTGATGGTAGTCACCTTCATCTCCCAAACCCGCAAATCAAGAGCAGACAGCATTTGACAAGCATTGTCCGAGTCGGGGTATGTGAGACCGACCGCTCAGAGATTGCTCAGAATCTTGTGAAAACAAGCGAAGCACTCATCCAAGGACTCGCCAGCGAGCATTTCAAATTTGTTGTAATCTCGCTTGAACTGGTCCTGTCGAATCGTCTTAACCTGGGTGGTGCCCTCATGGTATGCATCGAGGGTCTCCCAGATATTGAAGGCCGATGACAGATGAGAGATGCGATCGAACTCGCTTCTACTTAAGCCCTGGATTATGATGTTCCTTGCCTTCGCATTCGCCTCAACATCAGCCATGTTTCCGGCATTGATGTTCTCATCGGCAGGAATAACAAATCGGACTTTGACCTTCCGCCAGATGGCGTAGCCCTGAGCCTGGATGTAGGTCTCCATCCGACACTTCCAGAAGGGATAATCGATCCCATCGAAGATCGGGGGCTTGGTCGAGTACTTGTCTATCTCCATGGCTCTAGAGACCGGTTAAGATCTATGGGAAAGAGCTAACCGGCTCTGATACCAATTGTTGGATCGATGTTGGCGACAGAGGGGGGGGTGAATGTCGACTCTTTTAAAAACGACCCCTCAAAGTACTCACTAGCAAGATATCTCTCCAATAGCTACAGAAAGCTATGAAGAGATAAGATCATCTCTCTGGAACCTCAAAACTCCAGCACTGAAAACAGGGAAGACAGAAGGCCAAAAACTCACTGAAAAACCTTAAGCAACAGTGGCTGCCAAAGGGGGCCGGTTAGACCGCCACTTGAGGGCCGGTCAGACCGCTCTCTGGCCGCCGGTCTGACCGCCCTTGAGTGGCCAGTCTGATCGCCAGGTCCGGTCTGACCGCATGATGAACGCCGGTCAGACCGCTCCCCTGATACCAGGCAGCCCGAAAACTGAAATTTCAGACTAAGACATAAGAACTTCACACAAAAAGGAAATTTGAGATTTTCTTCTAGTTTTCTCTGCCCAGAATAGTTAGGAAACAACTACAATAGCCAGAGGAACTAAAAGAAACAACAGGATCCAACTTAAATGCAAGTATTTCAGATTTTGGGAGAAACCTGAAAACTTATAGAGAGCTACTCAAAAATCAAATTCCCGTCCAATCTTTGATCCTTTGGTCACGAAACTTTAAAGATAGCTAATTAATAGCCTCAGGACTCATCTTGCCAAGTTTCGTGCCATCACATGAAGGGAATCACGAAAAGCACCAAAACACTAGAGAATAATGTGAAGAACAGGGAAACTCAAAATGCTAAATCTGAGATTAAATGCAATTTGCTCTTGGGAAAAATGATCAAATGATCTTGAGGCATCATCCCAACATAGAGCAACCCATTTTGGGCCTTCTCAGTGAGAAACAACAAGAAAATGCGAAAACTCAAAAATCACCAAAAGAGGGGAACGAAGAACAGACAGGAGCACGAGAGAAAAACTCAGAGATTTCATTCCAACCAATCAAGGATTACAAGGAGTCCCCATACGCATGGACATTAGAACAGGGATGATTACATAGAGTCTCAATCCATCCTCTCCCTCTCCCAAACTCAAGAAACCCATTCACTACATACTTGGAGAGGAGATGCACACACAGAGCATTACGAAGGAAGACTACAGAACACCTCTGTCTCCTCCACCCACTCTCAACAACTAAAGCTCTAAAGCCAAAACAAACTCACAAAGCTCATTTTGACTAAAGCAACCTCCTACCAACCTCACAAAACCCTAGAATCCATGCAGCCATAAGGAGACACCCCCTCCTTATATAGCCTCTAGCTAACGGGTCTCCAACCCGTTACGCCTGCTAAAACCCGAACGGAACCCGCTCCCACTTGTGCAGCCTCATGAAATTACCAATTTGCCCCTCTTGCACCTTCCGGGAAGCTTCCGTGTTTCTTGTCGTCCAAGCCTCGCAACCACCTCGAGTCTCCACCGTCTTCGACACCTCCGACCGTTCTGACCTCAACACCACCTGCGCCTAGTCTGGTCACCCCGTGTCTCACCACGACTCCGCCTTGACGTCTTGCAGCCATCATAGACAAGAAACACATCAAATAGCACCGCTCAATACATGAAAGCATAATAGCATCAACAAATCATACTTACACATGATAGAGCCCAAATCTGTCGAATCAACAGAATATGCATCCTAATCACTTCGACCAAGTTTGACCAAGTCCAACCAAGTCAATTGCACCACGCAATGATATGGTCCGACCACACAAACCAAACTCGACTATCCTAAACCGATGTCAATTACTCATCACACACATGGGGTCACAACCACATGGTCTCTCACAAGCTTTACCAGATGGATGTCAAGAGTGCCTTCCTTAATGGGTTTATTGAGGAAGAGGTCTATGTGAGACAGCATCCAGGTTTCGAGAACCCCAAATACCCAAACCATGTCTACAAGCTTTCCAAAGCCTTGTATGGACTTAAGCAGGCCCCAGAGCTTGGTATGAGAGGCTTAAATCCTATTTGTTGAGTCATGGTTTTGAGATGGGTAAGGTAGATAAGACCTTGTTCATTCGTAGGCATGGCAATGACCTTCTGCTCATCCAGATTTATGTGGATGACATCATCTTTGGCGGCTCTTCTCATGCTCTTGTTTCACAGTTCTTGGATGTCATGAGCACCGAGTTTGAGATGAGCATAATGGGTGAGTTGACCTTCTTCCTTGGCTTCCAGATCAAGCAGACTCGGGTGGGTACTTTCTTGCATCAGGGCAAGTACACTCGTGACCTCCTGAGGCGCTTTGACATGAGTGATGGCAAGCTAGTATCAACCCCAATGGCAACTTCAGCTTCACTCGACCCAAATGAGGATGGCGAGCCAGTAGATCAGAAGGAGTATCACAGCATGATTGGCTCCCTCTTGTACCTCATTGCCTCGAGACCGGACATACACTTCTCTATGTGTCTATGTGCTCGGTTTCAGGCTTCTCTTCGTGTATCTCACCGCCAGGCGGTGAAGCGCATCCTTCGGTACCTTCGAGCTACCATTGACTATGGTATCTGGTACTCTTCCTCATCCTGTCTTTCCCTCAGAGCCTACTCGGACGCAGACTTTGCTGGCTGTAGGATAGATAGGAAGAGCACTTCTGGCACCTGCTAATTCATTGGCACTTCTCTTGTCCCCTTGTCTTCTAGGAAGCAATCTGGTGTTGCACAGTCCACCACAGAGGCCGAGTACATTGCTTCTGCCAGTTGTTGCAGCCAGGTACTTTGGATGGTCTCGACCCTACGGGACTTTGGGTTAGCTATAGACAGTGTTTCACTCTTCTGTGACAACACTTCGGCTATTAACATTGCTAAGAACCTAGTGCAACCCTCTCGGACTAAGCACATTGATATCCAATATCACTTCCTTAGAGACCATGTGGAGAAGGGTGATATAGTGCTCCAGTTTGTGGAGAGTGACCACCAGTTGGCTGACATCTTTACCAAGCCTTTGGATAGCTCTAGGTTTTCAGCCTTGCGGGGAGAGTTTGGGGTGGTTTGTCCTTATAGACTGTTGTGAGGGGGAGTTTTGTGCTTTACTATCTTATTATATTTATTATGCTCTTACTCCTTTCTGTTGCATTGCATATGGGCGCATTGGGGTTAGTCCTTCTAGCATAGGTTAGAGTGTTTCTCTAGTCTAGTTACTTAGACTTCTTCCTCTCATCTTGTAACTCTAGGATGCTGCTTGTTAGCTGTTTCACTTCTCACTAGGTTGAGCTCACTCATTTCTTATAGGTTCTAGCAAGGGTTGGGCCACCCTTGGGTAGACGGGGTACGTGTTTGCTCCTTAGTGTGTTAGCTGATCAGTTGATAGTCCTAGAGTCATTTGGGGTAGATGAGAGTCAGTCTGAGCCATAGTATCCTCTATATCTTATCTATGTTTTAAGAACTGCCTTTTCTGTTTTTATTGCCAGCTTCTCGCATTTATTTCTTTGGTTCAGAGGGAGTTCATTTGGGAGCTTCTGGATCTTAATATTGACATAACTCAACTTGAACTAAAACTACATCACATGTTGAGGGGGAGTTGGATTTTCTTGCATTTCAGCATTTTGCATTGTAATATAACTACATGGAGCCTTGATTATTATCTGTTTATGACATGTTTACCATGCATTACACCTTGCCATGATCTATGCTTAATTGCTAGATTTATCATAACTTTGTATGTGTAGCATAGTCTTTGCCATGATAGGTTGATTAAAAATGCACAACTTGAATTAATTCATGTCATATTAGCCCTTGAAACTAGTCTGTCTTTAGTTATCCTTTTATGATTCATGCCGTGTCAAATAGGCTGAGTTGAGTCTTGAATCTTTGTTGAGCTTTAGATTGAGCTATAGTAGTTTCTTGATGAAGCATGAGTTAGTACAACCTTTTAAGAAAGTAAAAAGATCTCTTTTGTGCGAAAAAACTGATCTCACCAATTCTTTCTCATGAGACTACTTGTCATTGCACTAGGCATGAACTCAGGGGGAGTTTTGGATGACCAAGACTATCTTCTTAAGCTTCTAGCTTGAAGTGGTCGCATAAGGCTTGAGATCTAGCACATGACTAAAAGTTTGGTTGGAAACGACCATGAGCTTCAAAAGAAAATATGTCAATTGTGCTCAATTTGCTTAACTACAAAAAGAACCAAGTACTTGAACAAATGTCTCATTCCTGAACTTGTAGCACTCTAAAATGACTCAATACTAGCTTCTTGGTTCCGCTTAGAATATTGACATGGTCTGCATCATCTTTGGATACCTCTAGCTATACTATAATCATGGATGACTTGACATGCCAAGAAATTGAACTAAATTTCAGATTATGACTTATTTGGCTTAGCTTGTCTATACATGTATTGTCATGATCTTGATAGCACTCTTCTATGTTATGGCTTGGTGTAATACTTCAAGGTCATTTTGGATAATCTTCATGACTCATAATGAATAATACTCAGCCATTCCATTCATACTCATGATTTTATTCTCTTCCTTGCATCTTGATGATTTTATTGCCAAGAGGGGGAGATTAATGGAGAAAAGGGATTTTTAATGGAGTCCACTGAGGAAAAATTGTTATTTCTGTTGTTGCTCTATTTTCCTTTTTGTCAACAAAAAAATCAAACTCATTTCCATGCTTTTTCGGTGTTTGTCAATATACTCATCAAGGGGGAGATTGAGAGACCATCTGGAGATGACCCCATGTGTTGTGATGAGTAATTGACTCTTGTTTTGGAAAAATTGAGTTTTATTTGTGCCTTTTCCTCAAAGTCGTAGCCTTCTTGAGTGGTCTGCAGGGTCTTTTACGACCACCATGGTCGTGGTCGAAGTCGGCATTAGCTGCCCCGGGTGTTTGGATAGATTTTGACCACGTTGCCAGCAGTCAGAAGGTGTTACGACCACGGCAGAGCATTTCTAGTGAGGTCGGAAGGGGTTACGACCGATTTGATCGTGGTCGATATCCAGCCGAACTGTTTACGACCACACTGTCAGCGGTCAGAAGCTGGAAAACAATTTTATACTCTCTTTGGCCATGGTCGGAAGGCTCTACGACCACGTTGTGGCGCTTACGACCACTCTGACCGTGGTCATAGGTCACCAGAGGAAATTTACGACCACGTTGGCCATGGTCCGAAGTCGTAAGTCGAAGCTACGACCACTTTGATCGGAAGTCGGTGCTCGGGCATACGACCACGTTGAGAAGTCGGCGTCTTACGACCACGTTAGCACGAGAGGAAGTCGGAGGTCGAGGCTTTGACTGCTGCGGTTGATAGTCGACAGACCTCGACTACGACCACGTGGAAAGTCGGTGGTCTTTGACCACGTTGAGAGGCGGTCGAATGTGGTGGTCGGATCGCACTCGGACGAGGTCGTAGCGCGTTCGACGCGGTCGGTTGCGATCGGAAGCGGTCAGAGGTGCTTGTAAGGTGTCGGAAGCGCTCGGAGCGTGGTCGGACGTGGTTGGCTGGGGTCGTAGGTGGTCGGTTGTTCCCAAACATGGTCGTAGACACCTTGTAACCGGTCGTATGACCTCCAGTATTGAGCTGGGAATCGGTCGTATGGCTTTGTATTGCAGTCATAGACTTTGTACATTTAATGGTATGTCATTTCGACCGGTCCTATTGCTGTTACGACTTTGTGGTCTACATTGTGAGTATTGTTTTCTGATGCAGATGGTTGTACACAATGTTTTGTGCGGTGCTATGAATGTTTGCTTGTCTATGATGTTTGCAGGATCTTGGAGGTAGGTCTGGCGAGGCTGGGATGGTCGGGACGAGACATGAGCGGTGTCGGGGTCCAGAACGACCAAGGGAAGCCGAAGGAGACCTAGTCTTTGTGAGATGGTTGCAAGCGTGGACGGCAAGGCAACGGAGGAAGCTTCCAGGAAGGTGCGGGGATGGCATTTTGGTGAAATGCGTAAAGCCTGCGAGAGTGGAAGCGATCTCTCCGGTGGAGATAACGGGTAAAGCACGGGTCTGTTGGAGTTAACAAGCAAAGTAGCGAGTGTTAACAGGTAAAGCACTATAGTGGTTAGTGCTAGTGGGTAAAGTGAGTGGTAAAATCCGGTGTTAGTTGGGGTTAACGGGTTCTCCCCCCGGTAGCAGGAGGCTATAAATAGAGAGGGAAGAGCTCGGGTGCGAGGTGAGGTTATTCCCGAGTCACTCTGGGTTTTTCGTTTCTATTTGGCTGAGTTGTCTCTGGGTAGAGCACGGTTGCTCGTGTACCTCCGGATGGAGTGGGTGTAGAAACCTTCATGATCAATCATTCATCTCTATTCCTCATTTGAGTTTATTCGCTTGTGATGTCTGGTTGTTTTGAGAGCTTATTCTTCGTGCTATCTTCTTCACTCTTCTCTTCTGTTTGAGATTGCTTCTGTTTGGTGTGCTTCAAGTTGCTCAGAACAGGGAATCAGTCTCAAGGCTAGTTTGCCAGTTCATTCCTGAGAGCATGAGTCGAATCGGAGAAGTGTTTGCATCTTTTAGTCGTGCGCCTCTTTTTCCTCGGCTTCGAGTTCGACTACGTCATTCTCCTCGACCTCAGTGGAGACTTCTGGTCCCCTTGTTATTTTCTCTAGTTTTGGAAGTCTTCTTTCTCTAGTTAAAATCTCTCTTCCTTCCGATCAAAGGATGGCAAGTTATTTAGATTTTGGTCCTTATGGTCGAGCGCCAAGTGCGGCTCTGTTCGAGTTAACGACCACGTTGTAGTTACTGTTGGCGCATTTTGGCTTTCCTCTATTTGGGGTTCGTCCACCGAGTTGTTCAAGCAGATTTCTTGGTAGGCTTTCACTGGTTTCTTCTGTCTACTCCGACCAGTCGGTTTATCTCTGTTCTTTGTTTTGGACTCGGCGTTCCAGTGAGCTTACAACCCAAGACTTCATAGCTCAGTGGCTATTGGAGAAGTAGGGTTGTGTGAATACTTGGAGAGTTTTGAAGGCACCATTCACCCCCCTCTGTTGCCATGTCGGTCCTACAGGAGAACTAGCCCCCGAGTTAGACACTGCAAGAGCAGGGCGTGAATTCATGATAGCCAAACCTAAAAGGTCAGGAAGCGAGGAAATGTAAATGGTGAGATGGATAACAATAAGGAGGTAAGGTGTGGTAACAACTACACCACTCCTGAGTCAGTAATACGTAGAGATGCCCATTAGTACCCTTGGTACGGTGGCAATTGGAGCAGGAACTGGAGCTGTGTTCTAATTGCCAACAAGTGAAGGTGAAAACGTAAGCTGGTTTGCAGTGGCAACTAGGCCTTGTGCTTCTGAAGTAGCCCAAGCGAAAGAATGGAATCAGGGTTCAAGGAATCATAGGATTGGAACAAGATCACATAATAGCAATGGAATAAAAGAGACGGTGGTTAGATATGAATTCATGATAATATGCTAGTGACTGGATATGCATGCATGAATGACTTAACCCAAAAGCCCTGTGTACATGCAAAAAAAATTTCCAGAAACTACAGCCTGGGCTCTGATACCAACTATAACACCTCACATACCTATATGTGTGTGTGTGCACATGAGGGTATGGATTAGTCTCACCTTACTAGTTTAACTTGAGAAGCACTAACATATAAGCCTAAGGCTTCCAATGGTAGCAACATCCGGTTAACCATTTTACGCGAAGCGAGGACAAAAGTACAAGTGAGTTGCTACGTGTGCGTGGCCTATCCAGAATGGGGTTAGGCCTAAGCAGGTTTGGACTCTAAGGCGTTACAAATGGTATCAAGCATGCGGGTCAGGGGCGCAGGCATATGATGCATGGCGCGTGTGGGCTCAGAATGGACACATGGCATAGCATATGTGCTGGCACTGAACACACGGACATGTGCTATGTGCTAAGAGGGGAGATCTTGATCATTTGCCCTAATGTAGATATGTTGGGCCGACGAGGACGTCAAGTCCTTTGAGGGGGCTGTATGTGACACCTCAGCCCCTGTAGAATTAGGCCCATGATGGTCCATATGTGTGTGTGTGCATATGAAGGTGTGGATTAATTCTACCTTACTAGTTTAACTTGAGAAGCACTAATATATAAGCCTAGGGTTTCCAATGGTAGCAACCTCCGGTTAACAATTTTGCGCGAAACGAGTACAAAAGTGCAAGCGGGTTGCTACGTGTACGTGACCTATCTAGAATGGGGTTAGGCCTAAGCTGGTTTGGACCCTAGAGCGTTACAATGCGTTAGCGTAGAATGATACTAATGTCAAAGTACACGAAAGGGTAAGTAATCACTATCCACTATTCAACTCTGCTTTAAAAATTATGCAAATTACTTTGAAAAAACTATAGAAGCACCTCCCATTAGCGTATTGCATGTGTACCAGTGGTTGGAGTTTTAGCGTAGACCTTTAGTGCCACCACTGATATATTAGGGACCAGGAAATTCAGCTCAAACAGTTTAGCTCAATTGCAAAGATATTAATAGAAAGGGAAATGGACCTCTACTGGGCAGTGAATGTTAACTAGGCTGGACCCTAGTAAATTGAATCGGGCAGCAGTATGCAATTGCTATCAACTAGATCACGCTGCTGCGCCTCATTTCAGCTACTTGTTTTCAATGAATCGCCTATCATTGCAGCTGACTTAAGATTTTACCAACACAAGAGACTGCTGAATTAAACTCCAAAATATCAGCTAATAACCCTCAAAAAAGAAAATATGTGTACTAACTTTGTATTGATTATACGTGAAAATGAACACATTCTTTAAAAGTTTTTCCAGTGCATATATACATTGCACAATATACGAGAACAACGGCAAAAGAACAAGAGTCTCAAAAAAGAAAGTTACAAGCACAAGAGAAACAGAATCAACACTTTCAAATAAGATATCAATGTTCACCAAGTGACCTTGATGTTTTCGTGCCTATAGTTCCTTGCACACGCGGCCCAACTAAATATCACTACGAAGGGCCAATATAACCTTAACATTCTTGTAAAGATGTCTTTGGCTAACATGACCAATGGCCAAAGCCCGGCTCTAATATATAACGGCCCTGCAAGAGCATACATTCTCTGAAAGCGTCCTACACTTCTGTAGATCATAACAACAGGACTGATCACACAGATTGCAACAGGCGGTCTTGTGAGCAACCGGGGCCAGCACCGTATACGTACCCAATGCGAAGGCAGCAACAAGGGATGTCAATGAACTTGACACGAAAAACAGTGACCTTAGAAAGTGCTTCTGACGGATGGGCAAGTCGACCGTAGTAATGCCGGAGTACATAAGACCGACGGTGCCTACTGAGGAGCAGATGAATGCCAATGTGTTGGCCATGACGAATGCGTCGAAGGTGTACCTCCCAGCAAGCGTCGGTGTGCCACCGTAAGGATGGTCGTCGGCTATGTAGCCTCCAGGCATGGCGAAAGCTGCACCAAACGTCACTGTTGCTATGAGCACTGAGCTGATGCCCAAAGTTTGCGTTGAGTTATTCAGTTTCTCTGATTCTTTCTCCTCGTCTTCTCGTTTTGGTTGCAGAATGTGCTCTTCCTCAAACTGATCCCAGCGAAAGATACCATGGTTCGCGCTTGCACGTGTTAGTGCGCGATGTATCATCTGCTTGGGGTTCTGCAAAATCAAATAGGAGAAATAAACCGTGCAAATTAGTATTGTTTTCATTCGCTTCAAAGGGTCAATCTCCCTGCAAATAAAATGAGGGAGTAAATCAATCAATTACCCATTTATAAGACAACCCCGGGGGAATATCACACAGTGACAGATCTCTAGGAGTTTGCCCATCATTATTCGTTAAATTTATGCGTACTTGCCGGTTCCTGAATAGAGGGAAAAACGTCCCAGTATCCCCAACCTGCATCGCTAGGTGCAGTGCAGTGTTCCCATCATTGTCCTGCATATTCAGAATACATCTTGACGATGGAGCTCGGCAAGCATGTTTCAACTACACTGTATCTCTTCTTCTGAACGGCGACATGAAGGAAAGACCTTCCCTTAGCATCGCGCTGAGCAGCGCTGTCAGGGGACTTTTCAAGAAAAGCTGAGACTGTCTTGTTCGCACCAACTGCAGCAGCAACATGTATAGGGAATGAACCACTGTCGTCCGGCCTGATATGCTGAAGAAGGGTTAGCTTGTAGTAACAAGAGTGGGATGTCCGTCGTCGATGTCGTAAGACGAATCCAAGGGAACTTAGAGTGACGGGAGATCCGGCGGTTTCGGCCTGCTACTTGTGATGTGGCGAAGTGAAGAGGCGTACACCCATCCTGGTCCCGTTGTTCCGTAAGGCCCTTGTTCCAATCCAATAGCATCTCTGTCACCACTGCTTTCAAATGGACCCAAAGAAAGATTATGCTAGAAAGGTGCCCAAATAATTGCAAAAGTGCACAACTATCCTACTAATCTCTATTGCAATCCAAGATCACAAGCTTTAATGTATAATCCAGTACACTACGACGAAAGTATACCCACTCCTTGATCAAATTTTGTGGCTTCACTTCTTAAATTTGAATTCTAAATCTTATAAAATTCTTCGGTAGTATTAGGCACATATTTGATCAATGCTTTCCATTTAATTAAGGACCTTATTATGTACGTTTGTGTAGTCTTGTGCAGCAAAAAATATTAAATATCTCCCAAGGATTAAAGGCGCAACTTTCAAAATAGAATTGAGTATCTAATCTTCAACCACGCACTACTCTGCTACTAACCATACTGTTTTTTTGCATTGTGCAATTTAGTTCTCAAGTCAACCCCAGAAAAACTGATACATTGAAATCCTTCGCACCATAGGTCTATATACACTACCATTAATTGATCAAGTAAACTCTTGCTAGCATTGGAGATGGAAATGGGACGCAGGATTACTAGGTTTGTCCCCTACCTATCCCCGCTAAGGGTTGGAAGGGAACGTTAGAAATACATGTAAATATATAATCATAAATAAATAACAATATAGTTTAATCAAATATATCACTAAGTGTTTGTATGCTTAAGGATGATATTCTTTTTTAGAATCAACTCAGAGGTTTTAGACAAGGGAATCATAAACTTTTCCAACGGGTGACAATCTGCCGCCCCCCACCCAGTTGTTGTCCACTCTGCCTCATCCGACCATTATACCGCGGGTGCCCTGCCTTTCGACTTAAGAAATTCAAACTCCTGATTGGACATTTCAAATCTCGAGAAAATAAATTTCAGCTCGAAAATCCAAAAGTTTTGAACTAAAAAAAATCCAACTTTCAACTCTAGAATTGATTTTTCACGTGGAAAAAATTCCAAAAAACAATGGATAGAAGTAACAAACGCACTTAAGGGAAAAACGTGACACTATAAATAGACAACTCCTAAAATTGAAAGGAACAAACGCACTTAAGAGGTACCTTTGCCCCGAAGAACCGCCGCATGTAACGCGTTTTGCCCATGGGGTCCAGAATACGAAAGATTCCCGCCACTCCGATCATGCAGTGACCGTGCAATTTCGACCTCCTCTAACAAGATGGCAATGTACAATGGCGAGGTACCATCTTTCGGGAAACTGGCTAATTCAGAATCCTCTTCCATTAGCCGAGTGACAATGCCCTCATTTCCAGTGCGGACTGCGTCATGCAAGGCTGTCTCCCGGAGCTTGTTCTCTGCGCGCAGCAGTTGCTTCACTCTCTCTGCGCCGTGGCCATCAACTTTAGCCAAATCAATCAGCTGAGAAACCATTCTAGCATTCCCAGCCCTAACAGCGTAGTGCAACGGCGTGTCACCCTTCTTGTTGGGTGCATTCAAGAGGTGTTTGGCCTTGTCGTAGATCACCTTTGCCGACTCCAAGAACTCGTCGCCATCTCCACATGCATGCTACTACATGGAGCGCAGAGTCCCCCTCAACGGTGACTCCCTCCAGGAGCAGTGCTGCGGAAGGTGCTGACCTTTCAACTCGAACGACGAAATCAGGCCGCGCCGCCGCGCTTTCCTCGTCCAGAAGATCCTTTAGCTGCTGCGTATCACCGCGGCGAGCAGCCATGAGCAGCTTAGGATGCATGGCGGGTGGGTTGCGTGGTTGTCCCGTGTTGCTAGCTGCCATTGCAAACCAGCTTAGGTACTCTCCATTTCTGTCACTGCAGTTTCTTATTTATTAGTCGTCCAGTACACATGCAGGACGTTATTTAATTTGCCTCTGGGTACGAAGATGAGCATAAAAGCAGTTCAGTATTGTTGGACACAATCAGTAGCTCCATATCGCCGTGGTCTTTTCAAAGATTTTGTGAACTACAAGGCGCTACGTACTAGAACCTCCAGCTGCATGAACAAGATTTGTGGCTTGAGATCGACTTGAGAGCCTTGAAAAAACAAACTGAAGAATTATGTGCTCCAAGTTAAAAGTCTAAAACAAGGATCCAAGTTAACTGAAGAATTATGATCATCTGGTTGCAGTGAGGTGATCGATGGACAATTCTTGTCCACCAGCTCTCCTGAGACAAGTTTTTTTCACTGACATGACAGGTAATCTTTAACCCGGAGATGATTTTGTCGTTCTCTTTATTCCAGTCTCCTTCCCATTACCATCCTTTTGCAATGACATGATAGGATTACTGTACTGTACTGTATGTGATAAATAACTCGATCACCATGTACATCTGAAGTTTTGCGCTTCCTGGGCATTTAATTTATGAATGCGTACGTAGCCTATAGTAAGCTACGCAAAAATTAACTGGAGACAAACAACTAACTGGGTTCACCTGGAACAGCTGCTCTTTTTGTTCTTTAGTTAAGTGTTTTTGTGCTTCCCCTTTCTCAGACAAATCGAATTTTGGTACGATTTGAAGAGATAGCATAAGCTCTCACCCATTCTTCTCTTTGTTTCCCCTTCTCGTACAGAAGGAATTTCCCCTGGATGTGTATGTTGTAGCATTATTTTTTAAAAATTTTACAGTGCATTCTACTACTAAGTAAAGAGTGACAGTAAAAATTAAATCTGATCATTGATTTTTTTAAGGCATTATAGACTTTTTGCTGCACAGCTAATTTTTTCAATGGGTATTATCGACTTTTCCCAAACCTAATCTTAACCCAACTGCACAACATTCTCCTACGTGATCAATTCGCTACGCCGCCTTGTCTGTACGCGGCCTGTCTGGCACGTCGAGGAAGGAGTTGGATTTGAGGCACCGTGGGGTGGACCCACAAATAGGGCGAGGTTGGACGGCCACTCGACAATGGAGAAGAAATGATCGGCAGCGGCGACCATGGAAGACAGACGAAAATCTGACACTGATGGCAAGGTCAAGGACAAGAAATTCTCAAATGCCGCAAAATGCATGCAGTTATTACCACCAAAGAACGCCGATTATTTTTAAGAGCAAGGATGCAACACACAACATGCACCCTACTTGCTACAAAACATATGCTAGAGAATATATCAGATTTGTAGGGTCTCACGGGGCACCGAGACACAATTCTCACTTAATACTGCGGGAGCTCGGATGGATGGGAACGAATATCCCTACTCTCATCGCCAAGCCACTTTTTTTGTCTAACATGGGGTGTAGCTCTCTTTCCATTTCATTTGCAAAACGGAATGTGCAGTTTTGCGGAAGGAGAAATACAGAGAGGTGATAGGGAAAGATAGGAAGTTTTAGCCAATACCCTCAAGGCCTCAACAAGCAGAGAACGTTACAGGATTACCAGAACCAGAACAGAGTATCAATGTATCATACAGGACACACAGGAATCAGCCACAGGGAGGGGACAATTAGTACGGAGTGTTCCTCCTTTTCCTCAACCTGCCAACTGACCAACACCAGAAGCTTCCTCATCAGGCAGAGATCCATCAGGTGGAGGGATCGCGCTGGGGAACTCCAGTTGCTTGCTGCTCCATCACCACTCTGAGAAGATGCTTCGCTGCCACCTTCAAAGCCTCCGTGAACTGCAAAAGCCCGTACCACTAACCAAGATATAATTGGACTAATCTGAACCCATCCCAGTTTGAGCTCTGCTCTTTCGTATTGAGGAACTCCTATATAGACCTGAACAAAAGCAGGCCAGGCTGAACTCAGAAAAGGCCTGGTTTGTTTCAAGCCTAAACTCGTATGCCAAAATCAGAGGAAATAATCCTGAGATCATACTGTAGTTCGATCCGCTAACATGTTAGGCCCAATGTACGTCTAGCTTCTAATCTGAACACCAACAGTCATAAGCGATTGGTCTGCCGAAACATTATCAAGTCCGACTGTCCAAGCATTAACAAATGACAACTGCAAATGTGCAACATGCTGGTAGTTTAAAGGTGACTTCTATTTTCTAGTTTCTGTTTAGAAAAGTCAGAAACCAATATAAATATTTGGTTTTTCAAAGCGTCGTTTTCACTTTTCTCGTTTCAGGATAAAGTAGAGGGTCACGGACGCATTATGCACCTCACTCTTCTCGCACCCGTCTTGTGCACGCATTTCTCCCACTTTCTCCACCACTCACCTTGTTTTTCTAAAAACTATTTCTTTCAACCATCACTATTATTTTTATTTTCAAACACCATCAGACGTACCCAATATAAAAAGGCCCTAATTCTCATCCGTTGGTGCAGCCTTGCCGGCCATGCTCGCCCTTGCTAAAGGCGAAGCTCTGGGAATTCGGACAACGACCTTGAGACGGCCAGTGTGACTCTGTGTGGTCACTGGTCAGAGTTGTGCATACACTGGTATGTTCTCGGTGACAAAACCATGCAAAATGCACATGATTTCCTTTTGTTAAATCACATAAACCCCCCGCACTTTGCAAAAATCACCACGTATATTGGTAAGTATTGTGGCCCAAATGTAAACGTTGCACAAAATCACATAATTTCTGCACAGGTTCTTTACAAATCATAAATATCCTTCACATAGTTGTGTAGTTTTGGGCAAATACAGTAAAAATGAGCACATATTTGATCGACGAGGCACCGAAACTTTCACAAATAATATGAACGTTATTGATCCATTTCATAGCTTCGTCACCCTCTCTTATGCCACCACCTCTTCAAGTCATTTGTGATGATATTTAGTCGAAATCTCTGCCCAAATGAAGCTTGTTACCAAGGGCCAAATACCATCGTTGTACGGAGGATCAGAATTTGTGCAAATACCACCAATGCCCGATTCCCCATTCTACTATATAATGCTATTGCTACAGCACGGCCTCGCATGGGGTCCTTGTATCCACACAGAGATACGATCGATGCCACCGCACAGGCTGCAGCTGCAGTCATATGAGCGACGGGAGCCACCACCAAATATAAGCCTAACACAAAGGCCGTAGCCAAGCTTGTGACTGAACCAAACGCGAAGAACATAGCTATGTCGAAGTGCCAACTGCGCAATGGCACGTCAACAATAGCTGCTCCAGAGTACATGAGATTGATAGTAGCCAAACCAGCGCAACCGAATGCTAATGAGTTAGCCGCGATGAATGCATCAAAAACATACCTCCCAGAAAGTGCTGGTGTGCCATCGCTTTTGTAACCCCCAGGTAGAGTGAAAGCTGCACCAAACGCCACAGTTGCCATTAGCACTGAGCCAAGGCCCAGAGTTTGTGTTGAACTTGTCAGTTTCTCTGATTCTTTCTCTTCGTCCTCCGGTTGAATGTACTGTTCTTCAAAGTGATCCAACCGACGATTGCCATGCTTAGCGTGACAATACTTTAATGCGGCGTTTATCAAAAATCTGGGGTTCTGCAAAAGGAAACATGAGGTTTAATTTCAGTCGTATGGATTGCTGTTGTTTTGTCTGCCTTTGATGGAAGTAGGCCTGAAACCAAAAGAAGAAGTACATACCCACGAACAAAAAGACCCAGCACGAATCTTACTCTCCGATAGATCTAGAGGAGTTTCCCCATTGTTATTAGTTAGATTTAAGCGCACTTCGAGATTCTCCAAGAGCAAACAAAATATGCCCTGATCCCAAGTTTTACAGCTAGGTGTAGTGCAGTGTTTCCATCATTGTCTTGCAAATTCAAAATCCATGATAACGACAGGGTTCGGCAAGCATGCGCGACTATATTCCATTGCTTCTTTTCAGTAGCAACATGAAGGAAAGTTCTTCCCTTAATGTCTCGCAAAGCAGCGATATTGGGGCACTTCTCTAGAAATTTGACGACGGCCTTCTTCACACCTGTGGAGGCAGCAATGTGTATAGGGAATAACCCCATATCATCTGACTGATACATTGGAGCTATGTTAGCTTGCAGCACTTGCTTGAATGGAATGCTTGAATGCCAAACAGGATAACTCCAAGGATACCATGGGCGATAGATCCAGAAGTGTACACCTCTTGGGTGTAGCACTGATGTAGCAAAGTGAAGGGGCGTACTCCCATTTTGATCCCTTTGTGTAGTGAGGCCAATGTTCCATCTCAATAGCTTTTCTGTCATCACTGCAAACAACACTTTATGTTAGCTAACTGGAAGAAAAGTAACAGTCTTAATCTCATTAAAAAAATCAAGCATTTTAGTGTTGTAAGTATGTAACCAAGCAAACTATGGTAAAATGATATTACAATAATTCCAAATGTCATACCAAACGCTCCTCCATCAACTGGAAAACTGTTTGCACTTTGAATTCTGAGCATAGAAGATTCACTGGTAGCTTTAGACGAGTATTACTGAATATTTTCGTACTCCCATATCTAAAAGAGTGACACTTATTTTGGATAAAACTTCTTTTTATCAAAATTAGAAGAATAACTATGTAAAATTTGGAGGTATTTTTTTTGTAACTTCTTAGATTTCCACAAGCATTTTTAATGCACTGTTATACAAAGAATTGATCATTTCGATCAAAATAACACCATGCCCTCATCCACCGCCACCTAATTTGTTAATCAAGTTCAATGGTAACATGAAAGATTAATTTAAAGTGGTTAGAGGAGTAATCCCATTGTATTCCTTAATTTTATACGTAAGGCAAAAATATCGAATTTCTGTACATGAAGAGAATCTATGCTATCTGTAATACCCTTGGCAAGGTTGCCAGTCCTAGTAGCGTGTGTTATGGACGAGGGGATCACATATGGTGAAAACTTGGCAACCATTTTAGCATGAGTACTAACTCAACATGAAAAAAATTGAAGGTAGGTCATAATTTTGCAAGCATCCATTTAAAATTTTAAGTTCAAACTCAATTTGTGTTGGCATACATTAAAAGAGAAATCCATGCAACACTATAGGCAATATTGTGAAACAGTAATTACCAATAGACTTAAAAAAATATTGTGAATTTGGGAGGTGATCCAGAATAGGTCTGCGACTTGAGATCTTAAATTTTGAGTTGAAACTTCAATCATGCACACATCAACTATCAATTTCATTTTGACCTGAAGCATAGTGTGATCGATGTTGAATGTATTATCATTCAACTAATGAGGCTATAAAATCGGTGTGTGGTAGTGATCTAATTATACGAATCTCAGCTTGGCAATATTGTGAACATCCCTACATTTGTACTCCTTACCGGCGTTTTGACCCTGAAATCATCCGGATCGAATTCAAAATACATGAGAAGTATCGAGTTATAGTTCAACTTATTCCTAATATCCAGGGAGCGGAAAACAACTAGAAATTGATGAATCAGAACTATGGATGACAATTCCCATTTATACCATCGTGGACCCTACTGTAGGCGGAGGAGAACCACACGCATAGGCTGGGCGCAGGAGGGGAGAGCAGGGTGAAAGCAGATCGGGCACTGGGGTAGCCTAGGGGTCGACCATTTTCTGGTTCTGGTGACCGGTGGTGCGTTCCGGTGTCGCCATCATCGGATTAAGCAGCGGTGGTGCAGTCGGAGTAGAAGCAGAGAGAGATGGAGAAAGAAGAGTAGCAGTTACCAGTGGATCACAGGGAAGAATTAATGCATGGATATTTTTGTACCTGGGCCTCGAAGAGCGGCAGCATGCAATGCATTTTGTCCATTTGGTCCAGAATACGAAAGATTCCCGCCACTCTCATCATACAGTGACTGCGCAATGTCGACCTGTTCTAGCAAGGTGGCTAGGTACAACGGCGAACGTGCCATCTTTAGGGAAACTAGCCAATTCTGAATCAGCCGCCATTAGAAGCTTGACTATATGTTTGTTACCAAGGCGGACAGCCTCATGCAAGGCCGTCTCCTTACGCCCATTCTCCTTTCTCACGAATTCCTTCAGCCTCTCTCCACTGTTGTCCTCACCGCTAGCTAGAACAATCAGATGAGAGACCATTTGGGATTTCCCAGCCCTAGCAGCGCAATGCAGGGGTGTGTCGCCCTTGTTGTTCTGTGTGACCAGGAGGTGTTTGGCCTTGTAATAGACGACGTCGGCGCTCCTCAAGAAGTTCTCGCCGTCTCCGCAGGTGGCCACCACATGTAATGCGGTGTCCCCCTCAGCGGTGACGCCCTCCAGAAGCGATGCTGCAGGCCATGCAGTCTGACTCTGATCAGCGCCTTCTTCTACATCATAAGCTTGCTGCGTCGGCAAGGTGCTGTTGCTCAAGGTTTCACCCTCGAGCAATTCAAGAAATGCTTGGGTTGGCACCGCATCTGACCGCCCAGGCGCATCTTCTCTACTGAGAAGAAAGCTCAAAGCGCGCCAAGAGCCAAAGCATGCTGATGCTAGCAGCAGGGGATTGATGGACGCTGGGGTAGGCGTCGCGGTGGCCTGCTGGTTACTGGACGCCATCACCACCAACAGATGCTAGCTACGCCTACTCGTACTTATATTGCTAATTCTGCCTTGAACTTCACGCAAAGCATTCTTACAGACTTGGAGCGATAGTTAATTAAAAAAGCGCGCTCACTCATTTTTTTGAGCTCGCCCGACGAACTGGCTGGACAGAAATCCAGCTGAAGCTAGCAGAGTACTAATAAAGACCAGTGGTAAAGTAGTTCCGGTAAATTTTTTTGTACACCACCACCGGAGCATCTGGAGCCGGGGGCGTGGGAATTTGCTCTGCGCTGTCCATCAGCCCCTCCAGCTGCCTATCGAGCCTCAGCTGCAGTGTGCAAACTTCCTCCAATGTATGTTGATGCTAAACGTATGATAATTATTTGTGCGGATGCATGCTCGGCTCAATTATGCTTACCAAGTCCTGGCTCTTTTTGTTTAGGTTTTTAGCTTATTTGAAAGTTGAATAAAACAGAGTGGGCGATTTTTTGAAGTAGATTCTCTAAATAAATTCTTGAGCTTAAAATTATGTTCGTCGTCCGCATCGGCATCTTCACTGTCCGCTGCTGTTTTAAAAAACACAGATAAAAGTCATCAGCTCCAACCAAAAACATACACTTGGTTCACTTTGTCCAGACGAGACATAGGTTATGTTATACGATGGTACATACAGGTTTTTAGTTCAACATACAGCAAATACCATACGTATATGATTTTTTTGTGTATAGTTTATGTATGGCAAGATAAAAGGAATGGGTTATGTCAGAAAAGCGGTAGCACAATATTGTGCGGGGTTACAGAATATTATGGGCTAGGGACCCCCGTGGTACAACTAGGAGTCCGAGTTGGACCGTGTAATTTGGGTATAAATTATACCTTGATTTCTTGTAACTCTAATTGTGAAAAAGAAAAGAAATTCTTTGTACGGACAGATCCGCTACGATTCAACTCATGGGACATTAGTATTGTCGAATCTCATAAAAAAAACCCCTCACGTGTTTTGTGTGCTTTCATCCGATCCTCCTCTGGTGGGCTGCCTCCGGTACCAATAGATTTTAACTACTGGTACTTTGTTGTGGGGTAGCCTAGCCCCCCGTGATTAGGCCTTGCAACTGGCTCAATATACAATAGGCCCAATAATATAGAGAAATATACCAATGTATCCTAATCTTTGTAATTACTAAGGGGTAGAATGAGAATTTCCTGTCCTACCCTATCCATATAAATAAACCCTCAAGAGGGGTATGAGAGGGCCAAGATTCATTCATTTTGCACTAGTTCTCTCTGTCGGTCGGCTCTAATTCCCTTAGTTTCATATCCCCAAGGGAAAAAGGGTACCATGTACCACTATTGTGCTTATATTGTAACAGTTGGTGTTGTTTATGGGATCACGTAAAAAACTACGTAAAGGAAGACGCTAGAGAAGGCTATCATCAAGGATGCATCCGGTTCCTTGCGTGATCATCCTCCTCGTGATGGGCTGCATCCGGTTCCAACTTGCGTGCTGTTATTCTTTGCGTTCCTCCTCGTGGTGGGCTACCCCCGGTTCCAACTTCCAACAGATTCTAACTACTCGTACTTATATTGCTAATTCTGCCTTGCACTTCATGCAAAGCATTCTTACAGACTTGGAGCGATAGTTAACTAAAAAGCGCTCTCTCTCTGTCTCTCTCTCATTTTTTAGGTTGTCCTGAAACGTATATGTATATAGCATCAGTCGTGTTTGTTCTTCCGCTCCGTCACCAAGTTGAGAAGGTCCTTGAATGCAGCTTCCTGTTCCGCATGCTGCGTTCTCATCGTTGTTCCCGCGTACGTGGCGTGCAGGCATTTGGTCCCGTATACCCAAGAAAAAATGAGCTTGCATTTCTTTTTCCTTGTGTGCTAAAGATATAAAGAGAATATCCATATGTTGTAATACAAAATTAGTATGATATTCATTTGGTCTCGTATTCCCAAGAAAAAAATGAGCTTGCATTTTCTTTTTCCTTGTGTGCTCCAACGGGGACTTTCAATATCTTTAATTATTACCTCTAAATATTATATTTAATATATATATATATATAGAAAATAGCAAATAAAACTATATATTTATTAAAGGTATAAAGAGAATATCATACAAATTTTGTATTACAACATATGGAATTCTCTTTATATCTTTAGCACACAAGGAAAAAGAAAATGCAAATTTAATTTTTCTTGGAAATACGGGACCAAATGGCTGCACGCCACGTACGCGGGAACAGCGACGGGAACATTATTTTAAGTGTGAGGCATGTGCTGAGAGCCTAATACGGAGGGAATTTTGAGGCTTAAGAGCTCAATCGATGAACTGGCTGGACAGAAATCCAGCTGAAGCTAGCAGAGAGTACTAATAAAGACCAGTGGTCAAATAGTCATGATGTCTTCGGAACATCTTACCGTATAGATTTAAACTAGAATTGAGCCTGTGCGTAGTTGCGGTAATTTTTTTGTACTTTAATATGGAATTTTCTTTTATAATTAATTATTGGTTGAAGGAAGTGTTTATATGAATAACTACTTGAATGCCCGTGTGTTGCTACAAATTTTTAAAATTTATCATACTACATGTTTTAAAACTCATGGATGGTAAAAATTTTTAAAATATGTATACAAACATGTTCTAAAAGTTTTTAAATCCCTCAAGTAAGTCGAAAGCCGTGATCACATCTCATGGTCATAGGCCAGAAGATATCGACCACACCTCGTGATCGTAGGTCGAGAGCCCTGGAGCACACCTCATCGTCGTAAGTCAGAAGTCGTTGACCATCGCGCGTGATCGTAGATCAGGAGCGGTCGACCATCGCTGGTGGTCATAAGTTGGCAGCAGTCGACGATCAATCGTGGTCCTAAATTGGGAGTTTTCGACAATGGCTCGTGGACGTACGTCGAAATCCAATGACCATCGTTCATGGTCGTAAGTCGGAAGTCATTGAGGACACCTCGTGGTCATAAGTCGAAACACATTGACCAGCGCTCGTGGTTATAAGTCGAAAGACATCGACCACACCTTATGGTCGTAAGTCGGAACACATTAACCAGTGCTCGTGGTGTAAATCGAAAGCCGTCGATCACACCTCGTAGTCGTAAGTTAGAAGCCGTCGACCATCGCGCGTGATTGTAGGTTGGGAGCGGTCGACCATTGCTGGTAGTCATACGTTGGTAGGCCTCCAATGCGTTTGTGCCCTGTCGCCCGACTTGCTCGGCCCCCGACTTCGACCATGGCCTTTCGATGTTGACCACGGCCCCGACTTCGACCACGGCCCCTAACTTTGACCACTGCCCCCTTCGACTTCGACCACTACCCCCTTCAACCACTATCCCCTTCGACCACGACCCTTCGACGATGACTTCCCCCTTCGACTACGACCCCCTTCGACCACGGCTTTGACTTCGACCCATGGATCTTCAACTTCAACTAGTGCTCGTGGTCGTAATTTGGAAGACATCGACCACACCTCGTGGTCGTAAGTCAAAACACATCGACCAGCGCTCGTGATTGTAGGAACCGAAATGGCGACAGAGGGGGGTGAATGTCGACTTCTAAAAATTCGTCCCCAAGTACTCACAAGCAAATTTACCTCTCCAAATAGCTACGACAAGCTATGAAGAGGAAAGCAAGACTCACTGGAAACTCGAACAAACAAAAGAAAATAGCCACTGCAAAAGAAGGAGAACCAACACTGCAAACAAACAAACTTCAACAGCAAAAACCCTGGAGCCGGTCTGACCGCTGGGTAATAGCCGGTCTGACCGCTGTGTAATAGCCGGTCTGACCACTGGGTAATAGCCGGTCTGACCGCCCTGTGTACTCCGGTCAGACCGCCGGTGAGATACCGGTCTGACCGCCGTCGGTTTCAGAGTACAGCAGAGACTGAAAACAGGCAGCTGAAAATGCAATCTTTTCAGACTTCAAACACAGGTGAAATTTGTGGCTTCTCCTTGATTCTCTTGGTCCAGAGCAGTAAAGGAAATGGCTATAATAGACCAAGGAACCTAGGAGACCAAAGAAATCCAACTCATGACCACAAATTTCAGATTTAGACAAAAAGACTGAAGACTTGCAGAGGCAACACAAAAACTTAAATTCCTCCCAAACCCTTGATCCTTTGGCACTGAAACTCTGGGGATATATTAGCAATAGCAAGGAGATCTCCCAGACCAAATATCAGCCCAAGCCAAGAAAGGAATCAAGAACTGGACAAAACCCTAGAAACTGAAATGAAGAACAGGGAGGTTCAAAGTGCCAAACTGAAATTAAAACCTTGTCTCTGGGATTTTAATCGATCAAATGACCTTGAAGCACGATCCCCATCATAGAGAAACCCATTTTGGCACTCCCCAGCAATCAAGAACTCAAAACCACGAAAACTCAAAAATCACCAAATGGAGGCATCGAAGAACAGAGAGCAAAAGAGACTCAAGCACTGAATCAAACTCAAATAACATCATCTTGGATTGATAATGAGGAAGAGAGATACATGATTGCATAGAGTATCAACTCATAACACTCCTACAACCCCATACATGCTTGACAACTCAAGAATCCATCTCCTATCTCTCAAGTCTCTCAAGAACACACCTCTCTACATGCTGGAACACACAGGGAGGAGAGCTACGAAGGAGACATGAGTGCTGCCATCTCCACCAACCCTCAACCACTAAAGAGCAAAGGAGAAACAACCTCCCAAAAACCTCTTTTGACTACCAAACCCTAATTCCCTCTTCAAAGTGTTCAAGTGGGCATGCAGCCCCTCCTCTCCTTTTATAGCCTTGGCTAACGGGTCTCCGCCCCCGTTACGCCTGCTAAATCCAACGGCGCCCGCTCCCGCTTGTGCAGCCTCGCGAATTTCCCGATTCGCCCTCCCTGCACCTTCCGGGAAGCTTTCGCGCTTCCTTGCCTCGCACGCCTCGCAACCACCTCGAGTCCACGTCGTCTTCGAACACATCCCGACCGTTTCTGACCTCAGCGCCACCTGCGCCTAGTCCGGTCCACCGTGTCTCGCCACGACTCCACTCGACGTCCTGCAGCCACACAGACAAGAAACACGTCAAATAGCACCGCTCGACACATGAAAGCGTAATTACCATCACACTTACCACAGATGAAGTCCAAACCTGTCAAAACATTAGAATATGCATCCTAAGCCCAAATGACCAAGTTTGACCAAAGGTCCGACCGAGCCCGTTGCACCACGCAACGACTGGTCCGAACCACCAAACCAAACTCGACTACCTAAACCTGTCAATTACTCATCTCATGGGATCACGACCACATGGTCTCTCAATCTCCCCCTTGATGAGTATATTGACAAACTCAGAAAAAGCATGAAGAAGAGTTTGAGTTTGAAGAATCCAACATGGTCCAAAGAAGAAATGAAGCTAATGACCATGTCGACAGAAGGAACACTAGAGCAACAACTGAAAGAGCAAATTGATCTCCAAAGCTCTAAAATGTTCCCAACAGACTTTTTCTTCTCTATTCTCCCCCTTTTGGCAATAAACATCAAGATGCAAAGAGAGAATATGACATGTCAATGGATGAATATGGCTGAAGTTTGTTTATTTAAGCATTTAGAGCCATGAGAATTATCCATATGACCAAATGTAATACACCAAGCCATAACTCAATAAAACGCTATCTAGATCATGACAACATATATAAGCCAGCTAGAGCACATAGATGACAATCTGAAATGTAATGCATTGTGAGCAAGTCAAGTCATCAATGAGCAAAGTCTAACTAGAGATATCCAAGGATGATGCAGGCCATGTCAATAAGCTAAGCGGAACAAGAAGCTAATATTGAGTCCAAATAGAGTGCTATAAGCTCAAGATTGAAACATTGGTTAAGTACTTGGTTCTTTTTGAAGCTTAAGCAAATTGAGCACAAATGACATATTTTCTTTTGAAATTCATGGTTGTTCCAACCAATTTTTGTTTTATCATGTGCTAGATCTCAAGCCTTATGCGACTACTCCAAGCAGAAGCTTAAGAAGATAGTCTAGGTCATCCAAAACTCCCCTAAGTTCATGCCAAGTGCAATGGCAAGCCGTCTCATAGGAGAGAATTGGTGAAATCAGTTTTTTCGCACAAAAGAGATCTTTTTGCTTTTAACATGTTGTACTAACTCATGCATCATCAAGAGACTAAAACAGCTCAATCTAAGGCTCAATATAGATTCAACGCTCTACTCAGCCTATTTGACATGGCATGAATCATAAAGGATAGCTCAAGAAAGACTAAACTCAAATGCTAGCATGACAAGTTTTAATTTAAGTTGAGCAATTTTAATTAACTTATCATGGAAAGCTAGTCTACACATATGAAGTCATGATAAATCTAGCAAGCTAAGCACAAGTCATGGCAAGGTGTAAAGCATTGAAGCATGTCATAACAGGATAATAATCAAGGCTCAATGCAGATTGATTACAATGCTAAATGCTGAAAATGCAAAATCCAGCTCCCCCTCAACATGAGATGCAACTTTTAGTTCAAGTTGAGTTAGTCAAATTAAGCTCCAGAAGCTCCCAAATGAACTCCCTGAACCAAAGCAATAAATCGAGAAGCTGGCAAAGAAAACACAAACAGGCAGTCCTTAAAGCATAGATAAGATATAGAGCAACTATGGCTCAGACTGACTCTCATCTACCCCATATGACTCCAGGACAATCAGCTGACGTAAATCACACACTAGAGAGCAAACACGTACCCTGTCTACCCGAGGGTGGCCCAACCCTCGCTAGAACCTACAAGAAGTGAGTGAGCTCAACCTAGTGAGATAAGAAGCAGCTAATCCTGGAAGCACAAGATAAGAGTAAGAAGTCTAAGCAACTCGGCAGAGAAGCACTCTAACCTATGCTGGAAGGACTAAACCCAAATGCACCCGATGCAATGCAACAGAAATGAGACAGAAGCATAATCAATATAGTAAAGCAGTAAAGCCCAAAGCTCCCCCTCACTACAGTCCATAAGGACAAACCACCCCAAGCTCTCCCCGCAGAGCTGAAAACCTCGAACTATCCAACTGGTGGTCACTCTCCACAAACTGGAGCACTATATCACCCTTCTCTACATGGTCTCTAAGGAAGGAACGGATATCAATGCTTGGTCCGAGAGTGCTGCACTGGGTTCTTAGCAATGTTAATCGCAGAAGTGTTATCACAAAGAGTGGAACACTGTCTATGACCAACCCAAAGTCCCGCAGGGTCGAAGCCATCCAAAGTACTGGCTACAGCAGCTGGCTGCAGCAACGTACTCGGCCTCTGCGGTGGACTGTGCAAACCGGACTGCTTCCTCGAAGACCAGGAAAAAGAGAAGTGCCAATGAATTGGCAGGTGCCAGAAGTGCTCTTCCTATCTATCCTACAGCCGGCAAAGTCTGCATCCGAGAAGGCTCTCAAGGAAAGACAGGATGAGGAAGAGTACCAGATACCATAGTCAATGGTAGCTCGAAGGTACCGAAAGATGCGCTTCACCGCCTGGCGGTGAGATACGCGAGGAGAAGCCTGAAAACGAGCACACAGACACACGAGAAGTGTATGTCTGGTCTCGAGGCAGTGAGGTAAAGAAGGGAGCCGATCATACTTCTGAACTCTTTCTGATCAACTGGCTCGCCATCCTCATCTGGGTCAAGATAGGCTGTAGAAGCCATGGGAGTTGACACCGGCTTACCATCACTCATATCGAAGCGCTTCAGGAGGTCACGAGTGTACTTTCCTTGATGAAGAAATGTACCCTCCCGAGTCTGCTTGATTTGGAAGCCAAGGAAGAAGGTCAACTCACCCATCATACTCATCTCAAACTCGGTGCTCATGACATCCGAGAACTGGAAACCAGAGTATGGGAAGAGCCGCCAAAGATGATGTCATCGACATAGATCTGGACGAGCAGAAGGTCATGCCATGCCGGCGGATGAACAAGGTCTTGTCAACTTTACCCATTCAAACCCATGACTCAACAAGTAGGACTTAAGCCTCTCATACCAAGCTCTGGGGGCCTGCTTAAGTCCATACAACGCTTTGGAAAGCTTGAAGACATGGTTGGGTATTTGGGGTTTTCGAAACCAGGAGGCTGTCGGACGTAGACTTCTTCCTCAATAAGCCATTGGAAGGCACTCTTGACGTCCATCTGGTAAAGCTTGAAACCCTTAGAAGCTGCAAAGGCAAGCAGGATTCTAATGGCTCAAGTCGAGCTACAGGGGCAAAGGTCTCCTCGAAATCTAGACCCTCAACCTGGGAGAACCCCTGAGCTACCAGTCTAGCCTTGTTTCGAATAACCACTCCATCCTCGCTCTGCTTGTTCTTGAACACCCACTTAGTCCCAATAATATTGTGACCTCGCGGGGGCTCGACAAGCGACCAGACCTTGTTCCTCTCGAAATTTTCTAGCTCCTCATGCATGGCATTGACCCAAGACTCATCGAAAGAGCATGAGAAACATCTTTGGGCTCAAAGGAGGCAATGAAAGCAGAATGGAGACAGAATTGAGATAAGCCAGATTTTGAGCGGGTAACACGCTCGAAAGGTCTCCAATGATCTGCTCTGAAGGATGAGCTTTCTGGATATGTCTAGGAGGTCCAGGATGAGATGAAGAAGTGGCCTCTACCTGTGAGACGAGAGGTAGGAACAGAGCCACTAGCTCCAGAAAGAAGCAGGCATGGGCTGATCACCTCGAGGTGCGGTGGAAGACGGCACCTCAAGGGGTGGATGAGGGACTGGATCAGGTAGACAACCTCGTCTCCATCATCCTCATCATCCACAAAGATGGTCTCGGACTGCTCTAAAGAACCTGAGATATCGGGCCTAGTCCCCGGACTGGCCTCGTCAAAGGTCACCTCACAGGTCTCTACCATTTTGCTAGACTCGCAGTTCCAGACCCTATAAGCCCGCGAAGAAGGCGAGTAACCTAGAAAGATCCCATCACAAGAACGTGACTCGAACTTGTCTAGGTTCCCGGACTTCAAATAAAGCACTTGCAACCAAACACACGAAAATGAGAGACGCTGGGCTTTCGCCCGTATCTCAACTCATAAGAAGTGCGGTGCAAGTGTGCCCTAAGAAAACTCGATTTGAGACATGGCACGCGTGCTATAGCCTCAGCCCAAAACTTCCGCGGTGTAGAGTACTCATCAAGCATCGTCCTGGCCATCTCGACCAAGGTACGGTTCTTCCTCTCCACAACGCCATTTGTGGGACGTGCGGAGAAGAGAACTGGTGCTCTACACCTGTCTCACCACAGAAACTCTCAAAGTAGGAATTCTTGAACTCCGTGCCATTGTCACTGCGGATCGCTCGTAAGGCACCGGGAGCTCAACAGAAAGCCTACTGAAAAGACCTCGGAAATGTGAAAACGTCTCATCCTTCGAGGCTAAGAAAAACACCCAAGAATACCTCGAGAAGTCATCGACCACGACAAGAACATACCACTTCCCTCCTGCTGACTGCACTCGAGCTGGTCCAACTGTGTCCATGTGGAGCAGCTGTCCCGGTGCATCGGTCATAGTAACTGTGACCGGGGTGAGAAGCGGCAACCATCTTGCCGTGCCGGCATGGAGCGCAAACAAGATCTTTGACCATCTTGAGTTTCGGCAGACCACGAATGAGATCGTGGCCGCTAACTCGGGTCAAATGGTCAAATCCAATATGACCAAGTCTCCTATGCCAGAAAGAAGGTCGCGGGACTCAGAAGCAACTAAACACCTGAGAGGATCACCAGAAGACTCAGAAAAATCAGCACGAAAGATCCTCCCAAAACGAGAAATCCCGCAAACCAGACTACCCGAAGAATCAAGAATTTTGCAATTGTTTTTCTTAAAGCTCACCTCGAAACCGTCATCGGTAAGCTGAGAAACTGAAAGCAAATTGTACTGCAGCTTACTAACCAAGGCAACATCTTTAAGAATAAAAGAATCATTAATGCGCACAGTACCTTTGGCGATGACGCGCCCAGACGAAGCATCTCCGAAGGTGATCGTCTCATCACCTGGAGCGCGGGCGGAGGAGAACCAACGGGAGTCTCCGGTCATATGACGAGAACAACCGGAGTCTACAAGCCAAACCTTCTCCTTCCCTACCCGGCGAACCTGAGTCAAACAGAGAGTAAAGTCTCAGTACTGGGTAAATCAAGAGTGATTTTGGCACCCAATACTGAACAACACGTCGAGCAGATGAAGTAGTCAAGCACGACTGACCTCTATCTACCCTACGCTCTCCGTGACTCAAAGAAGCAGAAGGTCTGTGAGCAGACCTGAAGCTGTTGCGGGGTCCGACTGCTACGGGAGAGCGAGTCGGAACACCGGCAACACGCTGATCACGCCGCGGGTAACTGTCTCGACGGGGGAAACGAGATTACCCTCAGGACGGCGGAAGTCACGACCAGAGCAGCATGAGGACGAAAACAGAAGACTCAGAAAAACCAAGTCCTCGATGCTGCCCAAACCCATCAGAGCAAACCTAGACCTCGTGGTCTTAGGTGCACTCAGGATCTGGGGCTGACCCTGAATACGCCTAAGAGCTCAACACGGTCTCTCGCGATCTGGCGCGCCTGAAGCATCTCGATCGATGTCCATCCTTCTGACAGAAGGTGCAGTGGTACTTCACCTTCTGAGAGGTGGAAGTAGCACGAGGCTTCGCCTTCTGAGAGGCCGAAGCAGCAGGTGAATCACCTTGCTGTCAGAGATCCCTTGGACAAAGCCCGCTGATTTGAATTTGACCTCATCAGATCTGGGCTCGACCTCGATCACACCTCCTATGGGTCTGAGAATAGCAGGTGGATGCTTCCTCATATCCTCATAGAAATCATATCCTAGACCTGATTGAACTTGCAAATCTTGGATTGGTCTAGAATAAGATTAAGCTTCTTCTTGCCGCCTACAAATCTCTCGAGAGTGTTCATAAGTATGACACTCCCGAAAGAGAGAGGTGCAAGAAGAGCAGGGAGAGAGGGAACAGCAGGAGGTAAGGGAGCAGATGAAGAACCAACAGCAGAGGAAGAATGGCTTGTGCACGCACAGCCGACTGAATGGACAGTCCTACTGCTAGCAGTGGTTGGTTCGCTAGGCGTCTCACCTTACCCTGGGGCTTCTCCCCCTCTCAGCAATCACATCACAACAGATTGTGGCTTCTCTAGTAAGTCCTTAGTTAGCTTCACACATTTTCTTCAATGCAAAGTCAAGTTTTAGTTTATCACAATTTGCATGGTGAGCTAACAGGATCCTTAGAAGCATATTAGCCAATTCTTATTGGTCAATCATTTCTTGAAACTGTTTGGAACAGATTCAAGTTCAGCAGTTAATCTAGGACATTGAGCATGAAGAACTGGCTCACACAACCAAGCATACAACTCAAAATTTTATGATCTGCCTTCTTTAGATTCACTTCAAATTATTGCAATTTTCACATGATTCAGGCAGATCAAGGA